>JAPXFY010000014.1:53739667-53749667 GCA_030674185.1 Monoplex corrugatus | reverse complement strand
TATATAGAAGGATTGGGGGCAGATTTGTCACGTTTTGTGGGAAAATAATGGCACATAAAGTTCTGTTTTTTGTTAATATTTCTCCCTTACCTCCGTGAAAAGATATTGGGGCGCCGCATCAAAGCACTGCATGCTGGCTCACAGTTTTACAGTTCTATCTCTTGTCTTTGTTCTCTTTGCTGTCCATGGAACTCTCAACATTCGTCTTAGAAACCACATCTCGGCAAAGAAAACAAACGAGACAGTCTTGATGGAGGCAGACACAAGTAGATCACTCATAAGGAAGATTAGGAAAAGACAGGCAACATTTATAGGCCATTTTATGAGGAAGGGGATTTGGAGCAGCACCGGGTAGACCCAGGGAGAAAATGCTGGACGGACTTTGCAGAGTGGCTGGGGATGAGGAGGGTGGGGAAGATGCTAGGGGCAACGAGAGATAGAGACAGATGGAAGTCCATGATCGCCAACGCCATGAGGCAGGGCACCTGATGATGATGATGATGATCTGTTGTCTTCACGAAGCTTGGTTTAGTTGATCAAACGCTCACTGTATGTGCATGTGTATCCTCTTCTCACCTATCATACAGGACATGTCCTTCATCTGTCTGTATTTTGTCCACTTGTTCTTCTTCCATCACACCTAGTAGCAGAATCGAGAATGTGCCAGAAGTGTCTGTCCATATTATGGGGTCATTTCGTTCAGTTTTCCATCCTGCCTGAGTGTTCGTGCATTCATGGACATTCTATGGTTTTCCCCCTGTATCATTTTTTTTTTTTCGTGTCTGCCCAGGTGAAGGTCGGTGGGTGGCGCGGTCCTCTGTGAACCGGGCTGCGATCGATTTGGTATTGCGTCTGTATGAGAGAGAGAGAAAAGTGAGAGAGAGAGAGAGAGAAAGTGAGGAGAGAGAGAAAGAGTGAGAGAGAGAGAAAGAGAGAGAGAAAGAGAGAGCAGGGGACAGAGAGAGACAGAGACAGAGAGAGATATAGAGAGGGGGGCAGAGAAAGAGACAGGCAGATAGACAGACAGACAGGCAGGCAGACAGACAGAGACAGGCAGACAGACAAACAGAAAAAGACAGAGAGAGGCAGAGAGAGACACAGAGAGAGAAAAGAGAGAGGAGACAGAGAGAGAGAGAGAGAGAGAAACACAGAGACAGACAGACAGACAGACAGACAGACAGAAAAGAGATAGAGACAGTTACAGAGAGACAGAAATGCAGAAAACAGAGACAGAGACAGAGAGACAGTGACAGAGACAGACACATAGATAGATAGACAGAGAGACAGACAGACAGACAGACAGAGACAGAGACAAAGAGAGACAAAGAGAGACAAAGAGAACAAGAACAAAAAACCCAACAAACTGTATTTACGAGCGTGTGAACTAAGTAGAGGAGGAGATGGAGGGACGGTGTTGAATGGAAGCGCATCGTCTGGCGACTGAAATTGAACTGTCATCCCAAGAATGCCGGAACTAAAATAACGCAGTCCAGACTGAGAGTATAGGACTTTCCTTTGACATAAATAACAATCAGTGTCTCACGACTCATACACTACAAGCTGGTGACTTCGTCACTTGCAGTTCGTATTATTAGTTTTCTTCGTCTGTGTGTGTGTGTATGTGTTAGGACGGCTTTTCGGAGTACCTGGCATAGTTGATAGAGCTTTACGGATATTAATATTTGACTAGTCTTGGTCCACAGCATTACCAACATGGAAAGCAGTGCCTCGTTTATTGTCCATCACTTCTCAATGCGATGGTCATCTCAGCTTTCTGTTTGATATGGGCGACCCCATGTGGTTGTCCAGTTTTTGTTTACACTGTTGTTTGGTACACATTTTCCATAGGCTAGAGGCGTTTATTTATTTATTTTTTTAGATTATTTTGGATTTGAAACGGGCTCACTCGCGAGCGAGCGCATGCGCACGCGTATACACACACACACACACACACACACACACACACAACACACAACACACACACACACACACACACACACAACACACACACACACACACACACACACAAACACACACACACATGTACACACACACACATACACACGCACACAGACACACTGACACACACATACACACATACAGATATACTCACACACGCACGCACACACACACACACAAATATATATATACACACACACACACTCTCTCTCTCTCTCTCTCTCTCTCTCTCTCTCTCTCTCTCTCTCACTCACACGCATTTTAATGATGTAATAGCACATCAAGTTTTGTTAGTTAAAATTTCAGAATCATTGGTTCACAGTCCTGTTAATGCGTTACTGTAAGGTTATTATTATAATCATTGTCATTTTGTGCTTTGTTTTTTGGTTTTTTTCATGGCGATTTTTCTCTTACATTATTGATGTTAGCGTTGTTCTAGTTTCATTTCTCTGTTCATCCATATCCTTTTCCTTAAGACCTTGCCGCTTCCTTTCATTTTTTTCCGTCTGTTACTCTGTTCCCCTCTGTCCCCTCCCCTTCCCCGTCCCCCATAATTTCATCCTCCGTGCCATTTTTTTCCCGTCTAATATCACTCTTAAAGAAAACACACACAGAAGTGTGAAGGCATGCATATGTGACTGTCAGCATTTAAGCGAACAGAAACCAGAAGCAAAACAAGAACTTAATACACTAAGAAATGCAGGAGCAAAGCTGTAGCTAAATGGCCTTTGTCAAGGTTACACAAAGACCGGAAAGGAAGAAATACACAAAACTTCAGGAAAACGAAAATGTGACCCATTCTCACAAAAGCCACAATAAGTGTCAGTTTGGGCATTTTTAGTTTTTGGTATCACTATAAAGTTTAGAATCTCAGTTTTCAAATGGTACTAAAGTTGAGTTTCATGCTACAAAAATAAAAAAATTATGGGCTCTCAAAGATGAGAGAGGTCAAGTCAGCCATTTTGAGAAAAACTGTTGAAGAGAATAGGCCTGAATTGAACAGGTATTGTCAGAAACTCCTTAGCAACAAGCATTAAATATCAACCAAATCAGCTGAAATTCCATACTTCCCTTGTTTACTTAACTGTCCATCTGTCCGAAACAACAACAACAAAATATATTTAAGAAAAGCGTACTTTAATCACCAAAATGTTACGGAACTTGTGAATATTTTGAAAGGAGAAGAAAACATTAAAACACAAAAGAACGATACTTATCGATTGAATTTGACTTTATTGTGTTGAGACATGGTGTAAAAGTGGTTATAAAGTATGAAAATGCAGAAAACTCAAAATCAACTTATTGTCCCTGTTCAGAGTTTTCAGCCCACAGCAGCAGAAGGCCTCA
Organism: Monoplex corrugatus; assembly: GCA_030674185.1. NCBI lineage: Eukaryota > Metazoa > Mollusca > Gastropoda > Littorinimorpha > Ranellidae > Monoplex > Monoplex corrugatus. The sequence goes on along the minus strand of JAPXFY010000014.1, from coordinate 53,746,361 downwards.
CCCGACTTATTGTTCCTTTAGTCAGAGCGGGTCATAAATACAAAAAAGCAGCAAAATATCCCTGATGTTCCCTTCAGGATGTTTGATATCCAACATTTCCTCCTGCTTAAAATTCTTATTTTATTCATAAAATCTTTCAGAAAAATGGAAACTGCTGACGCTGGCTCGTTACTGGTATGTCAGCTTTCTTAATGTGTCACTTTTCGTTCTTGTTTACTTCATTAGATTTTGCATTAGTTTTTTTGTGTGTTTTTTTTTTTTTTTGAAGGAATATAGCAATACGCCAATCTCCTTACTTTTTTTTTTTCAAAACAAGACTAATGAAATAATTGATTCTCCTAAAGAACAAGTCTCCTACTGAACTGGTCAAAGTTCTAAACAGATTTTTATCTTGAAAACCTTCCCAATGAGCCATTCACATAAACTGTCATTTTTTTTGTCTGGCACCTTGATTACCATGGTATGCCACTTTTAGATGTCTGGAGACTTTGTAGATTCTTAGTTTTTACATCTGCCTTTCTCTGTATTAAAGTGTCGTGACTCAATCTTTCTAGTGCCGTGTCACATGTGATTACAAATGATTTGTAAATGATGTTACTATGATTGAGTTTATATATAAGGGTGTGGGCTGATGAAGGGAACAGACCGTGCCTTGAAAAGAAACAGTGTGGTTTGGACTAAGGTGACCTAAATCGTTTGAAGACAATTAGTGAATAAACTGATTTTGCCCTGTAGTCTACGAATTGGCCAGGTTATTCTATAAATATATCTCTTTCAAAAGTTGTTCCATATTTCCCAAAAGCCACTGACTCAAACGGTCATTTTCTCACGCTTTGAATCATATGGGTGCCACTTCCAGATTTAATGTTTACAGCTGAAGTAGAAACTGTACAAACTGTCTGTGTCTATCTCTGTCATTGTAATGGGCGGTCTTATCTCATGTTCTGCGTTTGTATGTCATATATGATGCAATTATGCAGTGAATGATGTTGCAATGGGAACATTTCACGTTGGCATGACGAGGTAGGAGAGGAGGAGAATTGCTGATAAATTCGAGAGTTGTCGACCAGAATGCGACTTTTACATTCGATATGTACCAGTTAGTTTTCTAGAGCCATGAATCTCCATTACCGACAAAAGGAATAAAAAGTGCATATACATCATTCTGGCACGTAACTTTAGAAAGGTGGACTGGTGTTGCTGTCCACCATTTCTCCTATCTCGCTGCTTCTGATCATGTCACGGCTGGTTTCATTTGCAGCCTTACTCAAACAACGCATCTTACAGATGGTAGTTTTTTGTTCCTTGAGCTTGGTGAGGGACCATCCCTAGCACTAGTATGTGAGGATGGGGAGTGGAAATGGTAAGCTCGGCCTTTACCTTAAAGGGGCAGACCTACCCAGATTTGGGTACCAACATTGTGATGTTCAGTGTTTCAGTTCTAATTAACCAATCACCATGATAGTTGGCAAGAAGATACCTCAGACAGTAAATCTTTGGATTGCATATCTTTGTTGGGGTCTGTGATTTATGAAAAGTTGACAAAAATTAATTAATTAATTAATTACGATTTTTCGCGAGATTGTATACATCAGACATAATATGTTCAAACGTTTTCATCCGATTTCCTTGATATTTGGCACACATATAGCAGGGACAGGTACCTATAGCTGGTAGTAACATCTTGCAGTTCTGCTTGAAAGAAACATTTATATCAAAAGTTGTATTAACTTTTTTTTTTATTAAAATTATTCTAAAAATTGGTGTGATGATTGTACAGAAAATAAAACAGTAGAGCTAAGATTTTACTACATGCCATACATGCTATACGGATGAGTTTGCTCACTAAATATCAAATTCCTAACATGAATATATGTGTAGTTATAAATGTCACAGTATGTACTATATATTTTCATTTTCGCGAGAACATTTTTTAATTAATCAATTTTTGTCAACTTTTCATAACTACAGACCCCAACAAACGATGTTCAATCCAAAAATACTGTCTGAGGTATCTTCTTGCCAAATATCATGGTGATTGGTTAATTAGAACTGAAACACTGAACATCACAATCTTGGTACCCAAATCTGGGTAGGTCTGCCCCCTTAATGTGTCCGTTATCAATACACGAGAAAGAAAAAGAAATACAGAAAAGTCGAGATTACTACAATATTATATAATATTATATATATATATATATTTTTGTGTGTGTGTGTGTGTGTGTGTGTGTGTGTGTGTGTGTGTGTGTGTGTGTGTGTGTGTGTGTGTGTGTGTGTGTGTGTGTGTGTGTGTGACCTGCCAGCACGAAATCAGTCTAAACTCGCATTTTGGGTATTTTGAGATATATATATCACTGGAAAGTGTACATTCTGCTGATTATTTTGGCACTTGATGAAGCTTGTACTCAAAAAAATGTAGAAGTTATGTATGTTTAAATTCAATAAGTTATATGATGGCGATTTTGAGAAAAAGGCCTCTAAAGATTTTGTGTATACTCTCCTATACATTTTAAGTTTCTTTATTTGGTGGCTTTGACCCGAAGGTGCACCAACGAGCTTTCTGTCAGTATATTACATGTGGGGGTACTGTACAGATTACGGTTCATAAGAACAGACAAAAGTAGTACTTTTGGTAGGAAATTGCGTTCTTTCTGCTGCGATCAGTGCATTAAAATACCATTTTAAACTTGATAAATAATGTTGTTTTCTCAAGAAAAAAATATGTGGGGATTAGATTATAGTCCACAGAAATCAATTTTAAAAAAAGTCAAAACACCCCAGATAGACCCTCATAACCTTTTCAGCTCCTAGTGATCGACTGACTGCGAGTTAAGACTGATTTCGTGGTGGAGGTCATATATGTATTGAAAACGAGAGACATTCAAGCCGCATTTATCATAAAGCTCAACTCAAAATGATTACGTTAGACATTTCGGTTCGTTTTTGCATAAGACATATAAAATCAAGGGATTGGAAATGTTCTCACGTGTACTTGATTAATTTTTTTCGTCGGCTGTAAATTGTGTTCTCTGTTGTAATTATTTCTTTTATAATGCATTCTAAACGTCGCTTCAATAGCAGCTTACTCCGTTTTCAGCAAAATTCTGGCTTTAAGTCTCTCTATATCTTCGAAATAAAAGGGGATATCGCAGCAAGTATCTGTTTTATTTCTGATTCACCATGAGACAAAGCTATCTTCAATGCGTCATCATTAGTTGTACGCTGCCATTCGCTGCCTTTAAGCTTTGTCGGATTTAAAACAAAACAAAACAAAAACGAAAGAGAAAAAAAACAGAGAGAGAGAGAGTGAGAGTGACAGAGACAGAGACAGAGACAGAGACAGAGAGACAGACAGACAGAGGGAGACAGAGAGGGACAGAGAGTGAGAGAGAAACAGAGCGAGAGGACAAAGATACAGACAGACTGACAGACAGAGAAACAGAGACAGAGACAAGACAGTGTAAAAGAAGGTAAACAGACAGGCTATTCTAATATTCTGTCCTGTATATGACTAAATCAAATTTATGTCTCTCCGAACTCCTGACCCTAACATTAGATTGGGCTTTTTAAACATTTAACCGAATTCGGTGAGTGTTATACTGAATGCAGTTCAACAAATTTGAAATTGTCAAATGCCAGTATAAAATTTAAAAGTAAAGATTGTCCCATAACTCTGAGGGCATAGGGGAATGAAATAGAAGGTTCAACTTTTGTTCAGGACCAGCATCATGGAATCAGTGCTCTTCTTATCTTCTTGGCTGCTTTGCATTCCTCAACCTATTGTAGACAGCCAGATACCCAGTCTCTGCTGGGTAGTGTACAAGGTGCACACATATTTATCAAAGATCCCTAGACAGAATTTGCTTACATACAAACCCGTGCAGGCAAGTTGGAAGACAAATGTTCTACATCTGCGCCAACCAACTGTTTTGTTTGTATAAGCAGCAACAAAAACGTCATCGATAACCCATTTTGATAGTGGTAACCTCGATGGACTTCCATCCACCCACGCAGCAAGTGCTATGCATTCAGACTATGAACTGAGGATGAAATGATAGAATTGTTTTCAGATGACGTTGAAAAGGGGCTGGTAAGAAGTTACAACGGAGATAAATCCCTAAAAGCAGTCTGGAAATGTGTCATCAGGATCTCGTTCCCGAATGAAGAAACCTTTTAACAGATATAGACCAAAGATCTCCAGTGTGCCTGGAAAAAGATAAATAGAATATTGATTAAATTGTTATATTAAGTCGACTATGTTAGCAAAAATCAGGGAGTTTGCTTTTATTTGAAAAGGAATTAAATTCGTATGGTTTTTTTTTTTTTTTTTTTTCCTTTTTAGAAATGAAATTATTTTTCCCCTTTTGCAATCCCTTTTGCTTTTGATCTTAATTTGACTGCCTGTTGTTGTGGTTTTTCTTTCTTACAACGAGAGTAGATCCTGTTTGTTTGTTTGTTTGTTTGTTTGTTCTTTCTATTAAAAGCTTTTGCTTTTTCTAATATCCTACTGTCCTTTTGTCCAATCGTTAAATTTCTTTACTCGGTTTCTTTATTTTTGGGGTATTTCCTTTTTTCTCATTGTTGTGTGAGTTTTAGTTCTAGATCATATTTCATCGGAGAAAAATACGCGAATAATTTGTCTAGAAGACTGAGAGGTTTATTTTCACTAAAGAAGCATCATCAAGTGTAAATTCATCATGATGATCAATAAAATCTCCTAAGGTTATATCGGCAGTCAGTTTATTTGTTTCTCGACACAATAATGAACAACTGAATTCCCCAAAACGCGTTACGCTTGCTTTACCCTTTTCCCCTCAAGGTGTTTTTGTTTCATCTACCGTGAACTGAAAACAGTAATGACAATGCACACACAAGTCTAATGAACATACATTTTACGATACATGAGTAATGGAAATATGTTTAAAACAACGAACATTGAACAACTATAAATCTTGTTGTGTCAAGGAATCGAAAGGTAACTGATAGCAGAACATATAAAGTTTTCTGCTAATTGAGTAATTGAATGAATGAATGGATGCGCATGCGCGCGCGCGCGCGCGCGCGTGTGTATGTGTGTGTGTGTGAAAGAAAGAGAGGGAGAGATAGAGAGACAGAGAGAGAGAGAAGGAGAGAGGGACAGAGACAGAGAGAGAGAGTGACAGAGAGGCAGAGACACAGAGAGAGAAAGACAGAGTGATAGAAAGAGAAAAAGAGAGAGGGGGGGGGGGAGAGACAGACAGACAGGCAAACAGACAAAGACAGATAGACAGACAGACAAACAGACAGACAGACAGACAAACGGAGAGAGAGAAAGAGAGAGAGAGAGGGACATAGAGGCAGAGAGAGACAGACAGACAGAGGCATAGAGAGAAAAAGACAGGGAAAGAGAGAGAGAGAGAGAGGAGGGAGAGAGAGAGGAGAGAGAGAGGAGAGAGAGAGAGAAACGACACAGAGAGACAAAGACAGACAGACAGACAGACAGACAGGCAAGAGAGAGAGAGAGAGACAGAAACAAGCAGACAGCCAGAAACAGAGAGACAGAGAGAAAAATAGGCTGATAAAATGACACAGAAAGACAGACCCAGAAACAGACAGAGAAATCACAATGAAAGTGACAACAACACTTTTTTGTTTTGTTTTACGATACATGTGTGTGTGTGGTGTGTGTGTGGTGTGGTGTGTGTGTGTGGTGTGTGTGTGTGTGGGTGGTGTGTGTGTGTGTGTGTGGTGTGGGTGTGGGTGGGTGGATGGTGGTGTGCGTTTATGTATAGTGTGCGTGAGCGGCGGGTACGTGTGTGAGTGTGTGTGTGTGTGTGTGTGTGTGTGTGTGTGTATGTGTGTGTTTGTGATTGTGTGTGTGTGTCATTGTGTGTGTGTGTGTGTGTGTGTGTGTGGTGTGTGTGTGTGTGTGTGTATGTGTGCGTGTGTGTGATTGTGCGTGTGTGTGATTGTGTGCGTGTATGTGATTGTGTGTGTGTATGTGTGTGTGTGTGCATGTGTGTGCACGCGTGTGCATGTGTATGTGCTTTAATATGTGAGCGAAGCAGATAGAGCGAACTGTATGTGTGTGTGTGTGTGTGTGTGTGTGTGTGTGTGTGTGTGTGTGTCTGTGTGTCTGTGTGTCTGTGTGTCTGTGTGAGAGAGAACAAACAGACAGACAGACAGACAAAGATGGATAACCAGAAAGAGAGAGCGAGAGGGAGATAGAGGGAGGGAGACAGAGAGACAGAGAGAGAGAGAGAGAGAGAGAGAGAGAGAGAGAGAGAGAGACTGAGACACACACACAGACAGACAGAGACACAGACAGAGAAAGACAGAGAAAGAGAGAGGTAGGATTGAGCTGGATGTTTTAAAAGGAAAAAAAAAATAATAAAGAAAGAAGAAAAAGATGAACAAAAAAACCAAAAAAAACAGATTGCGAAGGAGATAGAGGGATTGTGTTTAAAAGAAATGTAGCGTCTGGAGACTGAAATTGAGCTGTCATCCCAAGAAGACCTGCACTGAAATAAGACTGTCTGGACTGAGAGCACAGAATAAAGTGGAAAGACTTTTATATCACATAAATAACAATCAGTGTCTCACGACTCATAAACTACACACTGATGACTTCATCACTAGCTGTTCTTGGTTCTGTTAGTTTTTCGTCTGTCCGGGTTTTTCGTGGTAGTTGGCAGAAATGCTAGAGTCATGGAAT
>JAPXFY010000014.1:53729667-53732167 GCA_030674185.1 Monoplex corrugatus | reverse complement strand
TCTTCTGTATGTTTCTATGTCATTCTCTGTCTCTGTCTTTCTAGATGTCTGTCTCTGTCTGCCTGCTTGTCTGTCTTTGTCTGTCTGTCTTCTCTCTCTCTCCTCTTTCTCTCTCTCTCTCTCTCTCTCTCTCTCTCTCTCTTTCTCTCTTCTTCTCTTTCTTTCTGCCCCTCTATCTCTCTATCTGTCTCACTCTGTGTGAAGATCTCTGTGTCTCACTTACCTTTGTCTCTTTCTTGTCTGTCTGTCTGTTTCTCTTTTTCTGCCTGTCCTGCTGTTTCTGTCGTCTCTGCCTCTGTCTCTGTCTCTGTCTGCTGCTGGCTCTCTCTCTCTCTCTCTCTCTCTCTCTCTCTCTCTCTCTCTCTCTCTCTCTCTCCTCTTTCTATCTCTGTCTCTCTCCATCTCTCCCTCTCTCTCTCTCTTACTCTTACTTTCACACGTAGATCATTTTTTTTCGTCATTAATTTCGCTGAAAACTCAGATGTGTCTCATTCATTCCACCATGGTTCACGCAAAGGTAAATCAGCGCTGAAGGAATGGAGTGACCTATAAACATCATCGCTTGTGACAACGCCTCCCAAACGACAAGAATAGGGAAAGACTTGGACGTCAGAACCGACTGTGTTAATAGAAAAGAGGAGGTAGCACTGAGAGGCTCAGTTCGTTTTCTGTCTTCGTCACTTTGGAATTCATTTTGCCCTGTTTTTCACTCTGTTTCTCTATTTCTTTGTATATTATTGTTACAATTTGATCAGGAAGGAATTTAGTCCTTATTAATTTTAGTAATAACGAGGGAGGAGCCTATTTGTGTACTGTACTGTCTGTTTACTGCCAAACAATAGACGTAGTTGATCAGCTGTAACGTAATCTCTTTCTTTCTGTCTTTCAATCTTTTTTTTTTTCTTTCTTTTTCTGTCGTTTTCTTTTCCTTTGTCTGACTTTGTCTCACATGCACATGCTCTTTCTGTCCTCGTTTCTTACCCCCTGAATCCTTCTTTCTATGTCTGTGTCTACCTCTTTGTCCATCTGTCATCTGTCTCTCTGACCATTTGTCTGTCTGTCTCTTTGCCTGTCTGTCTGTCTCTCTGTCTGTCTGTCTGTCTCTCTCCCACTCTCTCTTCTCTCTCTCTCTCTCTCCCTCTCTCTCCCTCTCTCTTTCTTTTTCGCTGAAAATGTATATGTGTCTCATTCATCCCACCATGGTTCACGCAAAAGTAAATCAGCGCTGAATTAATGGAGTGACATATAAACATCACCGCTTGTGACAACGCCTCCCAAACGACAAGAATATGGAGAGGCTTGGACGTCAGAACCGACTGTGTTAATAGAAAAGAGGACCAAGCACTGACAGGCTCAGTTTGTTTTCAGTCTTCGTCACTTTGAAATTATTCTTTTTGCCCTGTTTTTTCACTTTGTGTTTCTCTGTTTCTTTGTGTTTTATTGTTCAGATTCAATCAGGAGGGAATTAGTCCTTCTTTAGTACTGATGAGGGAGGAGCCAATCTCTGTATTGTACAGTCTGTTTACTGCCATGAAATAGACGTAGTTGATTGGCTGTAACATAATCTGTTTCCTTCTGTCTTTCAATCTTTTTTCTCTTTCTTTTTCCGACGCTCTTTCCCTTTCTTTGTCTGACTCTTTCACACGCACACTCTATTTCTGTCTTTGTTTCTTACCCCCTGAATCTTTCTCTCTCTCTGTCTGTCTCTACCTCTTTGTCCATCTGTCTCTCTGACTATCTCTGTCTGTCTATCTGTCTCTCTGACTATCTCTGTCTGTCTGTTTGCCTTCCTGCCTGCCTGCCTGCCTGACTGTCTGTATGTCTGTCTGTTTGTCTCTGTCTCTGTCTCTCTCTCTCCCTCTCTCTGTCTCTGTCTGTCTGTCTGTCTCTCCCTCTCTCTCACACACACACGCTCTCTCTCTATGTCTCGCTCTTTCTCTCTCTCTCTCTCTCTCTGTCACTCACTCACTCTCTTTCTCTCTCCCTCTCTCTCTCTCTTACTCGCTCTTACTTTCACACGTAGATCATTTCAAAATAAGTTTTATCACCATCAATTTCGCTGAAAACTCAGATATGTCTCATTCATTCTACCATGGTTCCACGCAAAAGTAAATCAGCGCTGAAGGAATGGACTGACCCATAAACATCACCGCTGGTGATAACGCCTCCCAAACGACAAGAATAGGGAGAGACTTGGACGTCAGAACCGACTGTGTTAATAGAAAAGAGGACCAAGCACTGTGAGAGACACAGTTCGTTTTCTGTCTTGGTCACTTTGCAATTACTCTTCCCCCCTGTTTTTCACTCTGTTCAGATTCGATCAAGAAGGAATTAGACCTTCTTTAGTTCTGATGAAGGAGGAGCCAATCTGTGTAATGTATTTTCATTTTACTGCCATGAAACAGACCAAGCTGACCAGCTGTAATATTGTCTCTTTATCTCTTTCTTTCTGTCTTTCAATCATGAAACAGACCAAGCTGACCAGCTGTAATATTGTCTC
>JAPXFY010000014.1:53719667-53727167 GCA_030674185.1 Monoplex corrugatus | reverse complement strand
GAGATGCTTGGTGATAGCACTGAGGGAAAACGTGTGGGAAGCTGAGTTTGTTTAGTATTTGTCACTCTGCTTTTGTGTTTACTGTCTATCAGCCTGCCTTTATACATCACTCTCTGTTGCTATGTAAGTTAGTTTTTGATAAGGAAAATAAAACTGGTGGGGCTTTAGTTTGAATGGTGTAGACAGTCAATGTAGTGTATTGTCATTTTACTGCCTTAAAATATACTGATGAGGTGAATTATAATCTGTCAGTCCTTCATTGTGTCTCTTTTTTTTTTCTTTTCTTTCTGTCTGTCTATAAACCTCTCTCTTTCTGTCCTTAAGACACTTTTTTCATTCTTTCTGTTTCTTATTCCCAACGTGTTTCTCTGTTTCAGACTTTCTGTGTCTGTCTGACTGTGTAACACACACACACACACACACACACACACCACACGCACACCACACACACACACACACACACACACACCACACACACACACACACTCTCTCTCTCTCTCTCTCTCTCTCTCTCTCTCTCTCTCTCTCTCTCTCCCTCTTGCACAAACCAAACACATATTCACAAACGCAGAATCCTATGCATATTCACACGCAGGGACCATTATAAGGCATTAGGTTTTTTTGTGGTTTTTTTTTTTTTTTTTAGTTCTCAATTTCGCTGGGAACACTACCGTGCCTGGGTCAGTTGACCTGAGGCATCCCCGAAATGAAATCAGCGCTGTAGCGTGAGAGGTGATCTATATACTTTGGGGCTCGTCACCAAGCTTCCCTAACGACCAGTATTGAGAATGTCTTGGGCAATGGAGCTGCTTGGTGATAGCACTGAGGGAAAAGTGTGGGAAGCTGACTTCGTTTACTGTTTCTGTCACTCTGCTTTTTAATTCTCTGTCTTCAAGACTTTTGATTATTCACTCGTTGTTGCGATGTAACGTTTCGATCAGGAAAAATAAACTGGTGGGACTTTAGTTTGGATGGTGTGGATGGTCGATATAGTGTATTGTCATTTTACTGTCTTAAAATACACTGGTGAGGTGGAACATAATCTGTCACTCTTTCGTTGTGTCTCTCATGTTCTCTTTTCTTTCTGTCCTTCTATACTTCTCTCTCTCTCTCTTCTGTCCTTTAGACACTCTTTCATTCTTTCTGTTTATTATTCCCAATGTGTTTATCATTTTCTGACTTTCTGTGTCTGTCTGTCTGTCTGACTGTCTGTCTTTCTGTCTGTCTGTCTGTGTCACACACAGACACACACTCATGCACGCACACACACACGCATGCACGCACACACACACACATGTGCACAAAACAAACACATACTCACACACGCACATACACAGAGAGACCATTATAAAGCATTAGCTTTTTTTTTTAAGTTCTTAATTTCGCTGGGAACACAGAGTTGCCTGGGTCATTTCACCAGAGGCATCCCCAAAATGAAATCAGCGCTGTAGCGTGAGAGGTGATCTATAAACATTGGCACTCATTACCAAGCTCACCTACCGACCATCATTGACAATGTCTTGGGCAACGGAGCTGCTTGGTGATAGCACTGAGGAAAAGGGTGGAAGCTGAGTTTGTTTACTGTTTCTGTCACTCTGCTTTTTTAATTCTCTGTCTTCAAGTCTGTTTTGATTCATCACTCTCTGTTGCTGTGTAAGTAATGTTTTGATCAGGAAATATAAACTGGTGGGGCTTTAGTTTGGTTGGTGTGGACGGTCGCCATAGTGTATTGTCATTTTACTGCCTTAAAATACTCTGGTGAGGTGGAACATAATCTATCGCCTTTTCATTGTGTCTCTCATTTCTCAATCTCTTTCTGTCTTTCTACACTCCTCTCTGTTTCTGTCCTTTAGATACTCTTTCATTCTTTCTTTGTTTCTTAGTCACAATGTGTTTCTCATTTTCTGACTTTCTGTGTGTGTGTTTCTGTCTGTCTGTCTGACTGTCTATCTGTCTGTCTGTGTCATACACACACTCACACACACACACACACACACACACACACACACACACACACACACACACACACACCACACACACACACCCACATTGCACAAAACAAACACATGCCACAACTTGCATATACACACCAGACCATTATAAGGCATTAGTTTTTTTTGTTTTTTTAGTTCTAATTTCGCGGGAACACGGAGTTGCCTGGGTCATTTGACCAGAGGCATCCCCAAAATGAAATCAGCGCTGTAGCGTGAGAGGTGATCTATTAAACTTGGGGTTCGTACCAAGCCTCCAACGACCAGTATTGAGAATGTCTTGGGCAACAGAGATGCTTGGTGATAGCACTGAGGGAAAACGTGTGGGAAGCTGATTGTTTATTTTTGTCATTCTGCTTTGTGTTTCTCTGTCTATCACCTGCTTTATACATCACTCTCTGTTGCATGTAAGTTGTTTTTGATAAGGAAAATAAAACTGTGGGCTTTAGTTTGAATGGTGTGACAGTCAATATAGTGTATTGTCATTTTACTGCCTTAAAATAACTGATGAGGTGATATAATCTGTCATCTTCATTGTGTTCTTTTTTTTTTTTTCTGTCTGTCTAATTTAACCTCTCTCTTTCTGTCCTTAGACACTTTTTCATTCTTTCTGTTTCTTATTCCAACGTGTTTTCTCTTTCGACTTTCTGTGCCTGTCTGACTATGTCACACACCACTCCACACCACACACAAGACACCAACACACACCACACACACACACACGCGCGCGCGCGCGCGCACGCACCACACAACACTCCTCTCTCTCTCTCTCCTCTCTCTCCTCTCTCCTCTTGCACAAACAAACACATATTACAACGCAATCCATGCATACACACGCAGGACCATTATAAGGCATTAGTTTTTGTTGTTTGTTTTTTTTAGTTCTTAATTTCGCTGGGAACACAGACGTGCCTGGGTCAGTTGACCTGAGGCATCCCCGAAATGAAATCAGCGCTGTAGCTGAGAGGTGACCTATAAACATTGGGCTCTCACCAAGCTCCCTAACGACCACATTGAAATGTCTTGGGCAATGGAGTTGCTTGGTGATAGCACTGAGGGAAAAGGGTGGGAAGCTGAGTTTGTTTGCTGTCTCTGTCACTCTGCTTTTTTAGTTCTCTGTCTTCAAGTCTGTTTTGATTCATCACTCTCTGTTGCTGTGTAAGTAATGTTTTGATCAGGAAATATAAACTGGTGGGGCTTTAGTTTGGTTGGTGTGGACGATTGACATAGTGTATTGTCATTTTACTGCCTTAAAATACTCTGGTGAGGTGGAACATAATCTATCGCCCTTTCATTGTGTCTCTCATTTTCTCAATCTCTTTCTGTCTTTCTACACTCCTCTCTTTTCTGTCCTTTAGATACTCTTTCATTCTTTTTTGTTTCTTAGTCACAATGTGTTCCTCGTTTTCTGACTTTCTGTGTTGTCTGTCTGTCTGTCTGTCTGTCTATCTTTCGTCATCTGTGTCTCACACACACACATCACACACACACACACAACACACACACACACACACACAACACACACACAACACACCACACACACAACAACAATACCACTTATATAAAGGCCCTTAAGTTGTTTTTTTTTATAGTTCCTAATTTCGCTGGGAACACAGAGGTGCCTGGGTCAGTTGACCTGAGGCATCCCCAAAATGAAATCAGCGCTGTAGCGTGAGAGGTGATCTATAAACATTGGGGTTCGTTACCAAGCTTCCCTAACGACCATATTGAGAATGTCTTGGGCAACAGAGATGCTTGGTGATAGCACTGAGGGAAAACGTGTGGGAAGCTGAGTTTGTTTATTATTTGTCATTCTGCTTTTGTGTTTCTCTGTCTATCAGCCTGCCTTTATACATCACTCGCTGTTGCAATGTAAGTTAGTTTTTGATAAGGAAAATAAAACTGATGGGGCTTTAGTTTGAATGGTGTAGACAGTCAATATAGTGTATTGTCATTTTACTGCCTTAAAATATACTGATGAGGTGAATTATAATCTGTCAGTCCTTCATTGTGTCTCATTTTTTTCTTTTCTTTCTGTCTGTCTATAAACCTCTCTCTTTCTGTCCTTAAGACACTTTTTTTCCATTCTTTCTGTTTCTTATTCCCAACGTGTTTCTCTTTTCAGACTTTCTGTGTCTGTCTGACTGTGTCACACCCACACACACACACACACACACACACAACACACACACACACACACACACACCACACACGCGCGCGCGCGCGCACGCCACACACATACACTCTCTCTCTCTCTCTCTCTCTTCTCTCTCTCTCTCTCTCTCTCCCTCTTGCACAAACCAAACACATATTTACAAACGCAGAATCCTATGCATATTCACACGCAGGGACCATTATAAGGCATTAGTTTTGTGTGTGTGTTTTTTTTTTTTAGTTCTTAATTTCGCTGGGAACACAGACGTGCCTGGGTCAGTTGACCTGAGGCATCCCCGAAATGAAATCAGCGCTGTAGCTTGAGAGGTGACCTATAAACATTGGGGCTCGTCACCAAGCTTCCCTAACGACCACCATTGAGAATGTCTTGGGCAATGGAGTTGCTTGGTGATAGCACTGAGGGAAAAGGGTGGGAAGCTGAGTTTGTTTGCTGTCTCTGTCACTCTGCTTTTTAGTTCTCTGTCTTCAAGTCTGTTTTGATTCATCACTCTCTGTTGCTGTGTAAGTAATGTTTTGATCAGGAAATATAAACTGGTGGGGCTTTAGTTTGGTTGGTGTGGACGATTGACATAGTGTATTGTCATTTTACTGCCTTAAAATACTCTGGTGAGGTGGAACATAATCTATCGCCCTTTCATTGTGTCTCTCATTTTCTCAATCTCTTTCTGTCTTTCTACACTCCTCTCTCTTTCTGTCCTTTAGATACTCTTTCATTCTTTTTTTGTTTCTTAGTCACAATGTGTTCCTCGTTTTCTGACTTTCTGTGTCTGTCTGTCTGTCTGTCTGTCTGTCTATCTTTCTGTCTATCTGTCTGTCTGTGTCACACACACACTCACAACACCACACACACACACACACACACACACAAACAAAACACAAACAACACACCACACACACAACCATTATAAGGCATTAGTTGTTTTTTTTATAGTTCCTAATTTCGCTGGGAACACAGAGGTGCCTGGGTCAGTTGACCTGAGGCATCCCCAAAATGAAATCAGCGCTGTAGCGTGAGAGGTGATCTATAAACATTGGGGTTCGTTACCAAGCTTCCCTAACGACCATCATTGAGAATGTCTTGGGCAACAGAGATGCTTGGTGATAGCACTGAGGGAAAACGTGTGGGAAGCTGAGTTTGTTTATTATTTGTCATTCTGCTTTTGTGTTTCTCTGTCTATCAGCCTGCCTTTATACATCACTCGCTGTTGCAATGTAAGTTAGTTTTTGATAAGGAAAATAAAACTGATGGGGCTTTAGTTTGAATGGTGTAGACAGTCAATATAGTGTATTGTCATTTTACTGCCTTAAAATATACTGATGAGGTGAATTATAATCTGTCAGTCCTTCATTGTGTCTCATTTTTTTTCCTTTTCTTTCTGTCTGTCTATAAACCTCTCTCTTTCTGTCCTTAAGACATTTTTTTCCATTCTTTCTGTTTCTTATTCCCAACGTGTTTCTCTGTTTCAGACTTTCTGTGTCTGTCTGACTGTGTCACACACACACACACTCACACATACACACACACACACACACACACACACACACACACACCACACACACACACACACACATACACACACACATACACACGCACACACACACACATGCACGCACACACACACATACACTCTCTCTCTCTCTCTCTCTCTCTCTTTCTCTCTCTCTCCCTCTTGCACAAACCAAACACATTTCACAAACGCAGAATCCTATGCATATTCACACGCAGGGACCATTATAAGGAATTAGGGGGGTTTTTTGTGTTTTTTTTTTTTTTTAGTTCTTAATTTCGCTGGGAACACAGACGTGCCTGGGTCAGTTGACCTGAGGCATCCCCGAAATGAAATCAGCGCTGTAGCGTGAGAGGTGATCTATAAACATTGGGGCTCGTCACCAAGCTTCCCTAACGACCATCATTGAGAATGTCTTGGGCAATGGAGCTGCTCGGTGATAGCACTGAGGGAAAAGTGTGGGAAGCTGACTTCGTTTACTGTTTCTGTCACTCTGCTTTTTAATTCTCTGTCTTCAAGACTGTTTTGATTATTCACTCGTTGTTGCGATGTAACGTTTTGATCAGGAAAAATAAACTGGTGGGGCTTTAGTTTGGATGGTGTGGACAGTCAATATAGTGTATTGTCATTTTACTGTCTTAAAATACACTGGTGAGGTGGAACATTATCTGTCACTCTTTCGTTGTGTCTCTCATGTTCTCTTTTCTTTCTGTCCTTCTATACTTCTCTCTCTCTCTCTTTGTCTGTACTTTAGACACTCTTTCATTCTTTCTGTTTCTTATTCCCAATGTGTTTATCATTTTCTGACTTTCTGTGTCTGTCTGTCTGTCTGTCTGTCTGTCTGTGTCACACACAGACACACACACGCATGCACACACACACACACTCACGCATGCACGCACACACACACACATGTGCACATACTCACACACGCACATACACAGAGAGAGCATTATAAAGCATTAGCTTTTTTTAAGTTCCTAATTTCGCTGGGAACACAGAGTTGCCTGGGTCATTTCACCAGAGGCATCCCCAAAATGAAATCAGCGCTGTAGCGTGAGAGGTGATCTATAAACATTGCCACTCGTTACCAATCTCGCCTAACGACCATCATTGACAATGTCTTGGGCAACGGAGCTGCTTGGTGATAGCACTGAGGGAAAAGTGTGGGAAGCTGAGTTTGTTTGCTGTCTCTGTCACTCTGCTTTTTTGATTCTCTGTCTTCAAGTCTGTTTTGATTCATCACTCTCTGTTGCTGTGTAAGTAATGTTTTGATCAGGAAATATAAACTGGTGGGGCTTTAGTTTGGTTGGTGTGGATGGTCGACATAGTGTATTGTCATTTTATTGCCTTAAAATACTCTGGTGAGGTGGAACATAATCTATCACCCTTTCATTGTGTCTATCATTTTCTCAATCTCTTTCTGTCTTTCTACACTCCTCTCTCTTTCTGTCCTTTAGATACTCTTTCATTCTTTCTTTGTTTCTTAGTCACAATGTGTTTCTCATTTTCTGACTTTCTGTGTGTGTGTGTCTGTCTGACTTCTGTCTTTCTGTCTGTCTGTCTGTCTGTCTATCTGTCTGTGTCTGTGTCACACACACACACACACACACACACAAACACACACACACACACACACACACACACACACACACACACACACAACACACATGTGCACAAAACAAACACATGCTCACACTTGCATATACACACACAGACCATTATAAGGCATTAGTTTTTTGTTTTTTTAGTTCCTAATTTCGCAGGGAACACAGAGGTGCCTGAGTCATTTGACCAGAGGCATCCCCGAAATGAAATCAGCGCTG
>JAPXFY010000014.1:53692167-53694667 GCA_030674185.1 Monoplex corrugatus | reverse complement strand
TCCATATTGTTTCAACTTACATCATTTTAAATTGCTATGTCCTGATATGCACTTGATGTTTTCTTGTAGTTTTCAATCTTTTTTTCTCAAACGTAATTCATGATTTTTTTTGTAACACATTTAAACCACCCTTTCAGTAGGACTGATGGTCTTTCTGAATAAAATATCTAAATATATGTTGCACACACACACACACATCAGACACGCATACACAACACACACAGAACACACACACACACATACACAACACACACACTCTCTCTCTCCCTCTCACACACACACACACCACACACACACACACACACACATCCACCCGGGAAATAGTTTGGAAAGATAAAGCAGCATGCTGTCTAACAGGTCCCAAACAATGCAGAATGTCACACAGGCCACGCCACATGCACTGCAAAACCTATATTACGCACCTGCTCTCTCGCGTGCACTGCAAAGCTCTTTATCACGCTGCATCTCACAACACGCAACACATAACATACAGCACCATTCGCGAGCACTTAAAAACCATATATCAGTCTTTCACGAACACTGAAACTAATTATAAAGACATTCGCGGCACGTAAAAACCCATATCTACGTGCATCTTCCACACTGCAATACATACTACACGCACTTCGCGGCACTGTAAAAACCATATCAACACGTGCATCTTACCGACACTGCAACTACATATCTACACTGGCATCTTCGTGAGCACTGTAAAAACCCATTCTACACTGCATCTTCCAGACATGCAAACTACTACAACACGTGCATCTCTCGCGAGCACTGTAAAACCATTATCATACACTGCATCTTCCACGAACACTGCAAACTACATTATCTACACTGCACTTTCGCGAGCACTGTAAAAACCATTATCATACACGTGCATCTTCCACGAACACTGCAAAACATTATCATACACGTGCATCTTTCGCGAGCACTGTAAAAACCCATTATCATACACGTGCATCTTCCCCGAACACTGCAAACTACATTATCATACACGTGCATCTTTCGCGAGCACTGTAAAAACCCATTATCATACACGTGCATCTTTCGCGAGCACTGCAAAAACCCATTATCATACACGTGCATCTTTCGCGAGCACTGTAAAAACCCATTATCATACACGTGCATCTTTCGCGAGCACTGTAAAAACCCATTATCATACACGTGCATCTTTCGCGAGCACTGCAAAAACCCAGCATCATGCACGTAAATCTCACGCGAGCACTGTAAAGCTTATTATCATACACGTGCATCTCACGCGAGCTCTAGAAACCCATTTTGATGCCAACTAAGTAACATAACTCTTGAGAGTCACGGAGTTATCTCCTACGTAGAATTTCTCAAACCCAATACAGTTTGCGCTACCCATTCAGCTAGCGTAGACGCAGCCACTTTATGCTTTGTTCTGAGCTTACCACTTTATGCTTTGTGGCTGCGTCTATGCTAGCTTAATTAATGGGTAGCGCATTTGGAGAAATTCTACATAGGAGATAACTGCGTGACTCTCAAGAGTTATGTTACTTAGCTGATATTTAAAATTCTCCCTGCTTCCCTCTTATTTCCATTTTGATGCATTCACATTTTCTGCGGGCACCGCAAAACCCAATCGAACAAGTGCTGCATCTCTCAGGACTACTGCAAAGCCCGGTATGATACACGTGCATCTCAAGCAGCAGTGCAATACCCAGTGCCTTGCACAATGCACGGATCTCCCGCGAGAATTGCAAAGTCTAAAGTCAAACACGTGCATCTCACAAGAGCACGGCAAAAGCCCATTTTTTTCAAACACGTGCATCCCATGCAAACTCTGCGAGCCCACCCATTATGATACACGTGAATATCACGGGATATCCGGGAGCCATGGTTATGCACGTGTATCGTACGAGGTTTTTGCCAGTCTACCGTGATAGACGTGAATCTCGCGCGAGCTCCCGGAACTCATTTATCATATACGCGCAATCTCTTACGCAGTGAGGCCCGGCGCGGCTGATGTCTATCTGAGGGAACCAAGTCTGTATCTCTGATATATATCTGACCCAGAGATTGCCGCCAGTCATGTTTCTTGATGAGAGCAAGGAGGAAGAGTGATGCTTAGTGTTAAGGAATTGCATTTGCCATTTTCATGCACCACTCACGGTTGGAGCAGTATTGAAAGAAGTTAATGCAGGGAAATGCGATCCTTTGTTTGATCTCTGTAAATAAAAAAGATGTTTTATATCGACCAGAAGAGTGTGTGTGTGTGTGTGTGTGCTAACAATATTCAACGCCTGTCTTGTTGTATCAAATCTGTATTCTCATTCCATTTTGTGTGTGCGTGTTTGTTTTGTTTTGTTTGTTTTGTTTTTGATTTTATTCAAAGCTGTATACAGTTGATTAGTCATGGACGCTTGTTAAGTTTAGAAAAATAAATCTCTTGTAATCAAGATCACAGGGACACAACAAAAAGCCTAAAAATAACATTGCATGGAGAACGTGTGTCAACAGACATTTCTCA
>JAPXFY010000014.1:53687167-53689667 GCA_030674185.1 Monoplex corrugatus | reverse complement strand
AGATTGAGTTACACAGCCTTTCAGTCTCAGTCAGTTTAAAAGCGTATTTCTTTGGCTTCTTTTCTTTCTGAATTTGATCTGTTGTTTTCTTTATGGTTTTCTGTCTATTGTTATTGCTGCGTATGCGTGTGTCATGATCGGTGTTACTGTTGTTATTTTATCCTCTTCCCTTTAATGAAAATGACAGATTTTGTTCTTCAGCACTGCCATTATTAATAGATATTTTGTCTGAATAACGCACGTGGGCATTGATTAATCCTATGGAGTTTTTTTATTTTAATGATACAATACTTTTTTTTCTTATTACAAAAAAAAAAAAAAAAAAATAAGGTCTGTCTATGTAGCTTAATTAAAGTCTGTCTATGTGACTTGATTTTAATTATTTTTTAAATTTATTTATCTATTCATTTATTTACATTATTTGTTTACTTAATTTTTTTGTTTATTTATTCAATTTATGTATTATTTTTACAAATTATTTTTTATGTGTTAATTATTTATTTATTTATTCATTTATTTACTTATTCATTTGTTTTATTACTTAATTGTTTAATTTTCATTTTCTGTTTGTGTGTTTATTTATTTATGTATTTATTCAAGGCAGAAACAAAGAGTGACAGAAAAGAGAAAATTGCTACTATGATATTTATAGAAGATGGGGACACTATCTGGAAGGAGCCCCCGGCATCATCACGGAAGGGGATGCTACCATACGGTCAAATAACAGAGAAGATCCTGTGTGGTTGGAAGGTAAGCCACGTCTGATAAATGGCCCAGGCCAGGTAGTAGGTGGGGGGTCTATCAGGGAAGCTCATGGGAAGCCCTGCAGAGTTCAATTGCTGACCATGCAGGGACTTTCTTCCCCCCTACCCCCGTCTCCAATCCCATCCCCTTTGACATTAAATGGTGGTCTGAGTTTAGAGTCTTTTGGATGAGACGATACAGCCGCACAACAAGGAGTTATTCTTGACAAACTTCCGCCAAAAATAATAAATAAATAAATAAATAAATAAACAAATAGAAAAACATGAATAAACAAATAAAGGAATGAATAACTCATGAATAAATAGACAAATAAATCAATAAAAAAAAATAATAGACAAATGAACAAATAATCCATCAACCTTCACATGCATAAAGGGGACAAATCTGTGGCAGTGTCCAATGGGACGTGCTTTCATCGGGGCTAAACCACCTTCATTTCACATGGGAAACAACCAAGTTAAGACAAACACACACACACACACACACACACACACACACACACACACACACACACACACACACACACACACACACACACACACACAACACACACACACACACACACATTTATGACACACAGAAACATGTGTACACACACAGAAACATGTGTACACACACATACAGACAATATCCCCACCGCACAATTCCTACTCAATCCACTTTCTCCCATCTTTCATTACACCCCCACCCCCACCCCCATTCTCATCCCCTCCCCCCCCCCCCCCCCCCACACACACAGAGGTTATCAGCAGCCATCAGTACAGGAGATGAAAGAGCCCTTGCTCATGAACTCTATAGCAAAAAGCACTACCCATGAGACCTATCATCAACTGTCTGGTGCCAGCCACAGATGGCCTTTTGTTTTAGAAATGTGTATCATTCACGTGAGCTGGCTGTTTAGAGTCTCCCGTATCATTGGTTTATATTGTTTGCTGTGTCCTGATGGGATGTATCCTCTTTCTTTGTCTGTAGGCGTTTATGGAGAGTTTGTGGTTTGTGTAAATATGTGTGTGTGTGTGCGTGTGTGTGTGTGTGTGTGTGTGTGTGTGTGTGTGTGTGTGTGTGTGTGTGTGTGTGTGTGTGTGTGTTGTGTTTGGGTGTTTGTGTTTGTATGTGAAAGAAATAGACCCACACAACATTAATGAGAGAGACAGAAAGAGATAGAGTCAGAGAGATAAAGAGACAGAAAATTAAAGTCACACACAGTCAAACACACACACACACACACACCACACACACACACACACACACACACACACACACACACACACACACACACACACATGGATACACACACACACAACAACACACACACACTCACGGATCCACACACACACACACCTCACACACACTCACACACACACACGTTCACACAGCACACACAACACAAAGCACACATCACACATAACACACACACACACCACAAGTGCAAGCACACACACAAAACACACACACACATACAACAACACACACACAAACACACACACACAACACACACTACACAACACACACTGCAGACACACACAAATGCGGACATACACAACAGACAAATCCCCACGGCCATACTATCAAGTCCATTTCTGCCACTGCATTACAACGCCACCTCGACCCCATGTTATCCTCCACCAGAGTTATCAGCGGCCATCTGTACAGAGATGAAGAGCCCTTGCTCATGAATCTATAGCAAACACTACCATGAGAGCTATCATCCAATCTGGTGCCTGCCACATAAGGC
>JAPXFY010000014.1:53669667-53682167 GCA_030674185.1 Monoplex corrugatus | reverse complement strand
TTTTTGTTATCTATTTCAATTGTGTGTGTGTGTATGTGTTCGTTCGTTCTTTAATTAACGTCTGTTCACTATGAGTGATATTAGACGGTGTGTGCGTGTGTGTGTGTGTGTGTGTGTGTGTGTGTGTGTGTGTGTGTGTGTGTGTGTGTGTGTGTGTGTGTGTGTGTGTGTGTGTGTGTGTGTGTGTGTGTGTGTGCTATCTAATACGCTTACAAAAACAATCACAAGGTGTATGACAAGTCCAGCTGGACCTAATGCTACTATCACTCAGAAAGAAAGTGTTTTCGAGTTTGTACTACATAGAAATAACAAACAGCTTTTAGTAAGGGAGACCGTGAAAGAGAAATGTATGTAGATATATGCATGGTGCCACTGACAGGAAGACTGTAAGTATGCACAATTTGCGGTAGCTGAAAGGCCATAAGTCAGACAAAATAGTAATATCTCGCGTAGATTTACATGTTTTATTAAATGGTTATCGCAGGCTGGCTGGCTGATTTAATAACGGCGTTGTGCACTAGAGATCTTGTGTCCTCAACTTTATCCCAGGCTGCTAAAGTGTGGTTTTCTCGCTGTCCATCTTAATGGTCCAATCATTCTGGTGGTGCCATCTCCGTGTTTAATAGGTCTGAACCAGATGGCAGATGCACATCAGAAATAGCCAGCAAAATCGGCCAAGCCAAAAGAGCATATAAGAAGGTAAAAAGCATTCTTACCAACAGATGCCTATCGATTAACATCAGGAAGCGTGTTCTTGTATGTTATATAGAACCAATACTGTTGTACGGTTGTGAAGCGTGGACAGTCAACACGCAAAGTCAGAACAAAATTGAGGTAACTGAAATGTGGTTTCTAAGAAGGATGTTGAGAATTTCATGGACAGCAAAGAAAACCGAAGGAGACAGTCTTGAAGGGACAGACACAAGAAGATCATTAATAAAGCAGATTAGGAAAAGACAAGAAACATTTATATGACCTTTTACACGGAAAATCAGAGCACCTGGTCACAGCAGGAAAACTGGAGGAAAGAGAACACCTGGTAGACCCAGGAAAAAAATATTGGACAGACTTTGCAGAGTGGCTGAGGACAGAGAGGGTGGGAGATGTACTTGCAGAAATAGAGGATAGATTCGTATGGAGGGCCAGCGCCATGCAGCAGGGCACATAATGATGATGAACCTCTCGTCCCGTCACCCTCGCCTTCTCCTCCTTCCATTTCAAGACCTTGCCAACTTACAGGATTTTGCGAAGGCACAGGGATTTATTTTCCAGACAGTACATTTGCAGACTAAGTGGACCATACATGAATTGCTTACAGCGATGCATCCTGCTTGAATAAACACCAAAGCGCAAAGCGAAATGACCATAAATCTTCATCATCTTACGGTCGACAGAGCAGATGGGGTGGGCGGCAGTACATGTGAAAACATTCACATGTCGAAACGCTCTCTTGCGCAAGATGAAATTGAAGTTTTCGATTTTTCTACATAATCAATGATATATAACTCTTTAGCTGCCAGAAGTTCGTTTTGATGCCTTAACTCTACATGCTGCACAAGGGACCTCGATTTCCTTTTCTTAGTTGATAATGTTGTTACCCAGATCATCACTTAAAGTGTGTGAAGGGAGAAGCACAATGTAGGACTACCCCTGTCCTGTCCTGTCCTGTCTTGTCACTCACTCGGTCTGGCTCCCCCATACCTGTTACATGTCGGCGACATCATTTCGATTGTAGTGGCTGATGCGTCACTGTCAGCTGTCTCCCCTTCTGTCTGCAGTCCCTCTGTAGCTCCCCCATACAGTGATTATTGTCGTAAGTGGTGAGTCAGTAGGCAGTGTCCTTAATAAAGCTACATCAGAACTGATCCATCCAAATGGCCAGCAGGCGGTGCAGAGTCTTATCTGGCGGCTGCCCACGTGGCGGTGTGACGATGCTGGCACCCAGTTGTATCCTGGCACCAGGACCTGAACTGAGTTAATTCGGGGATGGTGGTGTGGTTGAGGAGCTGGAATGAAACGAGCCAGTAAACGAGCACAAAATATGTTGCAGCGACAAAGAGAGAGAAAAAGAGAGAGGGGGGGGGGGGAAGAGAGAGGGAGGCAGAGGGAGAGAGAGAGAGGGAGAAAGAGAGACAGACAGACAGACAGACAAAAAGAGAGAAAGAAAGAAAGAAAGAGAGAGAGAGAGAGAGAGAGAGAGAGAGAGAGAGAGAGAGAGAGAGAGAGAGAGAAACAATGTTGATAAAAAAAAAAGACTTAAAAACCGAATCCTTGTCCTGCCCGAAAGTGGAACCAGGTCCACTGGAATCTGAAAAAGGCACTGTAACCATCAGACCCTCATGCACTAAAGGAAAGACATCTGGCCCCCGCACTTGAGACTCTGGACGAAGCTGAATGGGTGCTTATGGAAGTAGGGTCAATGCTGTGAGATTATTCAATCAATGAACGCCTTCTTGAGTCATAACTGAAAATCAGATTGATTATTTCCATCTATCTATCTGTCTGTCTATCTGTCTATCTGTCTATCTATCTATCTATCTATCTATCTTATATATATCTAATATCTATCTATCTATCTACTGTCTGTCTATCTGTCTGTCTCTCATCTGTCTCTCTTTGTATCTATGAGTCTATCTATCTATATATCTGTCTATCTATCTGTCTGTTTGTCTACCTATCTATCTATTTGTTTGTTTGTCTGTTCTGTCTGTCTGTCGGTCGGTCTGTGTGTCTGTCCTTCGGTTTGTCCATTCATTCATCCATTTGTTTATTCATTCATTCATTCATTTATGTATCCATTTGTTTATTTATTTATTTATTCATTCGTTCATGTATTAGTTTGGAGACTATATTTTGAAAAATGGAAACGTTTGGGACCAGTCTTCTAAAAAATTAGCCTGGCCTTAAATGTAATAAGGAAAATGCAGGAAAGGTGATCTATGCGCGTGTTGTCTTGTAAGCAAACGGAAGCTTTAAGCTGGTCAATATTGTCTGTGTGTGAGCATGTGAAAGATAGATAGATAGATAAAGAGAGAGAAAGAGAGAGAGAGAGAGAGAGAGAGAGAAGAGAGAGAGAGAGAGAGAAAGAGAGAGAGAGAGAGAGAGAGAAAGAGACACACAGAGAGGCGCGTTTCATTCCAAAATATTAAACTGTTATTGCATCTATTATTTTATTTATTTTTTGTTTTTGTTTTTGTTTTGGTCTTTATGATCACTCCAGTTTTTGGTAAGCTCTTTTTACTGAATAAGCATACAAATATCTCACCCTCATTTTAATCATCACTACCACCATCCCCACCTGATTTCACCACCATTAATTCCCCCTCTGTGGTTATAGAAATCCTACCCTGTTGAAGACACAATAATTTAATAACAAATACAGGTTCCACAAAACAAATTCAAAACAAGCAATCGAGATCAAAGAGGAAATGCCTAACAGGAAAACGTGCAGTAGTGCCGCCCGCTGTGCTTTGAATCTGGTGTAGACTGTTTATAAACAGCTGTTTCTGACAGCATCACATCTACCGATCTCTCCCATTGTCACCATCAGAGTTCTCCATCCGAAATCCAGGTCAGCAGAGATTCGGTAGCCATGCTGGAATTGTTTGACTAGGGTGACTTGGGTAAAGTATTTGACCGCGGTTATTAATAATAAACGTGACTGTACTCCCGTACGTGACAGTTCTGTCTTTTTATGATAGGTTCGTTGGGCATGCGTGTCACTTGCTTCCGTTTCCGTTAGAACAGATATTCTCGAAGGAAGTAGACAAATATATGTATGCAGGTAACTTCACATGACACGCACATTCTCAACTTCAATTATTTCAGTTTCTTTTCCGTTCGTTTTCTTCCTTCGTTCTTCTTCTTCTTCTCTTTCTCTCTCTCTCTCTCTCTCTCTCTCTCTCTCTCTCTCTCTCTCTCTCTCTCTCTCTCTCTCCCCCCCCTCTCTCTCTCCTTCTCTCTCTCTCTCTCTCTCTGTCTGCCTGTGTCTCCTCTCGGTCTGTTTGTCTCTGACTCTCTCTCCGTTTCAGTTTCTTTTTCTTGACCTCACTATCACGTAGAATTATGCTGAGTGCATTCCTAATCCGCTCTATGAAAGTTACACTGTTTCTCTCACATCTATGTGCACCAATTGATCGAGTGTCACTGTGCCACATAGATCCCATTCCCTTCCCCGTGTCAAATCATCGCCAGCGCGTAGTTTTGTATTAATTCAATGAATCTGCTGACATATTCGGGTGGCAGCGCATGTGGAGCTGTCTGAGTGCGATACATTCCTCTTGAAAAAAAAAGTCCGATTTTTGAACATTTGTAGTAGACTATTTATCTACAGGGACATCTGACAACACCCAACATCTATCGATCATCGCTGCTGTGAGAGAGTTCCGTCCAGGATTCCTGCATAGACCGCACTCTGTGGCCTCCTGAGCATTATTTGACCAGCGTGACTGTTCGTCTGTGTACACTATTTGAGCACAGTAATTGGTAAACGTGACTGCACTTCAGCATATGACTGCATTCCCGCATTTCTCGGTCGTTCCTTGCACATGCGCACCACTAATTTCCGCTACCGGTTACACGCGCGCGCATTTCCTAAGGGAAGTAACTGCATGTTTGATGGAGTCACGTTCAGAGACTTGGCCTGTAGAGATAAGATAAATTACGCTCAGTTGATTTGATGATCAGTCACAACGTGGCTTGACAGCCTAGAACTCCTGTTGTGAAGAAACAGATGGGGGCGGAGGCGGGGGGAGGGGGGATGTGTTCTAACGGCGAAGTGGTCTTGACAGTATGCCTTGCTGACAGACACAGGTGGGAGTGTTTACACTGCTGCTGGTGCCAGACGCCAGCGTGGTTAGCGTTGGTTACTTATCATGATCTGTTTCTTGCATCACAGGCAGCTAGTGTATAATGTGGTACCTGCGTGACAGCGGCACGGTTGACTGGAAATGTCAGACTTTCTTTACAGAAATTAACTGTGAGAACGTCAAAGGAACGAAATTGGGTTTTCTTTCGTATTTGTTATCTTTGCATGTGTATGTTAATTAGCTAGTACGCTCCTATTCTGGATCTATTCAAGGTGCTATTGTTACAGATAGTATCCATATTCTTGTTTTTAAAACTGTGAAAACTTTAAGGTACAGATTTTATTTATATGTATGTTGTACAGATGTCAATATTCCATACTTGATTCTGTACGATTTGATATTTGCGCACATGTCTACGTATCTTCGTGTATCTGTGTGTCTGCGTGTGTGTGTGTGTATGTGTGTGTGTGTGTGTGTGTGTGTGTGTGTGTGTGTGTGTGTGTGTGTATGTGTGTGTATGTGTGTGTGTGTGTGTGTGTGTGTGCGCTCACGCACGCGCGGGTGTGTGTGTATGTAAGTAGGCGCGTGTGTCTATGTGTTCTTAGATGCACGTTCGTGTATATGTGTGTGTGCGTGCGTGCATGTATGTATGTGTGTGTGGGTATGTCCGTGTGTGTGTGTGAGTGTGTGTGTGTGTGTGTGTGTGTGTGTGTGTGTGTGTGTGTGTGTGTGTGTGTGTGTGTGTGTGTGTGTAGATGGGTATAAATGTGCGTATATACATGCATGTTTATATGGTGGAATATTTTCATATCGTACGTGTATGACGCTGTTAGTTTGTTTCCTTTCTTTTTTTTTTATTATGCTATGTCAAATCATGCTTGTATCATTGATGTATTACTGCTCTAATGTGTTTAATTACAACATATTCTGTACAGTAAAAAACTCTAGGTAATTTGTTGCCTTGGATGATGTGATACATTCTTCTTCTTCTTCTTCTTCTTCTTCTTCTTCTTCTTCTTCTTCTTCTTCTTCTTCTTCTTCTTCTTCTTCTTCTTCTTCTTCTTCTTTTTCTTCTTCTTCTTCTTCTTCTGTTTGTTTCATTTTTTTTCATTTAATTATGATGATCATTAAAATCTAACAACATATAGAGCGTGTGTAGATGGTCATGAAATCTGTTTACAAAAGTGAAAGGAAAAGAGAAAGAGAAAGAAAGTAAGAAAAATGAAATTTCGAAAGAGAGAACATTGAATGAAAGAAATGAAAAAAAAAAACCCTGGTCAAACGAAAAAGATGGAAGGAAAGAAAAAAGGACAATTGACGGAGTGATAGAAAGAGAAAAAAATAAGAAAAAAAAGTAAGAAAAAGTCTACAAATGAAAATGAAAACAGACAGAAATAAAAAACAATGAGAAAGCAAAAGAAAGCGTGTTAAGTACAAAGAGAGAGAGAGAGAGAGAGAGAGAGAGAGAGAGAGAGAGAGACAGAGAGAGAGAGAGAGAGAGAGAGAGAGAGAGAGAGAGAGAGAGAGGTGTGGAAGAGGAAGAACTCGGAACTTGGAAATTTAATGAATATAAGCCAACAGCCACTTTCATGTGGAGGGGGAGGGGGATGATCAATACACACATATTTGTCATGAAATCAATGATAGACAACAATATCAACACTGGTTACCTAAGAACAATTGTATGAAATTTTGCGTTCTCGTTTTATCTCAAATCTTGTAGACACAAATGCGTAATACTTCACATTACTACATTTGCTGTTTACTGTTTTCTCGCATCATTTTTAAAGCAGCAACGAGAACTTTAGCTGTGTTATCTATATTTCCTATGGAGCTGTTGGTCAATGGACCAATGAGCATTTCTTCTAAAATATCATTTTACCTCTAACGTTTGCTTCTACCATTGCTATCATAAAATAATTCCGGTTGAAAACGTGAGGCTTAAATACTTGGGAGTTTACCACTTCCAATTCATTGCCATTAAAAGCCCATTTTTCCCTTGCACATGGAAAGCCATCTTTCCTAAAATTAGTATTTTTGAGAGAGAGAGAGAGAGAGAGAGAGAGAGAGAGAGAGAGAGAGAGAGAGAGAGACAGACAGACAGACAGACAGACAGACAGACAGACAGACAGACCTAGAGAGAGAGAGAAAGAGAGAGAGAGAGAGACAGAGAAAGAAAGAGAGAGATATTTTCTCAGTGCAGACGGAAAAAAGACAGAGGTCAGTGGGTACAAACAGAAACACACGTCCCTTGTTCAATTCCCTAGACAGAGTTAAGGCTGGGTTTCTTGTCCATGCAACCCTCAGACGTTGATTGAGGGACTTCAAATCGGTTTGCACTGGACGCCTCGTCCTCAGCGGCCCTATGATGTCACTGAATGGCCGACTCTGCCTCCTCAACCCCCTAGGGCAGTGGGGGAGGGGGGGGAGAAAGAGAGAAGGAATGGAAGAGGTAACAAGAACACACCGACTTAGCAGTGCATACGGATGGACAACACATGGACCGAGTTTGCTGTGCTGGTCGAGTGAGGGATGAGCTTAATGCCCTTAGCCAGCTCAGATGATTTATCACCACGCACTACAAACATCTTATAGGTAAGATGTCTGTCCCATGCACCTTTTCACAACGTACGCGTGCGCTGACCCTTTCGATAAAGCCGGTGGACTCAAGGTCTCAAGTCTCAAGATCCCTTGTCTTGAGTTCAGTCCCTTTCCGTGACATAAACTTTGGCTTGTTCCTTGTCCATGTTAATGCTCTGATATTTTGGTTGTTTCGGGTTTTCATAGATCCCGTCCCCTGTCCCCAGTTTCAAGACTTTAGCAGGGCATCAGGTTTCGCACAAGCATACAGAGTCTGCCAGATATTTGAGGTCATAAATTTGGGGGAGGGTATACGGAATTATTCGAGCACAATGAATTCCTCCTGGACAAACCCTCAAATCGAAAAGTTATTAACAGGTAGATAATAAATATGCACCATGTTAAAGAGCAAGTAAGAAACTAAGTTCTTTGTGTGTGTGTGTGTGTGTGTGTGTGTGTGTGTGTGTGTGTGTGTGTGTGTGTGTGTGTGTGTGTGTGTGTATGTGTGTGTGTGTGTGTGTGTGTGTGTGTGTGTGTGTGTTTCTTTGCTGTCCATGGAATTCTCAACCTTCTTCTTAGAAACCACATTTCAATTTCCTCTATTTTGTTCTGACTTTACGTGTTGACTGTCCACGCCTCACAACCGTACAACAGTATCGGTTCATAATGATACATTCAAGAACTCTCTTCCTGATGTTAATTCATAGGCACTTGTTGGTAAGATGCTTTTCGTCTTCTTGAATGCTAGTTTTAGCTTGGCCGATTCTGCTGGCTATTTCTGGTGTACACCTGCCGTCTGGTGAGATGACCGTTCTCAGATATTTAAACTTATCAACCTGTCTCAATGTTGTGCCATTTGCTGTTATTTTGCACAAGGGGATTTTTTTTACTGGTTACCAAGACTTCAGTCTTTTTGCTATTAAGCTTCAAGCGTTTATTTTTGCTTTCTATTTCTATTACATTTTTAATGTTTTGTAGGTCTTTTACTTTTTCTGCAATTGATAGGGTGTTATCTGCGTAACGAGTACTTTTTTTTCATTTTCCTCCAACCTTTGTCCCAGGGCATTCATCTAAGTTTCTCATAATGGTTTCGTTGTAAAGTGAAAACAAATCTGGTGACAGAACACGACCCTGCCTAACTCCTCTTTTGATATTTTGAAATCTGCACATAGGACATTCAAAAAAGCTTCACTCTTCATTATACCAAGTTCAGGCACCCAGGTAGGACTAAACCCCTGACCTAACGATAAAAAAATTGAAACTGAAAATGAGGGAGAAAATGACGTGATGTGGGAATTAAACCTGGGGATTCCGCATAGCAGACTTTCACACGCTCCCTCGTCGTGGAGTCACGAGGCAGCAAGAGCGTTACAACGAAGTCGGTCTGCAAACAGTCACAGGGCCTGACTCCAGCGTCTATCCACCAGGTGTAAGTCTCTTGTCTACCATCTGGCCCCAGTGCATTATTTTGTCTCCCTCCGTACTTCACTGTCCTTCTGGGTTCCAGTTCAGTACTTGATTGACAGGTCTGGAAGACAGCAGTCTAGCAACATGGCCCAGCCACCTCAGTTGGCGCATAACGGGAAGAGCTATGACAGAATGGTTCAGATGTTCGCCTGCCAATAACTAGACTCGAGGTTCCAGGGTTCACTCCCCGTAGAAGCCTTGACCTTTCTCCTCAGTTTGACCGGACAGTCGAACTGAACGTCTAGATCTAGTCCTTCGAAGGGGATGAAAAACGAGTCGGACCCGTGTGCCTCCTGGCCGCGCACGCTAAAGATCCCACGGCAGTTGTAAATCGTGAAGAGCAGAGCATTGCCGAGCTGCCTTGGTATAAAAACATTGGAGAGATAGATTGATTTCCCAGGTCCCACCCCTTGAAGACCAATTTGCCTTCTTGCCTTTCTGAAGTCTTGTTTGAAAAAAAAAGGAAGGTGAATATGAATATGAATTTGAAGCGAGGGAGAAGAGACGGGCGCTCCCGTCGTGGTGCTGGCCCCGAGAAAGTTGAGGTCTCTGCCACCTCACTCCCCTACGACCCCAGAATTATGGAACTATCTAGACAGGACCTCAGGATCTGGTCAGCTCGTGGATTTATGTGCAGGCTTAAGGCTTGTGCCGTGATCATTCTGGATCTTTTCCATCACATAGCACCTGTGATGTTAATGCAGATGGAATTCATTCCGAACGATGAGACGTCATCTGAGAACTTGAAACTGAAACTTAATTGACGCATAGTAACCGCGTCTTCTATCTACTACTGAATTTGGGAAAGGTTTTGGGTTTGAGTCTGGAGAAGAAAATGTGGCATGACCATTTTGAACATTGACCTGGCGTGCTAAACAAGCATTACGGGGTATTTAGCAAGAAACGTGATTTATGTGTTTCCTTGTAACAGAATGGGAGCTGAAATCGGGTCAGTTTTTGAAACCGCGCTCGCTCGGTGTTTGTTTCTGTGTGTGTGTGTGTGTGTGGGGGGGGGGGGGGGTTTTGTGTGTGTGTGCGTGCATGCGTGTACGCGTGTGTGTGTGCCTCTGTGTGTGTGTGCGCGTGCATGCGTGTGTGTGTACGTGCGCCAGCGCGCGTGTGTGTGTGTGCGAGTGTGTATGGAGGTGAGCGTTCATGTGTGTGTGTGTGCGTGCATCTATGTATACATGCATATTTCTGTGCGTGTGGGCATGTGCGCGTGCAAACAGTATAGAAGTAAAACGCAAGCAAACAAAGAGAAAACCACCAAAGAAATGAAAACAAAAAGAAAACATGCCTTTGATCTCTAATGGTCAAATTCGTCATGAATTTACTTGGTTCATGATTTACTGGTGATAAATAAAACACGCCCACGCAGGCACACACACACACACATATACACACACGCGCGAGCGCACACGCACGGGTGCAAAATACAGAAACACATGGATACGCACATACACATACACGAGAAATACACGGAAACACACACACACGCATACACACACGGCGCACACACCATGACACATGCAAACACACAATGCAGACACAGACATACACAACACACACACACACACACACACGCACGCACGCACCACACACACACACACACACACACACACACGCACGCAAAACACACCACACACACACACACACAACGCACACATACACACTCACACACACACACACACACACACACACACACACACACCAACACACTCACACACACACACACACACCACACAACACACACACCACACACACACTCACACACACACACACACACACACACACACACACACACACAACACTCACCACTACAACGTACACACACATATGCACAGTCTTTATTTCAAAAATATTCATCCATTTACGAACACATTTTTTTTCCAAATTAAACGCAGTCATTTTTTTCCTAATAACCCTATATTAATGAACACGCTTTCAGAAAAAACAACAACACACACACACACAAAAAGCAAAACCTTTTCTTTTCTCTTCCTCTTCTCCTTATTTTTATTCTTTCTTTCTTTCTTTTTTTCTTCTTCTTCTCCTCCTCCTCCTCCTCCTCCTCCTTCCTTCTTCTTCTTCTTCTTCTTCTTCTTCTTCTTCTTCTTTCTTCTTCTTCTTCTTCTTCTTCTTCTTCTTCTTCTTATTTTTCTTCTTCTTCTTCTTCTTTTTCGTCTTCTTCTTCGTCTTCTTCTTTGATTAATTTATTTGATGTAAGAAAACGCACTAGGCAAATCGTTTGGAGGGAAAAAAACAACAACAAAGTCTCAATGATCTCCATGACGGATTAGTGACCGTTGAATGTCGTAGGTTCGAATCCGGGTAGTCCTGTTAACTTTATGTGGGATTTATTTTGCTGCAATCAACTCCTACGTACCCTGGAAAGCAATCTGTATCCAGAATGGAATTCTGCAGCATGGTTATCATCTTATTTATCGTCATGCATGACCACATACAGCCTTGTAAAAATTTGTCCCATATTTTTGCCACTGAAATTACGTAGAAAAAGGGATAAAAAAAAAAAAGATAAAAAAAGCAAGACGAAAAAGAGAGACAAACAAGCAATCGAACAAACAAACAAACAAACAAAACAAACAAACAAAACAGACAAACAAACAAAGTAGAAACATTATCAGTCACTGTTTTCAAGGACAAAGACGGCTGGTAAACAAACAAATAGAAACATTATTAGTCATTGTTTTCATGGACAAAGACTGCTGGTAAGCAAACAACAACGACCAAACAAAACAAAATAAACACACAAACAATAGAAACAAAATTATTAGTCACTGTTTTCGTGGACAAAGCCGTTGGTAACAAATACAATGCTTCATAACATCACAGGATCGACTACCGCTGCCATCTGAAAAAAAATGTGTGTGTATCTTGGTTTTAGACCAGTCGCCGTGATGTAGTGGTTAGTACAAAGGACTATAATAAATAATTATTATATATAGCGCAAAATCTGAAATCAATCTAGCGTGACGAAGGTTGCGGGTTTGAATCTCTATCAGTCCCTTTAAAAATCAACGCTTTTTTGTTTGTTTTGTTTTGTTTGGTTTTGTTTGTTTTGTTCCAGCCAACTTCTACCTAAAGCGTGCTATGGGCTTTTTTGGGAAGACTGGAACACACAGTCGAGAGTTATCCGTTTCACGGATACGTCATTGAAGGTGTTGTTCAAATCTTTGACCAGCACCGCAGGTGTCCATATCTCCCAGAACTGGTTGACGCCAGGGTATATTATGATAGTAAGGGTAGAGTACAGCTCTGTCATATAGGCTCAGTCCTACACAGAACTCCATAGCCTCATGGTTATCCTTTTATTGTCATCATCATCGTCATCGTAAAAACTATGTTAGCTTCATCAGCCATTACGGTGGTAGAGACTGGGGGGTGGGGGTTGAAGAAGAAGAAGAAGGTGAGGTGAGTACAAAGGAAATCTCTTTGATTGCGATTATCCCATTTTTTAATCATGATTTCAGCACAGAGAACATTCGTCAGAAATGTTTGACCAGCGTGACTTGACTTTGGCAAAGTATTTGACCATGGTAATTGACAAGCGCGTCTGCTATTGCGCACGTGAATGCGCTCCCAGCACTCCGAATTGTTCCTCGCACGTGCATGTCACTTACTTCC
>JAPXFY010000014.1:53647167-53657167 GCA_030674185.1 Monoplex corrugatus | reverse complement strand
TCTTCTAACGTTGCTAAACAAGCATGCATTTTTCTACAAGTATCATGGGATGGATCCACCACGCGCACTGATGGCTTCCATAAAGCTTGAAACAAACCACTATGCAATACAACTCGAATAAATGTGACCTCCCACCACGAAATCAGTCTTAACTCGCAGTCAGTCGAACAGCACTAAGGAGCTGAAAAGGTGACTGGGGTCTATCTAGGGTGTTTTGACTTTTTCTCAAAATTGATTTCTGTAGACTATAATATATCCCCCACAGAAATATTGTTTGTATTACATTAGTTTAGAACAGCACGCAATGTCCTACCAAAAGTACCTATTTTTGTCTCTTATTATAAACCTTAACCTGTGCAGTACCCGCACATGTAATATACTGACGGAAAGCTCTTTACACACCTTTCAGATAATGACAGCGAAAATTAAAAACAAACTGGGTCAAAGCCCCAAATAAAGAAATTTAAGGAAAATGTGCAGGAGAGCACACAAAAAAACTTTAGAGGCCGTTTTCTCAAAATGGCCGTCATACAACATAATGACTTTAAACATACATAACTTCTACATTTCTTTTTTGGACAAGCTTTATTCAAGTACCAAAATAATCAGCAGAATATTCACTTTCCAGTGGTATGTATATCTCAAAATGCCCAAAATGCTAGTTTAGTTTGATTTCGTGGTGGAAGGTCACAAATTCTCTCTCATACAAAGCATGTGAGAAGGACATCTCAAAAGTCAGACGAGCGGTCCTGTAGTGGTTTTCAGCCCATTGGGCAATTTTACGACATGAATGTAAATGTTAATGTATTAGCTATACAGTACGTTTCACCATTGGCGATTCAAAGGCCTAGAACTGTACGAATTCTGGATCGCGAAAACGCGTATTGTTTGCTTATAAGGGAAATAAGTATGAACGTTTCTATCATGAATTTACCTCCCTTGTGTGAAATGTACCTGCTAGTCTTTAAAATAATGATGATGGGTTGACCATATTAGTTTTATACGGGTTTTTGAATTGCTTACTTGATTGGCTGATTGCTTAGTGTATTTTCCTTGTGTGTGTGTGTGTGTGTGTGTGTGTGTGTGTGTGTGTGTGTGTGTGTGTGTGTGTGTGTGTGTGTGTGTGTGTGTGTGTGTTGTCTGTGTCTGTGCTCGGTGATTGTGTGTGTGTGTGTGTGTGTGTGTGTGTGTCTGTGGTGTGTGTGTGTGTGTGTGTGTGTGTGTGTGTGTGCGCGCGCGCGCACGTGTGTGTATATAGTGTGTGTGGGTGTCTATCTGTCTGTGTCTGTGTATGTGTGTCGTAGGAGTGCACGAGCGCGTGCATGCGTGTGTATGGGTGCTTATATGTGTGGTGTGTGTGTGTAAGTACATGTGTGTGTACTTATGTCGGCGCGTACGTTTGTGTGCGTGTGCGTGAACACGTTTCAGTTTATAAAAGTCGTACAGGTGACGATTTAAAGTACTTGTTTCTTTCTTAATGTGTGCTCTTTTGCTGAAAACGACGTACCCAATTAATGAAAGAGCGATTCTTTTATTCATTTATCTACGATTCTTGATAGACCACAAACACTAACACGGCATTTATCATACAATGACTGATCATGCTGATGATTAACAATAGTAGTGATAAGATAATGGAAGGAAGGAGAAGAAGGGAAGAAGAAGGGAATGAGGAGGAGGAAGAAGAAGAAGAAGAAGGAGGAGGAGAAGGAGGAAGAGGAGGAGGGGGAGGAGAAGAAGAAGATGATGAAGAAGAAGAAGAAGAAGAAGAAGAAGAAGAAGAAGAAGAAGAAGAAGAAGAAGAAGAAGAAGAAGAAGAAGAAAAGAAGAAGAAGAAGAAGAGAAGAAGAAGAAGAAGAAAGAAGAAGAAGAAGAAGATGAGATGAAGAGAGAGAGATGATGATAATATGAATCTATCACGTTATTGTCAAAAATTAAAAAAACAAAGAATAAGAAAAGCAAAGAAAAGGAATTACAAGAAGACAATAAAGTACCTGAGGCAAGATCGCAAGATATAAGAGCGCGGCAAGTGAAAGATAGAGAAAGAAGAAAGATGAACAAGTGAAAAAAGAAGAATAGATGCGAAGATGAGAACGAAGCCGTAGAATGCGTAAGAAGAAGAAGATGCGAGACATGCAAACAGAAGCACTGCAAGAAGAAGTAAGCAGAGACAGATTAATGGAAGAAGAAGAAGAAGAAGAAAGAAGAAGAAGAAGAAGAAGAAGAAGAAGAAGAAGAACAAGAAGAAGAAGAAGAAGAAGAAGAACAAGAAGAACAAGAAGAAGAAGAACAAGAAGAACAAGAAGAACAAGAAGAAGAAAAAGAAGAAGAAAAAGAAGAAGAAGAAGAAGAAAAAGAAAAAAGAAGAAGAAGAAGAGGAAGAAGAAGAAGAAAAAGAAGAAGAAGAAGAAAAAGAAAGAAGAACAAGAAAAAGAAGAAGAAGAAGAAAAAGAAAAAGAACAAGAAAAAGAAAAGAAGAAGAAGAAGAAGAGGAGTGATGATAATAAAAACATCATTCTAGTTCAGCGCTATTGTCCAAACACATTTCGACTCGTTACAATCACACATTTACAAAACTCAAAACGTAACAAATACAGCCAGAAAAAAAGTTGAGTGTGGAGTTTATTCAACGCACCGAGACAATTCCATATATCCTCCGTCACCTGTTATCTTGCGTTCTCCTTAAGCATGCGCTAAACGATATAACGCTATGCGCTGGCAAGGTCTTGAACAGATAAGGGGGGGGGGGGGGGGGGGGTGGTAGAGGAACAGGACTTTCGAAAACCAAGCTGAAATCAAAGAATAGCATGGCTCGGGCATTCAGATGGGCAACGAACAGACCGGTTCTTATGTTGCGGGCTATCACGGAACTCGAGACACCGGGTGTAGAGTCCACATGCAAACAGAAGCACTGGCATAACAGATTAGTAAGCAGACGACACTGATTAATGGTGATTCAATGCGATCTGAGGCTCTGCCTGGCAGGGACGCGTTCCTTGTCCGCCAACATGATAAACAGTAACTCCTTACAGATACAGACATCCGCAGCTCACTTCTTAAGCTCAGGATTCTACGATTATTTGTGGCCACTGCTCTGATAAACAAAATGTTTCACCTCAGCGACACGGGTGTGCGGTCCAGTTGATAAGAAACCCGCCTAGAATGCGAAAGACATGAATTCAATCCCCCGGGGGGATTTAGAGGCTTTTTTTTTCAATATCAATAGAATCCCCGCTTTCTGGAAATTATGTGGCAGGAACGTCCTCTCTTTTTTTTCACTCTCTTTGTGCCTTGCTTTACTGCTCTCTGTCATCTTTTCGTATCATTTTCCCCTCGCTGGTCCGTTCACATTTATCCACTCTAAAATGTCTTACATATTGTCAATTAGGAATGATAATTGGGTATAGTATTAACTGAATTTTTGGTCTGAAGATATTTGATACGTAGAAGCAATTTTATGTAATTCAGGTAAGTTTTTTTTAGTTAATATTTCAGTGTCCTTAGATATGTTTTCATTCGTATTCAGGTTTGATTATTTTTCGAAAGTCTGATGTTAAATTGGGAAGAGTGTCAACACAAAAGACATTCTTAAATGATAGGCATAAAGGCACTGATGTGTGTGCTTAATTTTCCTTCCAGGTGATGTTTTTTAGGGTCAGTGAAGCGTTCTGTATGTTTTGGGATGGTTATAGCCCTGATATGGCTCAGCACTGTCGACTGAATTCTGAACAATAATAGGTAATAATAAAACTAAATTCAGTTCCCTGGTCAAACAGGCGTTTTCTCCCCACACCCAGTTTTCCATCTCTATTAGACTTTTGAGTG
This sequence comes from Monoplex corrugatus, assembly GCA_030674185.1. Taxonomy (NCBI): domain Eukaryota; kingdom Metazoa; phylum Mollusca; class Gastropoda; order Littorinimorpha; family Ranellidae; genus Monoplex; species Monoplex corrugatus. The sequence goes on along the minus strand of JAPXFY010000014.1, from coordinate 53,653,342 downwards.
GTAGTCAGGGCGTTAGGTTTTGAGATAGAACAATAACTGAGGTACAACATACATTTATAGCACGTTAAAGATCCCATGCCAACGACAGAAGGTATCCTGACAAAATTATGTTTAAAAATGCACTATTTTTTGTAAACAGAAACACACGCATAAAGCTAAAAAATGCAGAAGAGAAAGATAAATGGTAACGCATGTTTTACCTATGGACATCTGCCCGCATTTCGCTACGCGAGCGCGCGCGCGTGTGTGTATATATATTTGTGTGTGTGTGTGTGTGTGTGTGTGTGGTGTGTGGGTGGTGTGTGTGTGGGTGTTGTATGTGTGTGTGTGATGTGCTTGTGTATGTACGTGTGTGTGCTGTGTATGTGTGTGTGTGTGTGTGTGTGGTGTGTGTGTGTGTGTGTGTGGTGGAGAGAGAGAGAAAGAGAGAGAGAGAAGGACAGACAGACAGACAGACAAACAGACAGAGCAGAGACAGAGACAAAGACAGAGAGACAGAGACAGATAGACAGAGAGACATAGGGAGAGAAAGAGACAGAAACAGAGACAGACAGACAGACAGACACATAGACAGACACAGAGAGAGACAGAGAGAGATGACAAATAGACAGAAAAGGCAAACAGATCAAACAGACAGACTGACAAACAAGGGGATATGTGTAGGGAGGGAGAGAGTGTTAGAGAGCAAAGCTTCATTAAATCACCCTGGACATAGCGATGGCACTCAGGGGAGGTGTGTATCATATATCATGTCTTGTTCTGCAGGCTGCGCCTGTTCCCCTGACTAGACCTGCCGCTGGTTCAGCTGCCAGAATGCAAGTCATTGTGTTGTCTTGCTGCGATCAAGGACACAAACGGTCACTGACAGACAGACAGACAGACAGACAGGCAGACAGACAGACAAACAGACAGGCAGACAGACAGACAGACAGACAAACAGACAGACAGACAGACAGTTAACGCAGACAGACAGACAGAAGACAGGGAGTAGACAGACAGACGGTCAGACAGACGGGCAAAAGAGGCACGAAATACAAAACTTGATGCAGGAAAACACAAAATTATTGTGGACAAAGCATAAACACAAACTGAGAAATCAGCAAAAATATTGGGTCATACATCATTGATTTTTCTGTGTGGGTCATGTATGATATATTGTTTAGTATGGGTCAAATATCATGTCTTGTTCTGTGTGGGTCATGCATCTGTCTTGTTCTGTGTGGGTCATACATCTTGTCTTGTTCTGTTGGGTCATTACATTGTCTTGTTCTGTTGGTTCATACATTTTGTCTTGTTCTGTGTGGGTCATACATCTTGTCTTCTTCTGTATGGGGTCATATATCTTGTCTTGTTCTGCATGGGTCAATATCTTGTCTTGTTCTGTGTGGGTCATACATTTTGTCTGGTTCTGTATGGGTCATAAAACTTTTCTGGTTCTGTGTGGGTCATGCATCTTGTCTTGTTCTGTATGGGTCATACATCTTGTCTTGATCTGTGTGGGTCATACATAATGTCTTGTTCTGTGTGGGTCATGCATCATGTCTTGTTCTGTGATGGTCATGCATCATGTCTTGTTCTGTATGGGTCATACATCATGTCTTGTTCTGTGTGGGTCATACATCTGTCTTGTTCTGTATGGGTCATACATCATGTCTTGTTCTATGTGTGGGTCATACATCATGTCTTGTTTCTGTGATGGTCATGCAAACATGTCTTGTTCTGTATGGGTCATGATCATGTCTTGTTCTGTGATGATCATACATCATGTCTTGTTCTGTATGGGTCATGCATCATGTCTTATTCTGTGATGGTCATACATCATGTCTTGTTCTGTGATGGTCATGCATCATGTCTTGTTCTATATGGGTCATCATCATGTCTTGTTCTGTGATGGTCATACATCATGTCTTGTTCTGTGATGGGTCTTGACATCATGTCTTGTTCTGTGATGGTCATGCATCATGTCTTGTTCTGTGATGGTCATGCATCATGTCTTGTTCTGTGATGGGTCATACATCATGTCTTGTTCTGTGATGGTCATACATCATGTCTTGTTCTGTGTGGTCATCATCATGTCTTGTTCTGTGTGGGTCATCATCATGTCTTGTTCTGTGTGGTCATACATCTTGTCTTGTTCTGTGTGGGTCATACATCATGTCTTGTTCTGTGTGGTCATACATCATGTCTTGTTCTGTGTGGGTCATACATCATGTCTTGTTCTGTGTGGGTCATACATCTTGTCTTGTTCTGTGTGGGTCATACATCATGTCTTGTTCTGTGTGGTCATACATCTTGTCTTGTTCTGTGTGGTCATACATCATGTCTTGTTCTGTTGGTCATACATCATGTCTTGTTCTGTGTGGTCATACATCATGTCTTGTTCTGTGTGGGTCATACATCATGTCTTGTTCTGTGTGGTCATACATCATGTCTTGTTCTGTGTGGTCATACATCATGTTCTTGTTCTGTGTGGTCATACATCATTGTCTTGTTCTGTGTGGTCATACATCATGTCTTGTTCTGTGTGGTCATACATCATGTCTTGTTCTTGTGGTCATACATCATGTCTTGTTTTGTGTGGTCATACATCATGTCTTGTTCTGTGTGGTCATACATCTATGTCTTGTTCTGTGTGGTCATACATCATGTCTTGTTCTGTGTGGTCACATACATCATGTCTTGTTCTGTGTGGTCATACATCTTGTCCTTTGTATCTTGTGTTGGTCATACATCTTGTCTTGTTCTGTGTGGGTCATATATCTTGTCTTGTTCTGTGTGGTCATACATTCTTGTCTTGTTCTATGTGGGTCATACATCTTGTCTTTGTTCTGTGTGGGTCATACTATCTTGTCTTGTTCTGTATGGGTCATACATCTTTGTCTTGTTCTGTGTGGTCATACATCATGTCTTGTTTGTATGGTCATACATCTTGTCTTGTTCTGTGTGGTCATACATCTTGTCTTGTTCGTGTGGGTCTACATCTTGTCTTGTCGTGTGGTCATACATCATGTCTTGTTCTGTGTGGGTAATATATCTTGTCTTGTTCTGTGTGTGTCATATATCATGTCTTGTTCTGTATGGGGCAGATATCTTGTCTTGTTCTGTATGGGTCATATATCTTGTCTTGTCTGTGTGGGTCATACATCTTGTCTGGTTCTGTGTGGGTCATGCATCTTGTCTTGTTCTGTATGGGTCATACATCTTGTCTTGATCTGTGTGGGTCTTACATAATGTCTTGTTCTGTGTGGGTCATGCATCATGTCTTGTTCTGTGATGGTCATGCATCATGTCTTGTTCTGTATGGGTCATACATCATGTCTTGTTCTGTGTGGGTCATACATCATGTCTTGTTCTGTATGGGTCATACATCATGTCTTGTTATGTGTGGGTCATACATCATGTCTTGTTCTGTGATGGTCATGCATCATGTGTTGTTCTGTGATGGTCATGCATCATGTCTTGTTCTGTATGGGTCATGCATCATATCTTGTTCTGTGATGGTCATACATCATGTCTTGTTCTGTATGGGTCATGCATCATGTCTTATTCTGTGATGGTCATACATCATGTCTTGTTCTGTGATGGTCATGGATCATGTCTTGTTCTATATGGGTCATGCATCATGTCTTGTTCTGTGATGGTCATACATCATGTCTTGTTCTGTATGGGTCATGCATCATGTCTTGTTCTGTGATGGTCATGCATCATGTCTTGTTCTGTGATGGTCATGCATCATGTCTTGTTCTGTGATGGTCATACATCATGTCTTGTTCTGTGTGGTCATACATCATGTCTCGTTCTGTGTGGGTCATACATCTTGTCTTGTTCTATGTGGTCATACATCATGTCTTGTTCTGTGTGGTCATACATCATGTCTTGTTCTGTGTGGTCATACATCTTGTCTTGTTCTGTGTGGTCATACATCATGTCTTGTTCTGTGTGGTCATACATCATGTCTTGTTCTGTGTGGTTATACATCATGTCTTGTTATGTGTGGGTCATACATCATGTCTTGTTCTGTGTGGGTCATACATCATGTCTTGTTCTGTGTGGTCATACATCATGTCTTGTTCTGTGTGGTCATACATCATGTCTTGTTCTGTGTGGTCATACATCTTGTCTTGTTCTGTGTGGTCATACATCTTGTCTTGTTCTGTGTGGGTCATATATCTTGTCTTGTTCTGTGTGGGTCATACTTCTTGTCTTGTTCTGTGTGGGTCATACATCATGTCTTGTTCTGTGTGGTCATACATCATGTCTTGTTCTGTATGGGTCATACATCTTGTCTTGTTCTGTGTGGGTCATACATCTTGTCTTGTTCTGTGTGGGTCATACATCTTGTCTTGTTCTGTGTGGTCATACATCATGTCTTGTTCTGTGTGGGTCATATATCTTGTCTTGTTCTGTGTGGTCATATATCATGTCTTGTTCTGTGTGGGTCATACTTCTTGTCTTGTTCGTGTTGGTCATACTTCTTGTCTTGTTCTGTGTGGGTCATATATCTTGTCTTGTTCTGTGTGGTCATACATCATGTCTTGTTCTGTGTGGTCATACATCTTGTCTTGTTCTGTATTGTCATACTTCTTGTCTTGTTCTGTGTGGGTCATACTTCTTGTCTTGTTCTGTGTGGTCATACATCTTGTCTTTTCTGTGTGGGTCATACATCTTGTCTAGTTCTGTGTGGTCATACATCATGTCTTGTTCTGTGTTAGTCATACATCTTGTCTTGTTCTGTGTGTGTCATACATCTTGTCTTGTTCTGTGTGGTCATACATCATGTCTTGTTCTGTGTGGTCATACATCTTGTCTTGTTCTGTGTGGGTCATACATCTTGTCTTGTTCTGTGTGGTCATACATCATGTCTTGTTGTGTGTGGTCATGCATCTTGTCTTGTTCTGTGTGGGTCATACATCATGTCTTGTTCTGTGTGGGTCATATATCTTGTCTTGTTCTGTGTGGTCATACATCATGTCTTGTTCTGTGTGGGTCAACATCTTGTCTTGTTCTGTGTGGTCATACATCATGTCTTGTTCTGTTTGGTCATACATCATGTCTTGTTCTGTGTGGTCATACATCATGTCTTGTTCTGTGTAGTCATACATCATGTCTTGTTCTGTGTGTCATACATCATGTCTTGTTCTGTGTGGGTCATACATCTTGTCTTGTTCTGTATGGGTCATATATGTTGTCTTGTCCTCTGTGGGTAATGCGACTTCTCTTGTTCTGTATGAGCCATGTATCTTGTGTTTTTCTGTGTGGGTCATACATCTTGTCTTGTTCTGTGTTGGTCATACATCATGTCTTGTTCTGTGTAAGTCATATATCACATGTTGTGTGCTGTGTGGCAGTGGCAGAGAGAGAGAGAGAGAGAGAGAGAGAGAGAGAAGAGAGAGAGGACGAGAGACAGACAGAGACAGAGAACAGAGACAGAGAGATAGACAGAGAGGCAGAGAAACAGAGAGAATGACAGACAGACAGACAAACAGACAAACAGACAGACAGACAAACAGACAGACTGACAACAAGGGGAGTGTGTGTAGGGAGGGGGAGAGAGTGTTAGAGAGCAAAGCTTCATTAAATCACCCTGGACATAGCGATGGCACTCAAGGGAGGTGTGTGTCATATATCATGTCTTGTTCTGCAGGCTGCGCCTGTTCCCCTGACTAGACCTGCTGCTGGTTCAGCTGCCAGAACACAAAACATTGTGTTGTCTTGCTGTGATCAAGGACACAGACGGTCAGCTGACAGACAGGCAGACAGACATACAGGCAGACAGACAGACACACAGGCAGACAGACAGACAGAGAGTCAGCCAGCCAGACATATAGACAGACCGACAGACTTGAAAAAGAGACACGAATAAAAATTCTGATGTAGTAAAACACATAGGAATTGTGGAGAAGGCATAAACCCAAACCGAGATAGCAGAAAGAAAACATCAGGTCATCCATCATGCCTTTTCTGTGTGGGTCATGCATCATGTATTGCTGAGTATGGGTCGTATATCTTGTCTTGATCTGTTTGGGTCAAGCGTCTTGTCTTGTTCTGTCAGGGTCGTGTATCTTGTCCTGCTCTCTGTGGGTCATACATGACGTCTTGTTCTATATGGTTCATGCTTCTTGTCTTGTTCTGTAAGGGTCATGTATCTTGTCCTATTGTCTGTGGGTCATATGTA
>JAPXFY010000014.1:53642167-53644667 GCA_030674185.1 Monoplex corrugatus | reverse complement strand
ACGACAGATTTGCAATAAACATTAAGGCTCATTTTTGTGTAATGCATCTAAAAATCGAACTCATATGCACCGGCATGTGAATATAGCATACAAGAAAGCATGAACCGACAAAAAATGTGTCTTTCTCTGTTGTGAAAATATGAACAGGGATTGTTGAAGCGTTTCAGATTTTCATTTTTCTTTATCAGATTTGTACCAAACACTCAGAACAATAAGAAACTTGAATCATGTGTATTTCAAAACAAAAACGTTAAGAAAGCATAAAGGCAACCTAGTAAGACCACAACATTTTTTTTTCTTTATCTGGTTTTAGTTTCTTTTTTGTTTTCTTTCAAACATGTAAGAGCTCACATCATGCGTCTGTTTCTACCGATGGTAAACACGACAGTTATTTTTCTCTAAAAGTGTACAGACTACGGGTCAGTTTTGTATTATATTTTTCTCTGCAGTATTTTATTGTAGTAAGATGAAGTATAAAAGACTTTGAATTTGGAAATGTCAATGTATATTTCCGTAGAAGTATTACCAAATTAAATATTTGATCTGCGTACACACTTTCATGGCAAGAGAGATTAGAGCACCAAGTCACAACAAGAAAGCTGGAGGGAAAGAGAGCACAAGGTAGACTCAGGGAGGAAATTTTAGACGGACGTGCAGAGTGGTTGAGGACAGAGAGGGTGAGAGATGAACATGCAGTGACAAAGGATAGACTCGTATGGAGGGCCATGATCACCAACGCCATGCGGCAAGGCACATGATGATGATGTTGATGATGATAATGACACATTTTTTTCAGGACCAAACATTTTCACAGGTAATATATTTTGAATACATATAATCTTCAACTTTTTTCCTTTTCCTGTTACTTTTCTTTTGACTTCCTTTTATGTTCAAAACACAATTGTCAATGCTGCCTTTTACCTCCTAACAGAAGTCACAATAAACGGTATTACAGGTCATAGATTAGGAAAAGACAGGCAACATTTATAGGCCATTTTATGAGGAAGGGGATTTGGAGCACCTGGTCACAACGGGAAAGCTGGAGGGAAAAAGAGCACCAGGTAGACCCAGGGAGAGAATGCTGGACGGACTTGCAGAGTGGCTGGGAATGAGGAGGGTGGGAGAGATGCTAGGGGCAACGAGAGATAGAGATGGATGGAAGTCCATGGTCGCCAACGCCATGCGGCAGGGCACCTGATGATGATGATGATAATGACAGGTCATAGTTTCATTTTTAGTTTATCAAGATATCGTATCCAGGCTTGGAATAAGTTCTGTATGCTCTGACACCTCTAATGTCAATGTATTGGAGAACATCCAAAATGGTCATGGTATACAATGGAAAGCCATCTGCCTTTACAAAAGCTGTATAGCTAGCAATGTCTTGATCCGTGTGACCCTGCGTAAGGGATGAACCCACGACCTTCGTTATCAGCACAGGATTCTAACCAACGGAATTAATGGACCCCACTATCTAGCTACCTCGTAATTATACCCTTTGTCCTTGTCCATGTGCATTCTGTAGGGGAAAAGAGAGAGAGGGGAGAGAGAGAGAGAGAGAGAGAGAGAGAGAGACAGGGACAGAGACAGAGACAGACAGACAGACAGGGAGAGAGACAGACAGACAGACAGACAGAGACAGAGAGACAGACAGACAGACAGACAGAAAGAGAGAGAGGGGGAGAGAGAGAGAGAGACAGACAGACAGACAGGCAGACCGATTGACAGAAAAACAGACAGGCAGACAGACAGACAGAAAGAGAGAGAGAGAGAGAGAGAGTGAGAGAGAGAGAGAGGCACACACACACACAGACCTACAGACAGACAGACAGGCAGACAGACAGACAGACAGACATAGAGGGAGATTAGTAACATGGATCAGTCTACCCCCTCCCACCCCCTTATCCAGAAAATGTAATTGAAAACAGCACGAAATGAAATATTATTCACTCCAACAGAAAAGACAGACTGGGGTAAAAAAAAACAACAACAAAAAACAAAAATGCTATTACTCTGCTCGTCAAACAGAAGCTGCGTGGACCAGCAGGAGGCCCATCATTGTCATTATGAAATGGGTTGGGGGATGCAGGAGTAGAGTTATTCACGCAACAAATTAATTAGCATCACAGTCTGCGGGGATCACCACCAAGACTGATTCAGTGAAGAACTGTGTGTGTCCTTGCCTGGTTACAATACAAATGCCGTACACAATTAAAAACGAAAGAAAGAAAGAAAGTGGAATAAAATCATAAATAACATAAATAAAAGGCAAACGCGCGAACTTGTGAGTACATTACGTTGTTCCCCAATTGTAAGCGTACCTGTCATCATGAGCGACAAAGCCTTCTGCAGCTCAAGAGCGTATACGCGCAAAATCAACAGTGAGCACGTATCTCTATCTCTCTGTGTCTGTGTCTGTGTCTGTGTCTGTTCTGCTCTCTCCCCTCTCTCTCTCTCTCCTCTCTCTCTCTCTCTCTCTCTCTCTCTCTCTCTCTCTCTC
>JAPXFY010000014.1:53627167-53637167 GCA_030674185.1 Monoplex corrugatus | reverse complement strand
CTTGATCCTCATTATGTTCGATGTGTTGTAGGATTGGTGTTGCTCCTACCATGTCTCGTATCACCTCATTTCTGATCTTGTCCCCCTTGTCTTGTTTACTGCTTTCCTCAGGTATTTCATTTCACAGGTGACCAGTTTTCTCTCGAGGACTTTAGTTAGGGACCATGTCTGGCACTGGTATGTCAGCGTTGGTAGAAAAATGGCGTTGATGACTTTCGCCTTAGTGCTGGTGGGAATGCTGGGGTGTTTCAGGAGAGGGGCAAGTTGGTAGTTGACTGCGTTGGCTTTCTGGCATCTCAAATATAAGGAGACACAGTAGAGAGCATCAAATAACTTCCTGTGAAAATTGCACTGAATGTGCTAAAACTGCGTGAAATGGCGAATCTGTCTCTGTCTCTGCAAAATCTGTCTCTGTCTCTTTCTCTTTCTCTGTCTCTCTCTCTCTCTCTCTCTCTCTGTTCTTTTCTCTCTCTCTCTGTCTCTCTCTGTCTCTCTCTGTCTCTCTCTGTCTGTCTGTCTCTCTTTCTCTCTCTCCCTCCCCTCTCTCTCTGAAAAGATTGTAACCTGTTGATTATTCAAATGTTCGACCAGAAAAATACTTTTCTGTCATTATTAATAATAAGTTTAGAGCTAGCTTTGCTAACTTTCGTATGCGTGTAAATGGCTCATTCATTAAACAAAAGGTTCAGTGAAGAGTCTAGAAAGTGTGCATTTAAAGTAGAAAACGAAATTGATTTCTCCGTTGAGTATAACTTACATAAACAGCTAAGAGAAAAATGTATGGCCATTGCATATTTAAGCATTGTGAGAAATAGTCTACGAAATACCAATCATATTGCCTTCTTGTTACGAAATAACACGAAAGCGGTCCCTAAGGAGCCATTGCTATGTCCATTTATTCTGCATTACGGGTTAGAGAGGAATGTTTCTTTTAAACAAAATTATTTCAATATCTCACATGTAGATAATAATGTTAGTGAAAATATATTTTTCTGGTTGGATTCTGCCCTATGTTTATGTGGCACAAATGATTTATCCCATGTGTGCAAATAGCACGTGAAACTCTTTGTATTCACGCGAGAAGTCTTACAGTAATAACCGACTTTGTGTTTAGTATTTATAATTATATATAGTAAAACACATGAAATAAGTCGGTTTATTACTTTATCGCGCGCGCGCGTGTGTGTGTGTGTTGTGTGTGTGTGTGTGTGTGTTATGTGTGTAGATATAGGTATAGATATAGATATAGACGTAACGAGGACTAGTTATAAGACAGTACAGTAGGATCTAAGGGACACAATTTGATGTGTATTCTATTGTATTGAACACGCATATCTACGTTATAATGATACATGTTATTACTGACATGTCACTGCGAAAATAGTGGAATATATTCCTTTACATGAAGACCGTGACAGGTCAATGTCAATAAATTATCAACAAGGCAGTGGGTTCCAAAACAATATACCCTCAATGAAGGATACATGATGCATATGAAGATCAGTCGTGTGGTCTCAGTCTTGCTATTGAACAACACCACATCCAACACTGGAAAAGAGCTGATCATGCAATGACTCAACTTGATGAAATTGATTCCCAGCCTTCAGATTACTAACCTCCACAAAATAGCAGTTGGTTTTTAGTTCATATCACAGTACATGCACGCGCCGCGCACCGCGCGGTACAGACACACAAACACACACACACACACACACACACACACACACACACATACACACATTCTCTCTGTCTTCTGTCTGTCTCTCTCTCTCTCTGTCCTCTCTCTCTCTCGTTTCTCTGTCTCTCTCTCTGTCTCTCTTTCTTTGTCTCTCTCTCTCTCTCCTGTCTCTCTCTCTCTCCATCTATCCATCTTTCTTTCTTCTCTCTCTTCTCTTCTCTCTCTTCTCTTTTTCTCTCTCTCTCTTTCTCTCTTTCTTTCTCTCTCTCTCAAGTAGTCTGCAGTCTGATCAGATTTTGCAGGCAAGGGGAATGAACACCTACTCAGGGCGTGCTGTCAAGCTCTCTCTTTACATTATCTGCCGTGTGGTCGACCTTTCAACACCCTCTTCTCTCCCCTGCTTCAGCAGGGACTATCCACTCTCACATCATCATCACCACCCCCTCCTCCCCTGTCTTCTTCCCACTCCTGTGTCTCAGTCTGCTCGGCTTCATTTACTTACAAGTTCTGTATGCCTCTGGTAATGCATAGTGATCTTACACGAAATTGTTTTTGCAGACGTGCATCAAATCTATGTCTGCCTCAGCCAAACTATATCACCAAGTGACTTAGATATACCGTTCAGTTCAGCACTTCAGGAATGCTATATATATATTGGTGTTGGTGTGTACACTGTTTATATCACCACCGTGATTATACTTATTTAATACTGAATTATTTTGCAACGCAGCATCGATTCTTTGCTATCATTCATGAAATCTTGTTGAGCATCAGGAACAATAATATATTTTCGTTTCCTAATGACAACATCATTCTCCAAAGTTTTAATCTTGAGGAATATGTTAGATGTGCTGTTTTTCGGTAGTCTACGCTGACAGTGAATCTTGATGTTTGTTTATTTTGGTACACTTTTTAGCCCTTTCATATGAAATGATACAACAAGGTTCCACATACAGCATGGACTCAACTCACGTTTAAAATGTCATGGCAATGAAGCATTTGTCCCAGACATTTTATTTCCATAATGCGAACATAACTACACACATTCAGAAAATAAGGTAGTGCTGTCCTGCTGTGACGTGTTTCTTTCCTTAAGAGCAGACTAAATTTCATAAGGTAATGGGATTGTGACAAAAATGAGACTAGACAAAATAAATGCCTATCAAGAATACAAATGAACATACACAAGATTTTACGTGCAGGAATATCATAAACTGAAATCGTAGAAATACTTGTGGCGTTCTGAGAGATGTAGGATAGCTAATTTATTGGATTTGTAGCTGATACATAATTCTGGTGACACCATACTAGTGAAGGAAACACCAACCTGGTACATTGTGTTAATGACAGGGGCAGGAAGGGGTAATGTTAGGTAATGCACAAGAACATAGTTTGACATAGAGAAGATGAATTTACACTTCAAACCCATGATTACCAAAACAGGACTAAAAAAAAACAGTGATACGGTGAGAATGAGCTACTTACTTTGACAACTGAAAAAGCGATGTATACAGGTGGTAGGTGGTGATGTAGCTAAGAAATGATATAATTCTGATATTAGAAAACAGAGATAAATGTCGTACACAAGAATGTAGCATAGTACATATGATAAATGATAGAATCCTGATATTAGAAATAATGGAGATAAATGTGGTAACAGGGGAAATACAGGTGCAACTCAAAAGTAATAGAATCTGATATTAGTAATAGAGACAAAAATGTTACAAGGAAATGGCATGGTGCAGTTCAGAAATGATAGAATTCTGATATTAGAAATAAAGATGAATTGGTAATAAGAAAATGGCAAAGGTGTTCCATAACTCCATAGTCAAAGGTGCTTACACCTCCACATTTCACAGGGCCAGTCTTACAAGGCTTAGTGTAGTGCCCATCTCCTCTATGTCACTGATTTACATCCCCGCACTCAAAAAAAAACGTGTTAGTTACCCACTCACAGCGAGATGGACTGGAGACTGCTGGCGATATACATATTATCTTTTTAAGCCAGGTCTGAACTAGGACAAGCAGACTGGAATTCGACTGTATTATATACACCAGTGGCACTCGTGGTCTCACTAATTTATTGCATGTACATCTTTTGTTTCTAGGAGGTTTGGTGATCATAAAGACACAGCTCCTGCCTTTCAAGATTCAGGAACACATAAAAAAACAAACAAAAAAACAAAACAAAACAAATCAAAAACAAAATAAATCAAAACTTTATGTGAGCTGTATAGAGCCACACACGTATAAATAATTATCACTTTTTTGTTGTTGTATATTTCCTCGAAAAGAAAGTTTTGGTTTCTTTCTTTCAGACAACTTATATTTTTACATTGATAAACAAAATAATGTAAATAGTTCCAAATACAAACATCTGCTCATCAATAATCATGGATTACATATATTGTCTTCAAGGACACAGTGATCACATTTGTGCGTGCGTCCGTGCGAGCGTGTGTATGTGTGTGGTGTATATATATATATATATATATATATTATATATATATATATATGTGTGTGTGTGTGTGTGTGTGTGTGTGTTGTGTGTGTGTGTGTGTGTGTGTGTGTGTGTGTGTGTGTGTGTGTGTGTGTGTGTGTGTGTGTTGTGAAATAACAAAGTAACTCAGCTGGAGAAGTACACACTTCATCCTCTTTGAAGCTATTATAATTTGACAGAATGCTTGCTTGTATGATTATGTGTTAGTGTATGTTAGTGTTAGTGTTAGTGTTTGTGTGTGTGTGTGTGTGTGTGTGTGTGTGTGTGTGTGTGTGTGTGTGTGTGTGTGTGTGTGTGTGTGTTGTGTGTGTGTGTGTGAATGTCTGTGTGCGTGCATCTATTTATTCGCTCATTCATTCGTTTCTTCTTTTGTGTGTATGTTGTGTTTTACCTTTCTAACACACCAGCAGTGCATGATATATTTCACATCGAAGCAAATCCATATTTTGTCAGTTTTAAAATGTTAATGCTGCATTATTTTATAATAATTTTTTTTTTACTTTCTCTCTCTCTTTCTGTCTGTCTGTCTGTCTGTCTGTCTCTCTCTGTCTCTTCCTTTCTCTCTTTCTCTCAATCTCTCTCTCTCTCTCTCTCTGTCTGTCTGTCTCTGTCTCTCTCTCTCTCTCTCTCTCTCTCTCTCTCTCTTTCTCTCTCTCTCTTTCTCTTGCTTTTTCTTTTTGTGTTGTTTTTTTTCCTTTCTGTCTTTTCTTCTTTCATTTTATTCTTTTCATTCTTACACTTTCTTTCTTATTGTGTATTTGGGTCTTGTCAAGTATAAATGATAGTACCGCTGCTCAATTGTAGTTTGAAAGCTCGTTGAATAAAACAGAACGGACCACTGACGGGAGGAGCGATCAGAGCCTAGGTCATCGTGACTTCTGTAGATGGAAATCTGAAATGTGTTACTGTCGTGCAAAAATACCATCTTTGCAGAAACGAGAGAACGGGGAGCTTGTGTGGCGAGCTTCATTCTGTCTGGCACGTAAATGCTGTTTTTTTTTTTCCCTTGTTTTGTTGTTGTTGTTGTTGAGAAATTGTCTGGCCAGACTATCCAGACTGCCATGACATTGGGGTGGGTTGGTGGTGGTGGTTACGGTTTTCAGGTCATCTTTGACAAGTTTAAAATCTATCCCCTTGTGTGTTGTGAATTAAGGATGGAGAGTGTCTAATAGACGAGTTAAAATCTATTCTCCTGGTCTGTGTTTGTGTGTGTTTTTAGGGATGGCAAGTGTCTAATAGACGAGTTAAAATCTATTCTGTTGGTGTGTGTTTGTGTGTGTTTTAGGAACGGCGAGTGTCTAATAGACGAGTTAAAATCTATTCTCCTGGTGTGTGTTTGTGTGTGTTTTAAGGATGGAGAGTGTCTAATGGACGAGTTAAAATCTATTCTCCTGGTGTGTGTTTGTGTGTGTTTTAAGGACGGCGAGTGTCTAATAGACGAGTTAAAATCTATTCTCCTAGTGTGTGTTTGTGTGTGTTTTTAGGGATGGCGAGTGTCTAATAGACGATTTACGTAAGACTAGTTTGTGAAATGTTCCGGAACTGTTTCAGATCTGAGCCGTTCTGGGTGTGTAATAGACGAAATAAAATCTATTCTCTTGGTGTGTGTTTTGTGTTTTTAGGATGGCGGGCGTTTTAATACACGATTTACGCAAGACTAGTTTGTAAAATGTTCCGGAATCGTTACAGATTTGAACCGTTCTGGATCATTTTGCTCTGTTTACACTGGCACGATAAAAGCGTATCTACAGTATGCTGACCCCGAGCATAACCCCAGAAAACTTGTTTGGAATGTTGTGTGATAAACTTCCACATGTACTTCAGCAAGAAACTTGTCACCGCCCAGGCAGTACCATGCCCCTGTGGTTTTGTACTGCATGCTTGGATTTTTGTTATTATTATTATTATTATTTTCTAGTGTGGCATTGCAGTATTGCAAGGAGGCAGTATATACGTGTGTGTGTATGTGTTGTGTGTGTGTGTGTGCGGCGGTGGGGAGTGGTGTGTGTGTGTGTGCGTGTGCGTGTGTGTGTGTGTGTGTATGTGTGTGTGTGTGTGTGTGTGTATGTGTGTGTGTGTTGTTTGTTTGTACGTGTGTATGTGTGTGTGTATGTGTGTGTGTGTGTGTTTGCACGTGTGTGTTGTTGTGTGTGTGTGTTTGCACGTGTGTGTGTGTGTGTATGTGTGTAAGTATGTGTGTGTGTGTGTGTGTGTGAGTGTTAGTGTAGGTGTGTGTATGTGTGTATGTATGTGTGTGTGGTGTGTGTGTGTGTGTTAGTGTAGTGTGTGTGTGTGTGTTAGTGTGTATGTGTGTGTGTGTGTGTGTGTGTTTCAATCTTAGTGCTGCATTGCAGTGCCATTCTTTCTACACCATGCATTTCCTTTAAAATTGACTTATATTGTCCAACACTACAAGATTTCCTACACAGCCAGACAATTCCTTTTGGATAGACTCATGTCAGTCCTGAATTGAATGAATAATTTCGTCTCATCTTCTTTCCAGTTTTACAGCAATTGTTAAGATAAATAGAGTGGTGAGAAAACAGAGGGAAATACAAAAAAGGGGGAAAATAAAAGTGCCTAAAGGGGGAAGTGTCAGCAGCCAATCAGTGAAATAAAAAACATAGTGCTGTAAGGTCACAGGAACAGCACTGTGCCCGCTGAAACCGTTTCAGACCACATGGCGAGGTGGTTCCGAACCGTTCCAGATATGGAGCGTTTAAGTCAGATAAAATTGAGTGTGACCAGCTCAGTACGCTTGGAGACCAGTCTGGAACCGTTCTGGAACCGCTCTATTTTGCCATGTAAATCGGTCTTTAGTTATGTTGGGGTATGATATACTGGTAGTGGTGGTGTCTGTGTGTTTAAATGTGTTTGTTTAATTAAGTGTGTGTGTGTGTGTGTGTGTATGTGTGTGTGTGTGTGTGTGTGTGTGTGTGTGCGAGTGTGTGTGTGTGTGTGTGTGTGTGTGTGTGTGTGTGTGCGAGTGTGTGTGTGTGTGTGTGTGTGTTGTGTGTGTGTGTGTGTGTTGCGTGTGTATTTGTATGTGCGTGTGCGTTTGTATATGTGTATGTGCATGTGTGTGCGTGCGTGTTTGTGTGTGTGTGTGTGTGTGTGTGTGTGTGTGTGTGTATGTGTGTGTGTGTGTGTGTTGTGTGTGTGTGTGTGTGTGTGTTTGTCTGAGCGTGTGTGTGTGTGTTCTTATTGGTGTGTTTTTACGTGTGTGTGTGTGTGGTCTTTGATTTAATGTCTATTCACTAAAGTGATTTTAGACCAAAAAAAAAAAAAAAAAAAGTGGGTGTGATAGAGGAGGAGTGAAGAGGATATTTGAAAATTGTCAATTTTGAACTTGAGAAAAAATGATCCAGAAAACAACTGTTTTGAAGAGGGGAAGGTAAAACTAACAAATAATGTTACCATAATTAACGATTTAAACAAACAAACTAACAAACAAAATTAATAAATATCTGGAAGAAATGAAGAAAAAAATAAAACTAATAATTGACTAACCATAACAGTGAACAAGTGAAATAACATTTTAAAGGTAAATCGCTATAGGAATAGGTGTGTGTGTGTGTGTGTGTGTGTGTGTGTGTGTGTGTGTGTGTGTGTGTGTGTGTGTGTGTGTGTGTGTGTGTGCGTGTGTGTGCGTGTGTGTGTGTCTGTGCGCGCTGCTCTGGATGTTTTTGTGTGTGCTTTTCTCTCTCTCTCTCTCTCTCTCTCTCTCTCTCTCTCTCTCTCTCTCTCTGTGTTTGTCTCTGTGTGTTTTTGTATGTGTCTGTGTGTGTGTGCATGCGCGAGTATTTGTGTGTACATGTATGTATGTGTTTGTAACACATATCAATGTTTGTTGACATGCTGTTTTCATGTACCATTTTACGCCTGCAACACTGTGTTCATTGTGATTTTCAGAGCAACTACTAGAATCAGTGATATGCCAGTAAGAGAGAGTCCACGCGGACCATTATCGCTAACGAGTTGTGACCAACCGACCAACGCGAGGAAATCTTGCACTATCAGTTTATCACCGTCTGGTGGTTTGGGAGTACCTGAGTGATCTCATATCAGTTAGTATAAATTGTTATTGAATGTGATTTGTAGTCTCTATCCCCACGTTGCTATTGTTGTTGTTGTTGTTATTAATTTTGCTGTTGACCTTTTTCTTCTTTTTTAAAAACTGAAATCGCAATTGAAAAAATAACATAGGATTAATTCTCCTTTCTTTTTCCCCCTTTCCTTCCCCCCTGTCTTAATACACTCTGGACATTTTAGCTTCCCCATTTGTGGAATTAATCGGTAATTGCTTTGTCTCGGAGCCACGATGGGCGAGTAACCGCTCAAGTTAGACATCTGTTTACCAAAGTCAAATGGCAGACAGTCAGGGTTAATTCACGGTAATGGCATTGACGTAAATTGCATGGACCATCATCATGTGATTATCATTTGAGCGGATGTGTACCGTTCGACAGCACGTAAACATGTCAGGCACCCTTCTAGGCTGGTGTTCGCTGTCTTACCCAGTACATCACTTGTCGTGAACATTGGGTCTTTGCCACAGAACACCACCGCTGTCAACCATGAATCTTTTCACCGTTAACATCACCCCCCTATAAACCAGGGATCTTTTCCTGAAAGTATCACTTCTAAAGTATGGGTCTTTTCCTGTAAGCGTCACTACTAAATTATGGGTCTTTTCCTGTGAACGTCGTTTCTTATAAAATATGACTCTGTTCCTGTGTACATCACTCGCTGAAAATTATGTCTTTTCTTATGAACATCCCTTCCTGTAAAACTCTGGGTCTGTTCCTGTGTACATCACTCGCTGTAAACTATGGGTCTTTACTGTAAACATCACTCCCTGTAAACTATGGGTCTTTACTGTAAACATCACTCCCTGTAAACTATGGGTCTTTACTGTAAACATCACTCCCTGTAAACTATGGGTCTTTACTGTAAACATCACTCCCTGTAAACTATAGGTCTTTACTGTAAACATCACTCCCTGTAAACTATGGGTCTTTACTGTAAACATCACTCCCTGTAAACTATGGGTTTTTACTGTAAACATCACTCCCTGTAAACAATGGGTCTTTACTGTAAACATCACTCCCTGTAAACTATGGTTCTTTACATGTGAATTTCACTTCCTGCAAAACTGAAGGTCTTTACTAAAGAACATTACTCATGTAAGCTAAGGGTCTTTTCCAGTGAAAATCACCTCCTGTAAACTCTGGGTCTTTTTCTTTGAAAAGTATTTCTATAAACTATGGGACTTTACTGTAAACATCACTCCCTGTAAACTATGGGTCTTTATCGGTAGACATCCTTTTCTGTAAACTCTGGGTCTTTTCCTGTGTACATCACTCCCTGTAAACTATGATTTTGTTTTGTTTTCCCTTGAAAATCGGTGTCTGTAAACCATGGGTCCTTTCCTGTGAACATCACCCCTTGTAAAATACGGGTCTTTATCTGTGAATTTCACTTCCTGTAAACTTAAGGTCTTTTCTATTAAACAACACTCACGTAAACCATGGGCCTGTTCCTGCGAACATTACTTCCTATAAGCTATGGGTCTTTTCTTGTGATCATCATTTCCTGTAAACTATAGTTTTTTTCCGGTGAAAATTATTCCCCTTAAACTATGGGTCTTTTCCTGTGATCATCATTTCCGGCAAACTACATGTATGGGTCTTTTCTGGTGAAAATTACTCCTGATGAAATTTGGGTATTTTGCTGTCATCATCGCTTCCTATAAGTTATGGGTCTTTTCCTGTCAAAATCAGGAAAATTCCTTGTAAACTCTGGGTCTTTTCATGTGAAAA
>JAPXFY010000014.1:53619667-53622167 GCA_030674185.1 Monoplex corrugatus | reverse complement strand
GCTGTGTGTGCTGTGTGTAGTGTGTGTGTGTGTGTGCGTGTGCGTGTGTGTGTGGTGTGTGTGTGTGTGTGTTGTGTGTGTATGTGTGGTGTGTGTGGTGTGTGTGTGTGTTCTTTTCTTCCCTTTTCTTTTTTTTTTGTTGTTGTTCTTTTCTTTCTATCTTTCTTTCCTTTTTTTCCATCAGAGATATGCTACATTGACACTTCTCCTCCTTTGGTCTAACGGTCAATAGAGAAAAAAGGCTGGAACACATCTAAAGGAATGATCACTGTCTAATCTTTTGCTATTCTTGGAGACGGGAAAAGAAAAAAAAAGAAATGGTTCCTCGGCTTTCCAAAGGTCGATCATTACAGACAGAGAAACGACCACTGGTCTGCCAGTCTGACTTTCTTGTGGATGGAGTTTGTGTGAATTGTCTGGTCAGATGAATCGAATTACGACGACGCCGAGGTGTGTTGGTGATGTCTGGTCATCTTAAAGCGTTAAAAACATGTTTTGCTGCGCGCGCTTTGTTCTTCAAGGAAAGACAGACAAACAGAGAAACAGACGGAGGCAGAGATAGACAGATAAACAGAGAAACAGACTGAGGCAGAGACAGACACAGAGACAGAGGGAGACAGACACAGAGAGAGCGCATGTGCGTATGTCTGTGTGTATGTGCATGTCTGTGTCTGTGTGTCTGTCTCTTTGTGGAAGTCTTCAGTGTTTGGTTTAGTCTTTTGGAGACAGCGAAAGGATGACTTCCTGGCCAAGAACGCCACAAGGAAAATATGTCTAAATCCTTCATTCCTTACACAGAAATGAAATCAAAAGTACACAGTTACGTGAGGAATCTCTGGCAGGAGGACTAGAATAAGAAGACAACAAACAGATCGGCCCCAACCTGAAACAGATCCTCTCATCTGCTTCAGAGAAACATAGGAAAGAGTCAATGTTATGTAGGTGACACACGAGTCACACATCCTACACTCATCCCTGCCTTTTAACTTACTTATTTTTATTTTTTCCTTCCGCTTGTACCGGTGGGCGTCGCGGGGAGATACAGTCGTCTGTCAGCAGCAAGGTGGATGGCCTGGAGAAGGGACATCTCGTGAGCTCTGAGGGTGTCTGCCACGGAGTCGCTCCATCGTCGTCTTGGTCTTCCTCTGGCTCTCCAGCCAGAGTATCTGGTGTTGTATGCCCGAAGAGCTGGATGGTTTAGGGGCATACGTGTGAGGTGTCCGAACCACTTGATCCTCATATGTTCGATGTGTTGTAGGACTGGTGTTGCTCCTACCATGTCTCGTATCACCTCATTTCTGATCTTGTCCCGCCTTGTCTTGTTTACTGCTTTCCTCGGGCATTTCATTTCACAGGTGACCAGTTTTCTCTCGAGGACTTTAGTTAGGGACCATGTCTGGCACTGGTATGTCAGCGTTGGTAGAAAAATGGCGTTGATGAGTTTCGCCTTAGTGCTGGTGGGAATGCTGGGGTGTTTCAGGAGAGGGGCAAGTTGGTAGCTGACTGCGTTGGCTTTCTGGCATCTGGTCTCGATTTCTCTGTCTAGTTTGCCATTTTCAGTGAAGATGCTGCCCAGGTATTTAAATTCACTGGCTTGCTTCAACTGGGTTCCGTTGATGTTGATGTCCAGTTTGTTTGGTCTCTTACTGACAGTCATGACCTCGGTCTTGCTGACGCTGATCTTCATGCCGTATGTCTCGCAGCTTTCATTGAACTGGTCTGTGTGCTCCTGTAGCTGTATCTTGTCATTGTTCTGTCTTTTAAAATAATACGAAAGCACTGTGGTGTATACCGTGTGATAAGCCGTTGAGCATCATACACCTCCTTCTTAAATGCTTGAACTTGCACGATATGGGACATCAGCACTACACGGCGGACCCTTAAAGAACCCCTTCAGAGACGTCCCTCTAGATGCAATCA
The DNA here is from genome assembly GCA_030674185.1 of Monoplex corrugatus. Classification (NCBI taxonomy): domain Eukaryota; kingdom Metazoa; phylum Mollusca; class Gastropoda; order Littorinimorpha; family Ranellidae; genus Monoplex; species Monoplex corrugatus. The sequence continues at coordinate 53,620,247 of JAPXFY010000014.1, read as the reverse complement.
TCCAGCTTTTACAAGAGATCAACAAATTTCATCTGATATGATTTTGCCTAGGAATACGTATTTCTTTAATTGCTTTTTAGATTTGCAAGAGTAAGGATGAGCATGTTTTTTAGCTGTCATGATTTAACTTAAACTCGGGAGTTATTTTTGATGTGGTATTAGCACTGATATGGCTCTAGTAGTCAACTGGGCTATGAGCAATATGAACCTTAACCTGCGCTGGTTTAGTTTTCTCTGTTACTTGAAAAGTGTCCTTTGTTTTCACAACGGTTTAACTGAAATCCAATCCCACCTGAAAGAAATAAAGGGAGTGGCTGAGTGCTAAATTTTGCAGGGCTTCAAAGTTAAGAAGCACCGTAGGAGTTGTCCGTGTTTGGATTGACATAAAAGAAATATGTAAATCCCTTGAAAATGTTCATATTATCAAAATACTACATTATCCGTTTCTTTATCTCCCTCTTTCTTTTCTGTCGATGACAAACCACTAGGTCACCCCCTTATTCTTTCCGATGGTCCAGTGACTATGAATAGACCCGGGGACAGAAAAAATGACGGCAAGGCTCAGGCATTACTATATTTG
>JAPXFY010000014.1:53604667-53609667 GCA_030674185.1 Monoplex corrugatus | reverse complement strand
GTTTCAGTATGAATGTGTGTGTGTGTGTTTGTGTGTGTGTGTGTGTGTGTGTGTGTGTTGTATGTGTGTGTGTGTGTGTGTGTGTGTGTGTGTGTGTGTGTGTGTGTGAGTATGTATTGATGTTATAGTAGTTGTTGCTGCTGTTTAGTGTCTTTTCTCTCTCTGTCTCTTTGTCTCTCTGTATGTCTCTCTGACTCTGTCTGTCTGTCTGTCTCTCTCTCCTCTCTCTTTCTCTCTCTCTTTCTTGCTTCCTTGTTTGGTTTCGACAAGACGCTCGTTCAAAAGTGAGTACAAACACATTGTTGTTGTTTTTTTCGTATCAAAGTTGTCCAGCATGCCTGTTGAATGACTTCCAGCATCGTTAGAAAGTATTTTTTAACACAGTGCTTCAAGAAAAGGTTCTCTCGTTGTTTAAAATTGATGGTAGGGGCAACCAGACAGTGGTGGTGTTGCGCCTGACGAACACATGTGCCAGTCAACACACAGGGACACAAGAAGATAGCTATAGTGCTGTGTACAGAAGAAAATGTCCATCTCAGGTTTATTGCGACAGACGAAGGGCTGAGGCTCACAGAAGTGCACATAAGAATGATCAGGCAAGTCATGTTTACTCTCCATCTGGTCTGTGTCTTCCCACCCCACCAAGTCTGTTTTATTCAAGGCCAACTGACAATATTACGGTGTGTGACACATTCCAGTACGACAACCCTAACCCTTTCTGTGTACCTGAATCAGCACGAGAAACACGGCCTGTTGAACAGGATTGTTTGTATCCAAACACAACCCCGCAACAAGACACAGAAATCCACGACTAAAACGGGTTAGGTGTAGAAACGACTACTGATATTGTTGACACAGAAAATGTCTACAGTGTGTATGGTAAAGAGGAACAGTCCATAATGAAAGACAGTACTTGTGGTTGATGTTCTTCAATCAGATGATCAAACTGATGGATAGAGTGAAGACAGTGACAGCAGTGTAACTGATGTCCGTGATACACACCAGCAACACAGACCTACTGACAACTCCGATGTCACAATATGTGATATCATGGCAGCTCTCAATGAATGGAAAAAAGAAAATCAACGGTAGTTCCAGCCGAGAAAAAGAAGAGAATTCCAATGCTGGGGCTGTCACAAGTGCACACCTTCCAACTGGACAGAATAGAAACAGGACAGATTTATCGCCCACCTAACTGACTGACTGACTGGAACAAGTGTTTTTTCCACCAGTTGACTGTACATAATGGTGATGAGTGATACATGACTTTAACATAACCGTGACATAGTGACTGTACATAATGGTGATGAGTGATACATGACTTTAACATAACCGTGACATAGTGACTGTACATAATGGTGATGAGTGATACATGACTTTAACATAACCGTGACATAGTGACTGTACATAATGGTGATGAGTGATACATGACTTTAACATAACCGTGACATAGTGACTGTACATAATGGTGATGAGTGATACATGACTTTAACATAACCGTGACATGATTACCAGGTCACGCGATGTATGATCATGTTAAAAGTCGATCACGTTTGTCATGTCAATGTTTCATTGACCGCCGCTCCCCGTCCCCTGTGTGCCCTGTGAATGGGCTGACACGACAGCCTAAAACAGTAAAACATTCGTATTCGTATTCGTATTCGTATTCGTTTTCTCTCTCTCTCTCTTTCTCTCTCTCTCTTTCTCTCCTCTCTTTCTCTCTCTCTCTCTCTTTCTCTCTCTCTCTCTCTCTCTATGTGCGCAATGCGTGCAACACTGTGACTGTGATCAATGATAAACTGAAGGAGACAGAGACAGACAGACAGACAGACAGACAGATAGAAAAATGATAAACGGAGGGAGACAGAGACAAACAGACAGACTAACAGACAGACAGACAGGATCGCTCACACTTGATTTGATATCCAATATCCTCTCATCCCCCCCCCCCAAAAAAAAAAAAAAAAAAGAAAAAAAAATATTGACAAGGGGATAACAAGAAAGGAAAACAACAGGAGCGCACACACAAAAGTCAGAAAGAAAATGCCACCCCAGACCGCTATGGCACGTTTTCCTCTCAGTGCCCTCAAGGCATGATATTTATGTCCAAGGAATCAGTGGCCAGGCCCCCATCCACAAAACGGCAAGTGATGTGGAAAATGTAGCCACTGACTCGTATGACATCGCTCTCTCTCTCTTTCTCTCTCTCTCTCTCTCTCCTCTCTCTCTCTCTCTCTCTCTCTCTCTCTCTCTCTCTCTCTCTCTCTCTCTCTCAGTCTCTCCAGGTCTTTAATCCATCAGGCCTTCCTAGCCACACCAGAAATAGATAACATTGTTCTGACATATAGGGGGTGGGTAAGCAGTGAGTGGAGGTTTCAGTGTGAATGTGCTTGTGTATGTGTCGAGTGTGTTTGTGTGTGTTTGTGTGTGTGTGTGTGTGTGTGTGTGTGTGTGTGTGTGTGTGTGTGTGTGTGTGTGTGTTTATATGTGTGGTGCGTGCGTATTAGAGTGTGCATAATTGATTGCGCTCGCGCTAATACATGTGTGTATATGTGTTCTGTTTGTGAGTATGTGAGTGTGAGTGAGAGTGTGCGTGTAGAAGGTATAAGTGTGCAGTTGGGTACTTGTGTACGCGCTTGTATGTGTGTGCGTCGTGTGTCTGTCCTCATATTCTGTGTATGTCTATATCTGTGTGTCTGCCTGAACATGCATTTGTTTATATATATATATATATATATATATATATATATATGTGTATATTGTGTGTTTGTAGTGTAGGTATGATATGTGTGTGTGTGTGTGTGTGTGTGTGTGTGAGAAGGGTGTGTACGGTCTGTATGTATGTTGATTTTGATATAGTTTGCCATTGTGTTGCTCGTCTTGCTGTTTTATTGCTGTTCTTCTCTGCTGTCTCTCTCTCACTCTCTTCCTCTGTCTCTCCCTGTCTGTCTGTCTGTCTGTCTCTCTCTAATTATAGATATATATATATAGTGTATATTATATATTTATATCAATCCATCTGTCTGTCTATCTATGTATCATCATCAATCTATCTATCTATCCATCTATCTTATCTATCTAATCTGTATGTCTATCTATCTGTCTATCTGTCTGTCTGTCTATCTGTCTATCTATCTCTGTCTCTCACTCTGTGCCCAGTGCATGCAACAGTGTGAGGTAAATAATAACTGTGGGAGACACGAGACAAATAGATGGACAGACAGGCAGACAGACAGACAGACTAACAGACAGACAGACAACAGAAACACGGATCGCTCACACTTGATTTGATCCAATATCCTCTCAATGAAAAAAAAAAAGAAAAAGAAAAAGATTGACAAGGAGACAAGAAAGAAAAGGAAAACAACAGGAACGCACCACACAAAAGTCAGAAAGAAAATGCCACCCCAGGCCACTATGGCACGTTTTCCTCTCAGTGCCCTCAAGGCATGATATTTATGTCCAAGGAATCGGTGGCCAGGCCCCCATCCACAAATCGGCAGTTGATGTGGAAAATGTCAGCCACTGACTCGTGTGACATCGCTGTCTTTCTCCCTGTCTGTCTCCAGGGTCTTCCCTGGGTTTCTTCAATCTAGCTGGTCTTCCTAGCTGGACCAGACATAGAGACCATTCCTTTGATACATAAGGGTAGATAAGTAGGAGGTCGAGGTTTCAATGTGAATGTGTTTGTGTATGTGCAGGATGTGTGTGTGTGTGTGTGTGTGTGTGTGTGTGTGTGGTGAGTGAGTGAGTGTGTGTGTGTATATATATACATGTATGTGTGTGTATGTGTGTGTGTGTGAGTGAGTGAGTGTGTGTGTGTGTGTGTGTGATTGTCCTCGACCACATGCGTGTGTACATATGTAAGTGTGTGTGCGTACATAGTGTGCGTGTGCGTGTAGCGTGTAGGGTGTATGAGTGTGCATGTGGCTATGAGTGGGTATGGGTGTGTGGGTGCTTACCCCTCATCTGTGCGTGTGTGCGTGTGTGTGCGTGTGTGTGTGTGTGTGTGTGTGTGTGTGTGTGTGTGTATGTGTGTGTATGTATGCATTTGTTAATATGTGTGTATGCGTCTTTGTGTTCGTTCCTTGATTTAACGTCTTTTCACTATAAGTGATATTAGACGGGTAAAAATGGCATGGAGGATGATTTTTTTGGGGGGGGGGGGGGGGGCGGGGGGGGGGGGGAAGAAGGGAAAGAAGGGAACAGAAATAAAGATCGGCAAGGTCTTTAGAAAAAGGATATGGATGAACAGAGAAATGAAACTAGAACAACGCTAACATCAAATGTAAAAGAAAAATCGTCATAAAAACCAAAACAAAACAAAATAAGATAATGATAATTAAAATAATAACCTTAAAGTAACGCATTAACAGGACTGTGAACCAATGATTCTGAAATTTTAACTAACAGAACTTGATCTGATATTACTTCTTTAAAATGCTTTTCAAGATAGTTTCCTTGTGTAAACAACTTTGGTAAAAAATAACGAAGCTTTCTGCAGTAAAACAAACAGTGATACAATGTGAATTGTTCACCGCAAATACATAAAACGTTTTTACAATATTTTGTTTTCAAAGCGTTCAGTTGAATACGAAAATATGTGGTAACAATTAATCTCAAATGATATAACGAAGAATACTGCATTCTTTTACAGATATTTTGAGACACAAATTTTTCATTTAAATGTCATGAAATCGAATCCATGATGCTAATTCTAGCGAGTTGTAAGCTTCTTTTACCGAGGTGTTAACATGTAATTCTATGGAATTTTCAGAACGGAGTGCACCGGATTTAGCTGCTCTGTCAACTACGTTGTTGCCGTGAAGACCAACGTGAGAAGGCACCCAGCATAAACTGATTTCCGAGCCATTTATCTTTAAAACAGTGTATTAGATGATTTGCCTCAATTATTAAATCAGGTCTTGTGTCTGTATCAAAAGACTGTAAGGCATATAATACAGATTTTGAATCAACAAACAGAGCTACTTTGAAAGACA
>JAPXFY010000014.1:53584667-53599667 GCA_030674185.1 Monoplex corrugatus | reverse complement strand
TGAAATAAACATCAGTTGTGCTGCTGCACTAGAATTGCCGCTCGTGCACAGTGTTAGGATGTGTTGAAATAAACATCAGTTGTGCTGCTGCTACTAGAATTGCCGCTCGTGTACAGTGTTAGGATGTGTTGAAATAAACATCAGTTGTGCTGCTGCTACTAGAATTACCGCTCGTGCACAGTGTTAGGATGTGTTGAAATAAACATCAGTTGTGCTGCTGCTACTAGAATACCGCTCGTGCACAGTGTTAGGATGTGTTGAAATAAACATCATTTGTGCTACTGCTATTAGAATTACCGCTCGTGCACAGTGTTAGGATGTGTTGAAATAAACATCAGTTGTGCTGCTGCTACTAGAATTACCGCTCGTGCATAGTGTCAGATTATTGGTTTTTGAAAGAAAAAAACAAAAACAAAGGAAAATTGACAATATTTAATTTGTAATGACAAGTTGTTCGTCTTCACGTCCAGCTGACATTTGATTGGAATCTGTGCTTTTAGAGCTGTTGTTTTGTGGCCCATGTACGTGCTCTCTCTGTGTCTCTCTGTCTTTGTCTGTCTGTCTGTCTGTCCGTCTGTCTGTCTGTCTGTCTGTCTGTCTCTCTCTCTCTTCCTCTCTCTCTCTCCTTCTCCTTCTTCTTGTTCTTCTTGTTCTTGTTCTTCTTGTTCTTGTTTTTGTTGTTGTTGTTGTTCTTCTTCTTCTTCTTCTTCTTCTTCTGTTTCTGTCTCTCTGTCTCTCTCTCTCTTTGTCTCTGTCTGTCTCTGTCTTTCTCCCTTTGTCTCTGTTTCTCTCACTGTGTTTCTGTCTCTGTCTCTGTCTGTCTGTCTGTCTCTCTGTCTCTCCTTGTCTCTCTGTCTCTCCCTCTCCCTTTCTCCCCCCCCCCCTCTCTCTCTCTGTCTATCTCAAGAAAAACGTTGTTTAGGTGGACCTGACTTGGAACAGTTCTTGTATAATCCATCACCAGTTTTTTTTTAATGGACGTGCACTTCATTGCAGAATGCGGAGTACAAATACACCTATGCGTGAGGATTACCTAACATGGATGTGCGGCTTTGGTTGAAACTTGGCCAATGCAAACATCATTATAGTTCTGAAGCTACGTAAGGACGCGTAAACTGGGTCAGGAGGACGTGATTTCAATATCTAGAAGCAGAGTTTGCAAATCATTACTCAGTGTGTCCTGGCTTGGAGATCAGCACTGTGTTTGAAAAGAAATGCCCTGAATGAATCTGAAACATGCCTTCAGACTGTCACAAAAGTACGAGTTTCTTATTCATGGTCATTACGCCGTTGCCTTGTATCTTGTGGTAAACCCATTTTGATTAAATTTAAAATAAAAAGGATAAGAACCACACTTCAACAAATATCATCTACAGCCATCAGCTGGCCCATCATGGTTTTAGTTGGGCTTTGATCAGAGTATCGTAAATACACACATCGTGCTTACGTCCCTTACCTTGTCTGCACGGTGTTTGTCAGAAAAAAAAAAAGATGTGACTCTGTCATCCACCCATCATGTACTCTGCCTAAGAAAAAACAAGGCTATAAACAACATAATTATTCCCTCCAACAAAACGAGGCAGAGCAGGAAATATAATGCTAATATTAATTACTGTTCTGGCTATTCCTCTCTTCATCAAACAGCAGCTGCGTGGATCCAGCAGGAGGCCCATTAGTGTAATGATAAGAAGGGTTTGTAGTCTCAGTCCAGGAGTTATTTACGCATTAGATTAATTAGCATCGTAGGCTGCGGAGGCTGGCGGCGAGACAAATTGTGAACATGCTTCCATGAAGAATATAGGCTTGTAATGAACGACAACTAAACAAATGAAATATGTCATCCATAACAGAGAAAGTTATAAAATAAAACAACATAATGCATGAAAAATAAGCAAATATAATGTGATGAAAAATATTTCCAAAAAAGCACACGAGTACATAATGCATGATAATAAGCAAATGCAAATATGTCATGCGTGATAAATGAGCAAATGCAAATAATGTTATGCATGATAAATAGATGAATATAAATATCGTACATAATAGAAAGCAAAGTGCAAATATGTCATACATAATAAATAAGGAAATATAAATACGGCATGCATGATAAAAAGACACACACACACACACACACACACACCACACCACACACACACACACACACACACACACACACACACACACACACAACACACACACACACACACACACACACACACACACACACACACACACACACACACACACACACACACACACGTATCTATGTTTATATGTTTGTATAGATGGATACATGAACAGACATACATATAGATTAACATACATATAAATTATGTATATACAATGCTGATATAAATAAAGATCAAACTATAGATATAAACAGATAGATGTAATGGCATACAAATATATACTGGTGTTGTTTGGAGAAATTACCGTGTTGTGTGCATGTGCGAGAGATCAGGAGAGAGAGAGCAAGCGAGCGAGGAAGCGAGCGCACGCGCAAGAGAGAGAGAGAGAGAGAGAGAGAGAGAGAGAGAGACAGAGACAGAGACAGAGAGACAGAGAGAGACAGAGAGAGACAGAGAGAGAAACACACACACACACACACACACACACATACAGGCAGACACACAGACAGACAGACGCACAGACAGACACTCACACACACATACATACACACAGACCGAGACTGAGAGAAAAAGACAGTAGGGGATGCAGAACAGGAAGGGGGTGAAACGTCCATCCAGCCCATGATGACATCACTTTCTCTTTGGCTTCAATGTCTATTTAGAGCCTAACCCGTTCGTGGCGGAATAAATTGAGTCTCCCTGCTGATGATGCCGAGCGTCAAAGTGCTCATTTGCCCCACCATCATCACACCGTTGGCCCAAATGAAAGAGGCGTCGCCTGGTTGACCTTTCCACCCAGGGATAATTGTCTTTCGGAGCCGATGGATATTGATTCACGTTTTTCATGACATTGCTTTATTCTTTTATTAGTGCCAGACTCTCTTGTATTACGCTGCATTGAAAATGCACCAGCTGACAGAAGGTTAAATGTGTGCTTTAATTTAAGCACCATGATGAGGTAAGAAGAGAAAACTTATGGGTATAATAAATTAATAATTACAATATTAATTAATAATTACAATATTTATATAGCGCAAAATCTTGATAAAATCAAATCTAAGCGCTGAAGCAGACACACACGCAAGCACGCACGCACGCACGCACACACACACACACGCACGCACACACACACACACACACACACACACACACACACACAACACGCATGGCTATAAATGGGGAGAAAGAATAAAAGCAATAAAAGCAAGAATAAAAGCAATGGAAAATTATAGAGAGCATAGCATATACAATTATATATTATAACCATGTGATTCCCTCCGAGCGGAGACAGGCTGCAGAGGGGGTTAGGATTTTATGCGGAGGAGAAAAGGTGAGTTTTGAGAGCGGACTTGAAGGAGACAAAAGTAGGTTGCTGACGGACTGAGAGAGGAAGTTTGTTCCAGGAGAGTGGACCAGAAACAGAGAAGGCTCGTGGACCATAGGTATTGAGCTTAGTGCGTGGAAAGCGAAAAGTCAGAGGATCGGAGGCAGAGCGGAGGGTACGTGAGGGAACATAGATCTCAAGTAGGCTTGACAGGTAATCGGGGGCTGCGTTATTGAGGCTTTTGTAGCACATGGTGTCTAGTTTGTACTGTATGCGCTTTGATACAGGGAGCCAGTGAAGTTGTGCCAGGAGAGGAGATCTGTGGTCAGCTTTTTTCTTTTTGAGTACAAGGCGTACAGCATTGTTTTGAATGCGCTGTAGGATGTGAATGGTGGAGGCAGGAAGACCAGACAGGAGTGAATTGCAATAGTCAATGCGAGACATTATGAAGGAGAGAACGAGTTTTGCAGTTGTTTCGACAGAGAGATACTTCCTGATCAGCCTTATACGATGGAGATGATAGTAGCAGGATCTGGCAGTTTGAGAAACAAAGTTGTTCATGGAGAGGGTAGAGTCAATGCAGACACCAAGGTTTTTAGCTGAATCAGAAATTGGGACTGATGTGTTACATAATGGGAGAGAAAGAGGAGGCAGCTGAGAAAGTTTCTGACGGGTGCCAATGAGGATAGCTTCTGTTTTGTCGTCATTAAGCTGAAGTCTATTGTGTGTCATCCAGTTCTTAATGTCCGAGTAACACTCAGTGGTGCGAGTCAACAGGCGCTGTATATTATCAGGTGAGTCACTGTCTTGAAGTTGGGTGTCATCAGCATAGAAGTGGTGTTTTATAGAATGGGAGTTGATGATGGTGGACAGGGGGGAGGTGTAAAGAGTGAAAAGAACAGGGCCAAGGACAGATCCTTGTGGAACACCACAGGTCAGGTATGCAGGTTGAGAGTAAGTGCCATTGATGAGAACGGTTTGTTTTCTGTTGGATAGGTATGAAGTGAACCAAGACAGAGCAATGTCAGAGATGCCAAAAGTATGATGAAGTCTAGAAAGGAGAATACCATGATCAATGGTATCAAAGGCTGCAGACAGATCAAGGAGTGTGAGGAGAGAGACTTTGCCAGTATCAGTTGCAAGGAGGAGATTGTTGAGAATGTGTAGTAGGGCAGTTTCAGTGCTATGGCACTGGCGGTAGGCTGACTGGAAAGGATTGAGGAGATTGTTGGCAGACAGGTGAGAGTTCAGCTGGTTGAGGACGACATTTTCAAGGAGTTTTGACAAGAAAGAGAGATTAGAGATAGGCCGGTAATTTTTCAGTTCATTTGGATCTAAATTGTGTTTCTTGAGGAGAGGGTGAACAATAGCAGACTTGAAAGAATCAGGGACAGTTCCAGTTTGAAGAGAAGTGTTGATGATGTCAGTGATGAATGGGAGGAGAGTAGGGAGACAGTCGGCGTAGAGAGAACCTGGAAGAGGATCTAGTTCGCAGGTTTTGAACGACATGGATCTGATTGTGTTGAGAATTTCTTCTTGTGAGACTGGGTTAAAAGTAGTAAGAGGTGTGCCAGAGAAGGAAGGGTCAGGTGGGCATGGTTGACAGGGTGTCCTGTCAAGCCTGTCACGAAGAGTTTGTATTTTGGTGGTGAAATAGTTGGAGAATACAGATGGGAGTTCTTCATTTGTATGTTTTGTTGGGAGAGGTAAATCTTTTCGTGTGCCAAGGAGATGATTCATGGTTGTAAAGAGTTCTTTTGAAGAAGGGCATTCAGGATTTTGGTTTGGAAATAGCTTGTTTTTGCTGATGCAATGAGGGTGGATACTTTTGTTTTAGAGGCTTGGAAAAGTTGCCTGTGTACAGTGAGTTTGGATTTGCGCCAGCGGCGCTCTGCTCTGCGGCGGGCACGTTTTGCACAGGCGATCTCATGAGTGAGCCAGGGGGTAGGGGGGCGGTCAGGTAAAAGACGGGTTGTGGCTGGAGCATGAGTGTCCAGAAGATGGTGGAGAGTAGTATAGAATTCATCGGCAAGGTTATGTGACTTTTCAGAAAGGAGACGGGAGGCATCAGATGAAAATGTGGAGAGGTCGATAGATTTGAGATTGCGTCGAGTCACTGTGCGCATGGTACGGGAAGGAGGAGAAATGTCGAGAGAACAGAGAATTGCAGAGTGGTCAGATGGAAGGGCTGAAGTTAGACGGGTAGAAAGAACTAAGCAGTTGTCAGTAGCGGAATTTTGGTGATCACGAGAAATGATCCAGTCAAGAATGTGACCTTTTTGATGGGTTGGTTCAGAAATGTGTTGAGTCATATTGTGATTGGACAGAGAGTTGATGATATGTCTTGTGTCATAACGGTGAGTGTTGTCATAGTGGACATTGATGTCACCTAGAATGATGAGATTTCCAGGTAAGAGACAGTAGTAATCAAGAAGTTGATCAAAGTCAGAGAGAAACATGGATGTGGTGAGCTTGTTGGCAGAGCTAGGTGGAGGTCGATAGACACAGGAGAAGGTGATGGGGTGAGGGGTGGATTGGAAGGATACTTCAACGTGCTCGAAAGAAGGATGGGAGAAAGGCAGAGACTGCGAGAAAGATAGGCGGGAATGGAGTGAGTCGTTGTAGAGGATGGCGATACCACCACCTCGGGATGAGCGATGGAAAGAAGCAAGCCTGTAACCACTCGGAGTGAGACTCACATGTATAGGTTCATGACCAAGGGGGTTAAGCCATGTTTCGGTGATAAAAGCAATGTCAACATGCTCATCTGCGATAAAGTCAGCAATGACATCAGCTTTGCCATCAGTGCATGTTGACTGAGCGTTAAAAAGGCATAGTTTTAGTTTATCACAATGCGGCGGCCGAGGTGGAGACGAAGGCAGCACCGACGGGACAGAAGACGAAGGAGACACCAGCGGGGCAGAAGACGAAGGCAGCAACGACGGGACAGAAGACGAAGGAGGCACCAGCGGGACAGAAGACAAAGGCAGCACCAGCGGGACAGAAGACGAGGGCAGCGCCGGCGGGACAGAAGACGAAAGCGGCACCGGTGGGACAGAAGGTGAAGGCGGCACCGGCGGGACAGAAGACGAAGGCGAAGACGGCAGAGGAGGAGACGAAGTTTGCAGCAGCAAGGTCGAGTGCAGGGGCAGTGGAGAGACGAAGAAGCAGAAGAGTGGTGTCGGACTGGCACAGCAGGAGGCAGATTGTGCCAAAGTTGGTGGAGACGTCCACCACGACAGGATCGCGCAGTGCGGGGCTTAGGACACAGCCCCAGTGTTCGTATGCGCTGGTAGACGCCTCCACCGAGGTAGCACTTGCTGTATTTAAAAAGTGTCAGTCCAATTTGTTTTATAAAAGAAGGGTCCATAATTGCGAGCCAGTCAGGAGAGCAAGATACTTGCAGAGAACACAAAGGTTTGGGAAAGCTGTAGCGTTGGGCGAACACAGTAGGCTAAAATGTAAACACAGTTCACAGATAAAATGTCCGACTTGAGCGGCTGAATTAAAATGATGAAAAGAGGTGTAAAAACTTTGAAATCAGATTATCTGGTAAAATATTCAAAATTTAAAAAAAATATTTACATCACCGTGTGTCGGGATTTAAAAGCAACAAACTGATACAAAATTCAATGCATAAAATCAAATAGAACCACGATAAAATCACTGTAAAACACCACACACACTTTTGCTGCCTGCTGGCGCGACATCTACTCATGACCAACAAGGACATTACGAAACAGTATAAAAAAAACTGTTATTTTCATGAAATACAATATGAAAGAATGACACAAAAAATGGAGAAAAAAAAAACTGCACTCAGAATTGGAATTAAAAAAAGCAAGAAACGACTGGAGTTTGTGTTAAAGTAAATAGTTTTTTCTTTATTTTTTTTTTTCAGTTTGACAGTAAGTTAAAAAACAAAATGATCACGCAACCATGGCAATCCACTTTTTTTTTCTTCTTATGTAAAGGTCACAAGATGAAAACGCTGATTCACAAGTATGGATTTAGACAAGAGTTAGAAATTTATTGGATTTTACTTAAAAAGGATTGGTCACACACAACCACGAAAAATTGGCTCCACTCAATTATTATCTGGCAGAGTCCTTGAGCCTGCGTAATACCGTATGCGCTGGTGAGGGCTTTAAATGAGGGGAGTACAAGAGGGTGGGAAAATGGGAGCTACGAAACGCTATCACCTCAATAATATTGAATTATTAAGATTTCAAACAAACAGGACAGTTTTTTTGTGTTTCAAATATTTATTGGATTTAAACTCAGATAATCAAATCTGTAGTCCACGAAGTTATAAAAAGACGATACTAGACGGGGCGTTTTCTTCTTCTAATCTGAAAGAACAGGTTCAAATCTGGCCCGTGAATATTTCGCTGAAATGTTGTTTCATGTGGTCATCACAATGCACAATGTCATTTCTTGTATAACATTGACTAGATTTGTATCCTAACGAAGAGTCCAAATTTGTAAACGAGGAGGAAAAAAAGAAAGAAAGAAATTGACAGATGCAATGGCAAAATACAGAGCAGCTGGTCTCTTATGACGATATTGATCGAAGTCAAAGATATATTGTTATGTAGGTCGTCATCGTGAGACATCCAATACAAAGAATACCTCCAACATCCATACTCATACTACTAACAAATCCTATGTAGCATTCAAACAAAATTACTTTGAATTGCAGAATAGAACAGTCAGTTTGTCTGAACTACGATACTTTTTTCTCGAATCTTGCATTACACTGCTCAGTGTTATGCAATAATTTATGTGTTTCAGCTCGTTTCTAAAGGCAAAAATGTTGGATAAAGTATAATACATCGCACTTTTATAAACATAAGTTTTAGCAAAAAAAATATTCTGCAGCCAAGAATTACGTTAGCCTTAAAAGTTTCTTCGAAAGATTGCCAACGTGTTGCCTACGGCAGTGTGAGTGAATAAATGTTCGTGTTCAGTATTGGAGGCGTAAAGGAGGTAAAAAAAACCTTGCTTTCATAGTGCTGGCTCAAGAAAACTTGAGGTTTCTACCACTTAATTCTTCATGTCTTCAGACTCTCCAGGGTTCAGGGCTAGACAGACAACTTGCCGTACACGTGTGTGTATACCGCGCGTGCGCGCGCGTATGTGTGTGTGTGTGTGTCTGTGCGTATGTGTTTGTTTTGTTTGTTTATTTGGTGTGTGTGTGCGTGTGTGTGTGTGTGTGTGTGTGTGTGTGTGTGTGTGTTCGTGTGTGTGTGTGTGGCGTGTGTGTCTGTGCATGTGTGTGAGTGTGTGTTTGTGTGTGTTTGTGTGCATGTGCGTGTGTGTGTATGTGTGTTTGTATGTCTGCTGTCTGTCTGTTTTTATATTAAAAAAAAATATGCTTAGTTATGTCAATAATGAGTCATACGTACTTTATTACATATCATATTATAGTCTTCATTGGTCACATGACTTACATGTGAAACTCGTGCTTCCCCTTGTCACTGACGCACCCATATTTTGTTACCGAGGTGTGTTCGTACCGTGAACGTGTTACCTATTTTTTGTGTATGGAGGTGTGTGTGTACGTGTTTGTGTGTGTGTTGTGTGTGTGTGTTGTGTTGTGTGTGCGTGTGTGGTGTTGTGTGTGTGTGTGTATGTGTTTGTGTGTGTGTGTGTGTTTGTGTGTGTGTGTGTGTGTGTGTGCATGCGTGTGTGTGCGTGCTGTGTGTGTGTGTATGCGTGTGTGTGTGTGTGTGTGAAACTGTGTGACTGTGTGTGACTGTGTGTGACTGTGCGTGATGTGTGTGATTGAGTGTGCGTGTGTGTGTGTGTGATGTATGTTTGTTGTGTGTGTGTGTGTGTGTGTGTGTTTGCATGGTAATTGGGTGTTTGCAGCGTATGTGTGGTACGTGTGCGTGCGCTGCGCGTGTGTGTGTGTGTGTGTGAAAGAGATAGCAGCAGCAGTAGCAGCAGGAATAACAGCAGCAACAAAAGTAGTTATAGTAGTAGTGTAGTAGTAGTAGTAAGTATAGTAGTAAGAGGAGGAGGAGGAGGAGTTGTAGGAGTAGCAGTAGTAATAGTAGTCATAGCAGTAGTCATAGTAGTGGTAGTAGTAGTAGTGGTAGTAGTAGTAGTAGTAATAGTAGCAGCAGCAACAGCAGCAGCAGTAGTAGCAACAGAAGCAGCAGAAGCAGCAGCAGCAGCAGCAGGATTTCACAGCCAGCTGACTTTTCAGAACCATGTCAAAGCTGGAAATAGTTCAAACAATACACACATGCATTCAGATCAGATAATCAGTGGATATGCCCCTGGCGTCGACCATTCCACACAATGTATCATCAGCAGGAATGAAAGAAAATAAACCTGAATATAAGCAGAGAAGTATAGGTAACTACACAAAAATTAATTACGTAAAAATTGTCCAGCAGTGCATGAAATTCCCACTAAATAGTTATCATTTATTAATAGCTAAATTGGAATTAGTAATTGTTCCCAATTCTCAGTCTTAATGGACAGAAAGCATGCAAGGATTCTTGTCAATTACTAAGAGTTAAAACTCCAATTATTGATTGAATCATCTTATCAATACTAAAATACAGAAAGCATGCAAGGCTTTGTAAAGAAAACAACAACATACAGGTGAATAGACCAGTGAGGCAGAAAATGAGAAACAGATAATAGAAAACAAACGCAGAAATAAAGTAAGTGCCAGAAAAGTGAAAAATTCTAACAAATTTTCCAAAAGGCAAGGATACTATGCATACATAAAGAGCCATCAGCATCCCTACTGGGGTACACACAGAGAGGAGTAGAGTAGGGGGTGTACAAAGGGACAGGAATAAAAGTGTCCACCCACCCCCACCCATCCTCCTCCTAGTTTCATCACTTTCTCTTTCAATTTATTTTCTATTTCAGGCCTCACCCATTGGTGCCGTAATAAAGTGAATTGGCTTGAGCCTCTTTTGAAACTGAGAGGTTAAAGTATAATATTGCCCCAACCATGTTAACTGCTTGGCCCAAATGAAAGAGGCGTCGCCAGGCTGACCTTTCCACCCAGGAATAATTGTCTCTTGGATCCCGTGGATATTGACTCGTGTTTTTCATGATATTGAGAACCCCCACCCCCCACCCCCCACCCCCACCCCACATCCCTCTCACCCGCCCCAGGGCTCATCTTCTGTTTATCTGAGGATATTTTAAACGCACGAGTTGGCAGAAGAGTGAGCTCTTAAAGAGTTTTGACGACGTATGAATAGCTCGCTCAGGGGCATAGCAGTGTCATCAACAACGAAAAAACAAAATTATAAGATTTCTTATACGGAATGGAATAAAAGAACAACACACACAAAATCTGAACATTTTGCTGCGAGTCGTGGATGAAAACGTAAACAAAATATAGATCTTCCATTCAAGGGAATGTTTTGCTTCATCTCTGCCATCACCCTTTCCATTAAATTAAAAATCATAATTATGGTCAAGCCATATTAAGAATCATCTAAGCTGCCAGTCACTGTGGTATAGTGGTTTAATGAAACGGACTACTGACTGGAAGGTTCTGTGATCGAATCTCCATAATCCTTTAAAAAAACGATTGTGAAATTAGGACTTGCTCCTACCCAGAGATGGGTGTGCTGTTAATTCATTGGGAAGACTGGGACCACAGTCGAGTCTCATCCACTTCATAGATGCGTCATTGGGGGTGTTGCTCAATTCTTCTGACCAAGACAACAGGCGTCAGTATCTCTTGGGCCTGGTTATGTCAGAATATGGCATACAGTAAGCGTATAGTGTAGCCTTGAAATGTAATCTCAATGCTGGATGATGATTATTATGCCCATTGTCATATCGTCATTGTATTGTAAACACTGTGCCAGCTTCTGTGGCTATGAAGGTGGCACGGAAAATTGGACACCCCTCAACCCCCCCCCCCCCCTGAAAAAAATGTATAAATGTATAAATGTATATATGATATATGTATATATATATATATATATATATATATATATATATATATATATATATATATATATATGGGTTGCGTTAACATTAAGACAAGTGGAAGCCAATAGAACAACAGAGGCAGAGACACAGACAGAAGAGAGAGAGAGAGAAGAGACGAGAGAGAGAGAGAGAGAGAGAGAGAGAAAGAGAAGAAGAAGAGAAGAGAGAGAGACAGAGACAGAGAGACAGGAGAAGAGAGAGAGACAGAGAGACAGAGACAGAGAGAGAAAAGAAGAAGACAGAGACAAGAGACACAGAGACAGACAGAAGAAGAGACACAGACAGACAGACAGACAGAGAGAGAGTGAGAGAGAGAGAGAGTTGAACAATTCAAATCAAATAAAACTATTTCCCCATGGTATTGATATTTGCGCATGCATTGTTTGTAAAACATTGGAAAATAATAACAAAGCGCAAATAAAACAAGATGTAAACTGATAATGAATACATAAGTAGGGCAAATACACCAAATGTGTGTATATGTGTGTGCGCGCATGTGTGTGTGTGTGTTTGTGTGTGTGTGTGTGTGTGTGTGTGTGTGTGTGTGTGTGTGTGTGTGTGTGTGTGTGTGTGTGTGTGTGTGTTGAGAGACAGAGAGACAGAAGAAGACGAGAGCAGACAGACAGACAGGCAGACGGACAGAGAGATAACTAGATAGAGAGACAGAGACAGAGAAGAGTAGGAAAGAGTGAGAGAAGACAGAGACAGACAGACACAGAACAGACAGATAGACAGACGACGACAGGGAGTCGATACAAAACATGGCAATCTTCGTATAATTGAAACATTTGAGGTGTGGGCGAGGGACGGCGTATCTAATACCATACACACATTCCCTTAAATGCACCTAGAATGTCAGATAGCTCGTCTTCCTGCACAAAACTATCACAGCATAAATAATAGAGCCATTAGAATGTTTTGGAATGACGCTAATTACCTCAAGCCCTTCGTGTTTTCTCTGGCGTGAAGATATGCGTGGTCATGTTCTCCCATTTACAGAGAAGGGACACATGATTCATACATAAGAGTGATGGTAAAACTGAGCTTGTATGTATGTCGGTGTATATGTCTGTATGTCTCTCTGCCTCTTTCTCTCTCTGCCTCTCTATCTCTCTCTCTCACTGTCTCTCTCTTTCTTTCTCTCTCTCTCTCTCTGCCTCCCTGCCTCTCTCTCTCTCTCTCTCTCTCTCTCTGTCTCTGTCTGTCGCTGTCTATCTCTGTCTCCATCTCCGTCTCTGTCTCTTCTGTCTGTCTGTCTGTCCATCTCTCTCTCTCTTACTCTCTTTCTCTCTCTTGTTTTCTGCTGTCTGTCTGTCTGTTCTCTCTATCTATCTCTCTCTCTGCCTCCCTGCCTCTCCCTCTCTCTCTCTCTCTCTCTGTCGTTGTCTATCTCTGTCTCCATCTCCGTCTCTGTCTCTGTCTGTCTGTCTGTCCGTCCTCTCTCTCTCTCTCTTACTCTCTTTCTTTCTCTCTCTCTCTCTTTGTCTGTTCTCTCTCTGTTGTCTGTGTCTGTCTGTCTGTTTCTCTGTGTCTCTCTCTGTCTCTCTCTCTGTCTCTGTCTTCTCTGTCTTCTGTCTGTCTGTCTATCTGTCTGTCTCTCTCTCTCTCTCTCTCTCTCTCTTCACTATAAAATGCATACGGTACTGGTTAAGTCTGCTGAGTATGGGGAAAACTTTAGACTGCCAAAAATTCATGTAAGATGCTTGCAATAAAGCCATAAGATGAAAGGACAAGACCGAATTTGTACTTCTGTACATCATTTGATGCTCTATATGTTTTAACTATGCGATTCTCTTAAGTCATAGAATGACTAAACTAAGCCACAAGTCAACTTGAGAACAAGAGTTTTTAAATGTAACAAGGGAAAGAATCCTACACTGCAGCAGAGATGTGATGGGGTGATACGAGTACGATAGAAACCTGTTTTCATCCGTGTGTTGCATGAAGAAAGGATGTCCCCTCCACTTATCACTGGTTTCCCTTCTCCAGCTCTGAACAGTATCGGATTCCAGTTCAGAATATGAATAGACTGGAGACCGGACATAGCCTACATGTTTGTTTTCATATGCGATAGTATGTTCAATACTTTTATACTTGATATTCAGAATCTCTCTTTTTCATTTTTTTTATAGAGAGATAAACAAAAAAATACAGCTTACAGGCAAAAAAAAAAAAAAAAAAAAAAAAAAAAAAAACACTGACGCAGAAGTTCAGACAAACAGACAAACAGAGGGACAGACAACCTGTCATTGCGTAGACATTCAGTTTCCAAGCGAAATGATATAGGACACAATGCATCATAGACGATCAGCGGGACCACACAAAATGTCAAGCATGACTGGAACGGTCAGACTGAGGGTAGAAAATCACTTGTCTGGTGGCCTGTTAACTCAGTTGATAGGGCGCTATACTCGTAGTTTGGAGTTTGGTGTTTGTTCAAGAGGGATTCATCGCACTCGGGCGATTCCATATGTGTTCCACCAAATCTGCCAGCACATTTATCTGACAAATTTCCCCGAGTCTTCACAAAACCCTGTACGCTGGTAAGGTCTTGAAATGAGGAGGAGAGGAGAGGGAGAAAGGATCTATGAACGCTAATCTGACACCACCAGAATAATGAAAACATAAGATGGCCAGCGGACAGGCTGTTTTCAATGTTGCGGGCTGGGGCTGACCTCAAGGTATTAGATCTTGGGTCCACAGCTCTATTAAAAAGGAACCAGCTAGCTCGTGTAAATGCATGTACATACATACATCCATATTCTCAACGCATGGCCGTAGCTTCAACTCTCGAGAGGATTACAGACTTTTAGGCCAGTTAGTCTTTGCAGCGTCATGCTTTTAATGTGGGCGTTGTAGGTTCAACCCTTGGTCAGGCCAAGGTTTTTAACGGGAGAAGGTGGGGTGGGGGAGAGGTCAGTTGATACCTTTGATAAAGTCATTGACTTAAAATCTGATATATACAGTTCAATCCAAGCTGCAGCATCAAAATCTCACCTGTTCAGTTCAAGTCTTTAATATTCCATCATTCTGGTGGTATCGGCTTAATGTTTCATAGGTCCCCATCCCTCATTCAGTTCTAGATCTCGCCAGAATGGGTTTCTGTGCAGGTCTCAAGGAGAATGACAAATCATAATTTTCGTGGAGATGCGCATATGGATTTGTCTGAAAATGATGAATCCCTCTTGAGCAAATCCAAACTTCAAACTCTGATGCTGTTTTGTTATGAACATCTTCCTGTTGCAGTCAGTTTTAACACACTGGGAGGGGTGGTGGTTGGCGGTGGAATTGCCATGTCAAGTGTGTGGATGTGAGAGAGCATGATGTGAATGTAAACAGATCGAGGATGATGTCATCAAACAAAATTTCTGTTCTCTGAACATGGTGATAAAGTATATTGACAACGAAGAAAGTTTGTAAATGTAGCTTTGATTATACTGGATGTTTTTTTTTCTAGAATGATACACCAGAAACGAAGGGAATCCAAATGTCCCCTTTAAGATTGCCAATATGCCATGGCCACAATATTTCTTATTTAGTGCGAAAAATAGAATAAGAAATGACAGT
>JAPXFY010000014.1:53567167-53572167 GCA_030674185.1 Monoplex corrugatus | reverse complement strand
ACAGTTTGCGCTACCCATTCAGCTAGCATACATGGGATAACATGGGAGATAATTCTCAAGAGTTATGTCCTTTTGATTATATTATTAAAAATTCTCCCTGCTTCCCTAAAATGTTTTTCTATCATCTGCCAAAAGTTGTGGTTGGTTTCTTAGTTAAAACAAAAACTGTATAAGATTACAGAAACAGTATACATTTGATATTTATTATTCAAATTTCTAAAAAATGACCTTTGTTCGTATTATTCGGTGTATGATTCTAATTTGAAACCACTTCAATCTGACTTTTTTTTTTACTTTGAAAAAAAAAAAGGAATTTAACTTAATATTTCAACAAAGTTTATTTCCTGTTTATCACAACAGTGTGGTTTGCATCATTCTTAAATAGCATATCATAATACAACCTTGTACCTTTGGTAACAAAGATAGCTTTTCACGGCAATATTTATGTCCATCATTGGTTCGCAGTAAACAGTAACGTTGCTCTTTAATATCAAATCTTTATCTGTAAGCTTACAAACTAAATACGTAATAAATTCATTACGTGTAATATGGTTTCATATAAGCTCTTCGCATGATGGGAAGTTACTATTTTCTGATACAAAATTCGCATCACGACAGAGGCCTTTGGTTATCTATTGTCTGCATCTTAAAACTTTTTCCGATTTGCATTTGATCTTATAACAACGGTTCCACGAGAAGTTCATCTGTAGAGATAAGCTTTACTTTATAATAAAACATCTTAAATACATATAAAAAAAAACTTGTGACCAAAAATATTTCTGGCGTCAAAATCCAAAGCATAATTTGGTCCATATTGTTCAATGTTTTTTTTTTTTTTTATATAAATGGGTAGTCTGTGCATACTACATTTATCACTCATGGGTGGTACTTCTTACTTTTCCTAGCCAAGAAAGTTTAAAGCTGAAATACACTTATTTAGATCTGGTAGGCCCACGTCCTCTTTATCGATACTTTTTACCACAGTTTTCCTCTTGTCTCTGTCTTGCGTTTTTGTTCCAAGCAAAAGCATAGCATATGTTTCTAGAAATGTATGATAAAATTTTCCGGAGGGTTTGGAAGCATAATGCGTAAATGTATCAGTTTTGAAAGAATTAAAGATTCCAATACAGCATCCCTGCCGAGTAGTGTTATTTGCCTTTTGATTTATATTTTACAAAAGAATTTTTATTTCTGCTAACTTTCAGAATATTTTAGTATTTCACACTTTCTTGCATCATTCGTGAGCCATAATTATTCAGAGGAGTCTAAATTCAGGTGGATTCCAATCAATTCATAAATATTGCATGTATTTAATATTTTTTTAAACTGCTTTTTAGCCAAATTGCGCCCCTTTTCCCAGCACTCATGAATAATCCAGAATTCTTCCCAAAGGACTGCAACACTTCTATGAATGTTACAATTTATATTTTGTCACGTGCGAGAGTAAACTCTGTGTCATCAGCGTATTGTGCAAAGTTGTGTTCCGCATTCTAGTATTATCATGTTCCCTTATCATGATAGCTAGAATTTCTGCATATAGGATAACTGAATCTCCCTGTCTAGAGCCTCTATGTATGGAAAACCATCGTGATGTTCGTTTATTTGCAAGAATGTTGACTTTTTTAATTCATTTTTTGTTTCAGAACAAATGGACATCTAACATAAAATGTGGCAATGAAAGATGTCAACAACAACAAAAATGTTTACATATATGAAAAGACAATATTCACACATGAACTCCACTCAGTATACATAATATACACAATGTATTTTTAATGTATACACTGAAAGTTTGAAAATGAACATTAAGATTTAGCACATGTCAACATATCCCCTATGAATCTGTTTCAAAATCCAAATTCTTTACTGAACGATAATCATGTAATATCGAACAATGTGATAACAGAAATGATATCAATTTCACAAATAAGACAAGCATTGTTCACATAAAAATAATTTATGACTTACAAAATATATGAACAAATTCTAATCAATGATGGTTTATTATGTACATCAGAAATCAAGAAACATGTTAACTGTTGACTTTATTCATTGTAAACATCCTTAATTATTACAAATATTGGTTTTAAACACAAACTTTAAGCACTTAAGCGTGAAATTCAGTCGAGTGAGTTAAAGGCTTTTTCAAAATCTATACTAAGTAGAAGACCAGGTACATTCCTTTATTTAAGTACTTAATCATGCCATGTATCGGTATTATGATCTATTTGTGGCTTCATAACACAAGTCTAGTCATTGCGTAAAAAAGGACTTCTCCGAAACTGTAGAAATATGATGTGAAGGAAGTATTCTCAAATACGATCAAAGGAACTAAAAAATCCTTACGCGAAAGCGAAATTTGAATAAGACAGAAGCCCTTTCAACGATAATGATATGCAATGCTATATTCAATTAATATGAACAAATACAAATTGCACAATACTGTAATCATAAGCACACATATTTGCAGATGTGAGCATGCGCGTGCGTGCACACACACACACACACACACACACACACACACACACACACACAACACATCACACACTTGCATGCACACAGACACACGCACACACACAGACACACACATACACAACAACAACAGCAACAACGCACACACACACACACACACACACACACACACACACACACACACAACACACACACGCAACACACACACATACGCAAGCACAAAGATGCACTCAGAACATAGCCTTTATTACATACTAGGCTGGAAAGCTGACAAGATTGAAAACCCAAGGAAGAGAGAAGGATGACCCCGGAGACACCGAGAGAGCAGTATCACACGCGTCAGTGACTGCATTTTCCACACCAACTGCCGTTTTGTGGTGGGGGGCCTGGTCACTGATTTTGTGGACATAAACATTATGCCTTCAGGGCTGTGGGAGGGAAAAGTGCCTCTGTGACCCAGGGTTGCTTCTATCGATCCCTCTTGTATGTGTTCCCATTGTTTTCTTGTCTTGTTTTCCTGGCATTTTCGAACACTTTTGAAAGGACAGAGTACTGGATATGAAAAGCATTCTAGCCAACAAATGCCTATGAGTTAACATCAGGAAGAGAGTTCTTGAATGTTATACACAACCGATAATGTTATACGGTTGTGGGGCGTGGACAGTCAACAAGCAAAGCCAGAGCAAGATTGAGGCAGCTGAGATGTGGTTTCTAAGAAGAATGGTGAGAGTTCCATGGACAGCAAATAAAACAAACGAAACAGTCTTGATGGAGGCAGACACAAGAAGATCATTCATAAGGAAGATTAGGAAAACACAGGCAACATTTATAGACCATTTTACGAGGAAAGGGGAATTAGAACACCTGGTCACAACAGGAAAGCTGGAAGGAAAGAGAGGACCAGGTAAACCCAGGGAAAAAAATACTGGATGGACTTGCAGAGTGGCTGACGACAGAGAGGGTGGAAGATGTGCTTGCGGCAACAAGGGATAGATGCATATGGAGGGCCATGATCGCCAACGCCATAAGGCAGTGCACTTGATGATGATGAGATACTGGGTCATATCAGCTTAGAACATTTTCGTCTGTGGTTTTGTCAGTGTCATTTTTCTCTTGGTCTCTGTTTTTATTACAAAACATAGCAGTATCAGCATAGCTGCCATTATTGGTTCGTTGTGGCTGTCGTCGGGGGAATATAGCGGTGATATGTTAGGTCGCTCACTCTGACTAGCTTACTGTCGTTAGGAGATTAGACTATAAGATAGTGTCCTTAGTAAGCTGGATCAGAATAGACATAACTGAACTCCACCCAAGTGACTTGACAGCATTGCAGAGTATCCCCTGTGTTTTACGAAGTGTAGAGAAGCAGACATGAACGGAGTGGGAGTGGTATAAAAACAACATGAAAACCAAAAGAGGAACGAAAAAGCGACGTGCGGTTTGTAGAAGCACAAAAGGTTAAAGGAAAGAAAAACAAAAGAGACGGAGAGAGTGAGAGAGAGAGAGAGAGAGAGAGAGAGAGAGAGAGAGAAAGAGGAAGAGAGAGAGAGAGAGAGCAATAAAGAACTGAAAGAAAAACAACCAATCAATAGACAGATTGATAAATAGAGAGATACAGAGATAAAGCGGTGCAAAAATGGACAGATATGTAAACAGGACAGATAGATAGATAGATAGATAGATAGACAGACAGACAGATAGATGATAGATAATAGACAGACAGACATCAATAGTATGATTAGATAGACAGACAGTAGAGATAGATAGATAGATAGACAGACAGATAGATAGATAGATAGACAGATAGATAGTAGATAGATAGACAGACAGTGGATAGTTAGATAGTAGATAGACAGATGATAGATCGATAGACAGATAATAGATAGATAGATAGATAGATAGACAGACAGATAGAAGACAGACAGACAGATAGATAGATAGATAGATAGACAGACAGATGATAGATAGACAGACAGATAGATAGATAGATAGATATAGACAGGCAACAGATAGATGAACAAATAGTAGATAGACAGGTAGACAGACAGACATGACAGATAGATAGATAGATAGACAGATGGATAGATAGATACATAATACATGATAGATATAGATAGATAGTAGATAGAAAAATGTATGGAGAGGGGAGAGATAGATAGAAATAGACAGAACAGAAAGACAGACAGAAGATAGATAGATAGAAGATAGGTAGATAGAAAGATAGATAGAAGATAGACAGAGAGATGGAGAGATGGAGAGGAGATAGAGATAGACAGAAGATAGACAGACAGACAGATAGATAATAGATAGATAGATAGATGATGGAGAGATGGAGAGATAGATAGAAAATAGAAGACAGACAGACAATAGACAGATAGATAATAGATAAATGGATAATAGAATAATAGTAGATAGACAGATAGAAGACAGACAGATAATAGATAGACAGACAGATAGACAGACAGATAGATAGATAGATAGATAGATGGAGATATGGAGAGATAGACATATACAGACAGACAGACAGA
>JAPXFY010000014.1:53549667-53554667 GCA_030674185.1 Monoplex corrugatus | reverse complement strand
CGAAAATTTGCGCCTGTCTCGTCTTGTTGTATTAAATACGCGTTCGTATTCTTCTTTCGTGTTTTTTTCTGGTTCCTGTTTGCTCGAACGCGGGCAGTCACACTTGTTTTGGATAACAAAAAAGTAAACTAATAGCTGTATGTGAAAGAAAAAGGAAGGAATAAATGAGCTCAAAACGAGATCTCTCTGTTTTGCTTCCTGCTTGTCATTATTGTTCCACTGTTTTCTGAAAGAAGATTTTCTTTTTATCGAATGTCATGAAAGTCTTGTTGCAAAGTTCTGTTAAAGTTTCGTTCTCAAAGTCTGTAAGATTAGTTTGTTCCTCGTTTGTTTGGTTTGTATATATTTTTTTTCTCTTTGGTTCTTTCATTGATTTGTATGTTTGTTTATTGCGAGTATTCTTTCTTGGTGTGTTTGTTTTGTGTTGTTGCTGCTGTCGTTTCTATTTCTATTTCAATTTTGAATTGGCTTCTGCGATTTGTTTCATCTTGACTTAGTTTGCTGTGTTATTGTGTGTGTGTGTGTGTGTGTTGGTGCGTGGTGTGGTTGTGTGTGTGTGTGTGTGTGTGTGTGTGTGTGTGTGTGTGTGTGTGTGTGTGGTGTGTGTGTGTGTGTGTGTGTGTGTGTGTGCATGTGTTACGCACAATTGTCTAGAAAGGCAGTTATCAAATAATTTATTCTGTTGAATATTCTTTACAACTTTTGATTTTATATCATCATACGATAATATTTGTGATGATATGACTCTATTTCCTTCGGTACTATTATTCCTTTTGTCTAATTAACTCTCTTCTTCTTCTTCTTCTTCTTCTTCTTCTTCTTCTTCTTCTTCTTCTTCTTCTTCTTCTTCTTCTTCTTCTTCTTCTTTTCTTCTTCTTCTTCTTCTTCTTCTTCTTCTTCTTCTTCTTCTTCTTCTTCTTCTTCTCTTCTTTCTTCTTCTTTCTTCTTCTTCTTTTCTTCTTCTTCTTCTTCTTCTTCTTCTTTCTTCTTCTTCTTCTTCTTCTTCTTTTCTTTTTTCTCTCTTCTTCTTCTTCTTCTTCTTCTTCTTCTTCTTCTTCTTCTTCTTCTTCTTCTCTTTTCTTCTTCTTCTTCTTCTTCTTCTTCTTTTCTTCTTCTTCTTCTTCTTCTTCTTCTTCTTCTTCTTCTTCTTCTTCTTCTTCTTCTTCTTCTTTTTCCTTCATCTCTCCTCTTCTTCTTCTTCATCTCTCATCCTACATCTAATCACATGAAGACAGTAGTCGTCGAAGGGACTCACAGCACGTAGCAAAGGAATGTTTTCTTTGATTCTGCCCCTGAGCTGCAGCAAAAAACAATTCAAACATACTGATTTTTTTTTCAGTTTTGTCAGTCAGATCTGTCTCTGGCAGTATACTTTCTAGAATGCCCTGAAGGAACTGTTCCAGTCCCTAGGAAAAGAGAAAAAAAGTGAATAATCGTCTGTCCTTATACGCATACGCGCAGATACAAGCACACACACACACACACACACACACACACACACACACACACACACACACACACACACACACACACATGCACACACACACACAACATCACACACACACACACACACACACGCACACACACACATACACACACAACTACATACATAACGCCACACACACACTCATGCACGCACATATACACACACAGACACACACACGTACATACACAGACACACACACGCACACACATACATAATTTTTATATATTGTGACTGCCAACACGAAATCAGTCTTAACAGCATTTGGGCATTTGAGATATACATATCACTGGAAAGTGTACATTCTGTTGATATTTGGTACTTAAATAAAGCTTGTACTCAAAAAAAAAAGTGTAGAATTGTGTATGTTTAAAGTAATTTAGTTGTATGGCGGCATTTGAGAACGGCTCTAAGTTGTATGTACTCTACACATTTTCCTTAATTCTTTATTTGGTGGCTTGACCCAGTTTGTTCTAATTTTAGCTGTCATTATCTGAAAGGTGCACCAAGAGCTTTCCATTAGTATATTACATGTGCGGGTACTGTACAGGTTACGGTTATAATAAGAGACAAAAATAGTACTTTGGTAGGAAATTGCGTTCTTTCTGTTGCAATCAGCGCATTAAATACCATTTTAATTGATTAATAATATTTTTCAAGAAAAACATTTCTGTGGGATAGATACAGCTACAGAAATCAATTTTGAGAAAAAGTCAAAACACTCAGATAGACCCTCAGTCACCTTTTCAGCTCTAGTGCTGTCGACTGTGCGAGTTAAGACTGATTCGAGGTGGGAGGTCACTATATGTATGCAATACACACACACACACACACACACACACACACACACACACACACACACACACACACACACCACACACGCACGCACGCACACACACACACACACACACACACACACACACACGTATATATATATATATATATATATATTATATTATTAATTATATATTAGGGGTGCATGTGAGAGAGAGAGAGGAGAAGAGAGAGAGAGAGGAATAGATAGACAGACAGACAGAGAAAAATAGAGATACACTCGTACGTACATACATAAACAATACACCAATACACCATCTGACAACACATGCATAGGAATACGACACACACACACACACACACACACAACACACACACACACCACACACACACACACACACACACATGCACAACCCTTACAGACAAACTGACATAATTACACTGACACATATAAATTGCACACATATATTCACACACTCACACACACACACACACACACACACACACACACACACACACACACACATACATTCACACACACACATACACACACAAACAAACAAACACACAAACACACACACACACACACAACACACACACAACAAACAAACACACACACATACAAATGTACACACCCACTCCACACACACACACATACAACACCACACACACACACAGACACACTCTACCCTCTCATCCAAGACGAAAGTACCCACTCAAAATGTTAAACACAGTAGCCGTCATATCTCCATCAAAGGGTGGACCTCTACTGTGACTTACATGTAATTCCTTTGGAGTGTTGAACGTCCCCCTAAGCCTAGGTCTACAGAAATGGTGGCGCGGGGCACAAACAGACATAATGTCTGGAACTAGGCAACTACGTTTGTCTGGGGATGGATGTAAGACATGGCGATCAGTGTGGGACATCAAAACAGACCGAAAAAAAAATCAACAAGAAAATGTTTAACAAGCAAACCGAATGAAAGAAAAAGAATAAAGAAGAAAGAAAGAAAGAAAAAGAAAACGAACAGCGAAACAAACAAACGTAGGACATAACTCTCGAGATCTGAAGCAGTTCTAACCCAGCAGTTGCGCTGAAGAAGTCGGCGGATCGTCGAGAAAGCTACGCAGTAATTAGCTTTTGGTCACGGAGAGCACGTTCAGCAGGTAGCCATTATTATCTCCCATGTTGTGAAACATCTCAAATCTAACATAGTTTGTGCTACCCATTCAGCTAGCATAGAAGCAGATACAAAGAGGAGTTTTACAGTTTTTGTGCTTTGTATCTGCTTCTATGCTAGCTGAATGGGTAGCGCAAACTATGTTAGATTTGAGAAGTTTTACAACATGGGAGATAATTTCTACGTGATTCTCAAGAGTTATGTCCTTTGGTTGATATTATAAAAAAATTCTCCCTGCTTCCCTCTTATTTCTTTGGTAGATTCTTTATTTAGTATTCTGTGACCTATTTTCACAAAAGGTTCTCAAACCAATCGGGAGGAAAAGGGTTACATTAACCGGTTTTACTCCCACACCCTGCCTACCAGCATCCGAATTGTCAACCACGCTAACAAAGCAAACAGGTAACCCTTTCACTCCCTTACCATTTCTAAGGTGAGGGAATCAAAGAGTTAAGTTTTTGCAGTCGGTGGATAGGGTATGAGAGTCAAAGGGTTCATGGACTCATAGTAAAAACAGTCTTTGAAAAAAGCGTTTAGATCAGGTCCTTATTTTTAAAGGTTCCTGAGTTTTAGCTATTAACATGGAATAGGAAAGAAGTGGCCGTTTTGAGAAAACTGTACATAAAGTTAGGTTATTAAGTTTTCCAGATTTTGGTTGTCATAGCGATCGTTGTTAAAACTTTCTCAAACTTTCAGAACTTGCAGACAGAGTGTTGTTGCACACTGTTGTATGATATTATGCTGAGGCCCAAGTATAGTTTGACTACAGTAAACATTGTTTGAAACTCTATTTTTTGCTTATCATACTGGTCTTTATTTGAAGGGGATACATGTACATCATTTTAAAATGCCCTTTGAACACATGTACTGGTGAAAACTCAACTTCTTCTCATCTGTCTGTCCCTCTCTCTCTCTGTCTCTGTCTCTCTCTTCTCTCTCTCTCTCTCTCTCTCTTTTCTCTTTCATTTTATCTCTCCCTTTCATCTCTCCCACTCTATATAGGTACTTGGTGTACTAAGCACAGCAAAAGAAAATAAAAATCTCAAAATAACCTCATGTACCCTCAACATGTTTTCTGGAGTATTCCTTGGCTTCACACCAGTGACTTTAAGATATCTAAAACAAGTGTAACTGTCCGCGTTCAAGCATACAGAATGAAGCAGCAGGGAAATTTCAGTTTTTTTCTCTTCATTTCTGTTCTTGTGTTTGTTCGTTTCGATCTTGTCTACGCTTGACAAAAGCTACTTGACCGAACATTTGCACCTATCTTGTCTGGTGTATTGAATGCGCGTTCTGATTCTTTTTTCGTTTTTTTGTTTGTTTGTTTTTCTTTTCTTTTTTTCTGGTACCAGTGACTTTGACCCCTTTTTGTGAGAACAGGTTTTAAATTTATGGCAGGCATGATGATAGAAAGACACTACTCAGACTGAATGAGATTGTAGATGAAAGCATAATAGAAGCTCGCTAAAAGCCTTTTATAGTTAATATATTCATAATTCATAAGCCTTTTATGGGTAATATGATCATAACCTATAAGCTTTTTATGACTAATATGATCACAA
>JAPXFY010000014.1:53524667-53532167 GCA_030674185.1 Monoplex corrugatus | reverse complement strand
CTCTTTCCCTGTCTTTGTTTCTCTGTCTGTCTCTGTCTCGCTTTCTCTCTCTCTCAATCTCTGTCTGTCTGTCTGTCTGCCTGTCTCTGTCTGTCTGTCTCGGTCTCTCTGTCTCTGTCTCCGTCTGTCTGTCTGTCTCTCTCAATCTCTGTCTGTCTGTCTGTCTGTGTGTCTGTCTCTCTGCCTCAGTCTCTGTTTGTCTGTCTGTCTCTCTCTTTCTCTCTCTCTCTCTCTCTCATTTGAAAGTAGTCTGTAAATGCGTGCTTTGTTTGTGCTCTGTGTATGTTTTGTGTGTACTGTGTGTGTGTGTGTGTGTGTGTGGTGTGTGTGTGTGTGTGTGTGTGTGTGTGTGTGTGTGTGTGTGTGTGTGTTTTGTGTGTTGTGTGTGTGTTGTGTGGAAATCCTGTTGTTAGTAACGCTGTCAGACAATATCCAAGTGCTTTATTATCATGGCAATGTGAGTTATCGTTCTCACAGTAGTTTTCGTATTCTAACTTTATTGAATAAAACTTACCAACGGGCAGACATGAACAACTGACCAAAACACTGTCTTACTGTGTCATTTTCAACGAAACATAAAATTCAAAAATTGTCAAATCAATCACGTCCCACCCACCTACCCCCCCCTCTCTCTCTCTCTGTCTCTCTCTCTCTCTCTTTCTCTTCTCTTCTCTCCTCTCTCTCTCTCTCTCCTCCTCTCTCTCTCTCCCCCTCTCTCTGTGTTTATTTTCTTCTGAACAAGATCCTGTTGTATTAACCTTGGAGATAAATGCTTTCAATATTGCAGTCTCTCTGTCTGTGTGAATGTCTTTTTGTTTATCCTTTGTCCTGTCTCTTTTCAGTTTTTTTTTTTTATCTTTATCCGAAAGTATGTTTATGTGTTATTGTATCTATCATGGGAACAAAATCAAATCGATCAAATCAGTCAACTAATCAATCAATTACGCATTCGATTATTCCATCCGTCTTCTAGATCTTAATGGGGTTTTTTTCCCTTTCTGACGCTGCCATGGCATTCCCTTTAAATCTATCTCCTTGGTAGCGCTGAGACAAAAATTTGGTTAGGAGAACTGACCCCCAATAGTGTAGAAGAGCGGTGGTCAGTCACGGTGAGTCTGGACCATTAGATTTATTGAATCAGTGTCTGTGTTCTGAGGCATGGTAAGCAAGTTGGTCAGGACAATCAGACTTCCAATAAGAAAGTCTGAGACCAAGCCTTGCCTGGTATGTCTTAGCTGGTCAACGGTGGAATTTGATCTGAACTCCAAGGTCAACATATGTGCAGACACACTCTAGTGTCTAAACCGCGTTTGTTTGCATACGCATGCAGAACAACAGCAACAACAACAACAACAAAAACACGTTAAAGATCTGGTAAGCCCTGTCAGTGATCAATGGTTGATAGAAACATATAAACATCCATTGTGCACACCACTAAAACATATTATGACTATCCTTATATGTCAGGATTGTATGCCAGGATACATGCACGTGACATCTAACATATGTATGCATATACATGTGAATTGCAGTACGTGAGTAAAATAGAAAAAAACAACAACTCTGTAACTGAATGAAGAACCAACTAACCAACTAACTAACCAACCATGTACCAACCAACCAATCAGCCAATGAACAAACTAACCAAATTACCAGTTTATAATATGACAATGCTGAAACAATGTAATACAACCGTTATAATTTCTGTTTGTGTGTTTGTTAATTTGTTTGCTTGTTTGTTTGTTTGTTTGTTTGTTTGCTTGCTTGCTTGCTTGCTTTTTGAACACGTGATTCAGTTAAAATTTCAATGGAAAGAAATATGAGAACATTTGCTTATATGTCCTGTTTGTTTTTATTTCAGGTAATTATTTATTCATTATTTATTATTCATTTATTTATGTATTTGTTTATTTACTTATTTATTTACTTATTCATCTATATATGTATTTATTCATTCATTTATTTTATTTATCTATTAATTTATCTATCTATACATTTATTTCAAATGCACATATATGTAAACGCAACTGACTAAACTGAACCGGTATTCTCACGAGCAATCAGTCAAACACTAAAAATGAAAACATGGAGATGCAAAAGAATGCTTTGAGAGAACAATGCAGGAGAATCTGAATGGAAGCAAGCATGGGGGGGGGGGGGGGGAGTGTTAAAAATAAGACCTGTCTTCTTATCAGGGGTTGAAGCAGCGTGAGATGGGCTGTCGGCTGATTTACAAGCGAACGGAAAGCTTTTGTGGTCGAAGCGTTGTTTGCTAGGCTGATGGCTCTTCGTGAAATCTGGGTTGTCATCAGGGTCAGTGGTTTGTTTTCTTTCAGGATTGAGTGCATATGCCTTTTCTCTTTCTGCCTGTGTCTGTGTCTTTGTGTCTCTGTATCTCTGTTTTTATCTTTTTTTCTGTCTCTGTCT
The DNA here is from genome assembly GCA_030674185.1 of Monoplex corrugatus. Lineage (NCBI taxonomy): Eukaryota > Metazoa > Mollusca > Gastropoda > Littorinimorpha > Ranellidae > Monoplex > Monoplex corrugatus. The sequence goes on along the minus strand of JAPXFY010000014.1, from coordinate 53,529,740 downwards.
GCATCTCTGTCTATCTGTCTTTGTTTGTCTTTCTTTGTTCTGTCTGTCCATCTCTGTCTGTCTTTCTGTCTGTCTGTCTGTCTGGCTCTCTCTCTCTCTCTCACACACACACTCTCTCTCTCTTATTCTTTGTTTTTGTTTTGTTTTGTTTTGTGTTTAATTCTATTTTTTTTTAATATTTCTTTTCTCGCAAATGACATTCACTGCACTGAATACAGATACAAAGCCTTACAGTATTGCCTACTCTCTGTCTGTCTGTCTGTCTGTGTGTCTGTGTCTATCATTCAGCTTTCTGTCTGTTCTAACTTTCTCGCACACGATCCCTCCCCCTGCTTTCCCTTAACATTTGCCATTCTCCTTTCCTGATACCGTCACAATAATTTTATTCCCTTTCAACCATCGGTATGTTTCCTCTGAGAGAGAGGATGACCATTGAAAACTACCAAAACCCTCTGAGGAATGGTAGTCAGTAATGGAAGGCCTGACCATTGTTTCTATTTCTATCGATTCCTTGAAGAGGACAAATTTCTGTTTTAAAAAATGGCGACAGCAGAGGGGCATCCAGGAGTCTTGACCTGGAAACGGTCCAGCCCCCTTAGAGTGTCAGGAGTTAAGGGCCAAAACACTTGCTTGACGGGGTTCCTCCTCTGAGGACCTTCTGTTGTCTGGCTCTTTCTAGAGTTTATTACTACCATTGAATCAAAATCGGCCAGGCCAAAACAGCATTCAAGAAGATGAAAAGCGTTCTTACCAACAAATGCCTATCAATTAACATCAGGAAGAGAGTTCTTGAATGTTATATAGAACTGAAACTGTTGTACGGTTGTGAGGCGTGGACAGTCAACACGTAAAGTTAGAACAAATTTGAGGCAACTGAAATGTGGTTTCTATGAAGAATGTTGAGAGTTCCCCTGGACAGCAAATGAAACAAACGAGACAGTCTTGAATGTGGTAGACACAAGAAGATCATTAATGAAGAAGATAAGGAAAAGGCAAGCAACATTTATAAACCATTTTATGAGGGCAGAGGAATTAGAGCACCTCATCACAACAGGAAAGCTGGAGGGAAAGAGAACACCAGGTAGACGCAGGGAGAAAATATCGGGCGGACTTGCAGAATGGATGAAGACAGAGAGGCTGGGAGATGTACTTGCAGCGACAGGGGATAGATTAGTGTGGAGGGTCATTGTCGCCAACGCCATGCTGCAGTGTACATGATGATGATGATGATAGAAGTATGTATCTTCAGGCACGATAGTCATGTTGGTGCAGAACATCAGACTTCCAGTTGGACGATCTGAGTTTGAACTTGCTTGGTTTCGCTCAGTGGGAAAAGGATGTAGATGGTTCTGCACTCTCATGTCAACATATGGGCAGATTTGCTAAAACCTGCACTCTCTCTCTGTTTGTGTATGCGTGCAGAATACCCAAAAGACAGGATGAGATCTTGCTAGGCATGTCAGCGTTCAGTGGCTTATAGAAACTCCAACAGAGTATGGCCGCTTATATGGCAGAAAAAAGAGAAAGGTCATTCACTTTAAATTGCCCTCATATGTTCGAGTTGCAGAACATGACCGCAGAAGTGGGATGATTGTAACTGACTGATTGACTAACTGACTGACTGACTGGCTGGCTGACTGACTGACTGACTGCTTGGCTCTACTGGCTGACTGGCTGACTGGCTGGCTGATTGGCTGGATGGGTGGTGGACTGACTGACTGACTTATGGACTGACCGGCAGACTGACTGACTGACTGACTGACTGACTGACTGACTGACTGACTGAATAACTAAATAACTAACTCGCCCAGTGAAAAATCAACCATCCAACAACCATCCAATCAATAAACAAACAAACAAACAAACAAACAAGCAACAACTAACCCATCAACCAGCTGATCAACTGACTGACTGACTGGCTGGCTGACTCACTAAAATAACCAACTTACCTACCATCCAACCAGCCCACCAATCAACCAACCCAGCGAGCGAGCAGTCCAACCAAGTACCTAATCAACGGACTAACTAATTGATCGAATGGGTGACTAACTCACTCACTCATCCACTCATTAAGTCGATCAGGGACTCATGAACTAACTAAGTGACGTTTCAATTAAATATTATAAAACCATAAGTGTTATATAATGCAAGTAACTCATGTTTGGTAAAAGTTCAATGTGTAGAAATATCAGAACTTTTTATTTTTGTTCTTACAAATGCATGCACACAAGAAAGAATGCAGCAGATGCAAGTAAATTAATTTCTGCGCTATCAATAAGAAATAAGAATGAAAACATGAATGTTGCTACAAAAAAATTAATTAAATAGAAAAAAGCAGAACCAGAACAAGACATCAGGACAGTGAATGGGAGCTGGACATGTGTTTGAAATAAGACCTGTCTTCTTGTCACAAAAGCAGCGTAAGATGGGGCTGTCTGCTGATTTACATGGGAACAAAAAGCTCCTTGGTTGAAATGTCGTGCTCAAATGATGACTTTTATTTCATTTCATTTTAGTTTCATCTTGTAAGTATTTATTTGTTTATTCGTTTATTTTTTATTTGTTGATTCTGGGTTGTCATCAGGATCAGTGGCCTTTGGAATTTGTTTTGTGAGACAATCGAGTGCTTTCTCTCTCTCTCTCTCTCTCTCTCTCTCTCTCTCTCTCTCTCTCTCTCTCTTCTCTCTCTCTCTCTCTGTCTGTCTGTCTGTCTGTCTGTCTGTCTGTCTCTCTCTCTCTCTCTCTCTCTCTCTCTCTCTCTCTCTCTACGACTGTTGAAGAGAATATATTATTTTACCTATATAACACGTTCAAAATACGAATTTCGTCACAATGTAATTATCGTCTGTAGATTATATGTGTATGTATGTGTGTAGTTTTGTGTGTATGTGTGTGTGGTGTGTGTGTGTGTGTGTGTGTGTGTGTGTGTCGTGTGTGTGTGTGTGTGTGTGTGTGGGGTGTGTTTGTTGTGTGTGTGTGTGTGTTTTGCGTTGTGTGGTTGGTGTGTTGATGTGTGATGTGTGTTTTCAGTTCTGTGGTAGTGTGTGTGTGTGTGTATGTTGCTCGTTTGTGTTTGTTTTTGTTGTTTGTGTGTGTGTGGTGTGTGTGTGTGTGTGTGTGTGTGTGTTTGTGTGTGTGTGTGTGTGGTGTTGTGTGTGTGTGTGTGTGTGTGTGTGTGTGTGTGTGTGTGTGTGTGGTGTGTTGTGTGTGTGTGTGTGTGTGTGTGTGTGTGTGTGTGTGTGTGTGTTATTGCCACGTTCTAAGTGGCTATGGCATAATAATATAGATATATCATCAGATTCTGATTTCAGTTCTCTTTTTTGTGTATGTCAGTGTGTGTGTGTGTGTGTGTGTGTGTGTGTGTGTGTGTGTGTGTGTGCGTGTGTGTGTGCACGCGCGTGTGTGTGTGTGTGTGTGTATGTGTGTGTACGTGTGTGTGTGCGTGTGTTTATGTGTGTGTGTGTGTGTGTCGTGTGTGTGTGTACATGTGTGTATGTGTATGTGTGTGTGTGTACGTTGTGTGTGTGTGTGTGCGTTGTGGTGTGTGTGTGTTGTGTGTTGTGTGTGTTTTGTGTGTGTGTGTGTGTGTGTATGTGTTCTTTCGTTTTGTTTTGTTTTTTCCTTGCAACTACCGGCCAGCTTATTAAATCTGTATATCAAACGGTATTATATATCAACATTTCAGCTTTTCTGTCTGTCTGTATGTATGTCTGTCTGTGTGTCTGTCTGTCTGTATGTATGTCTGTCTATCTATATGTCTGTCTGTCTGTCTGTCAGTGCTTCTGTCTCTTCTATCTTTTCAACTCTCCATTCGTCCATCTTCTTTCTCTTTCCTTTTTTCTTCTTTCCTGGTGTTGTCGCTACATTCCCTTGGCGCTAAGAGGATAGACAGTCAATGGGACTGACCAAAACATTTTGAGAGAAGTGGTGGTCAGCAATGGAGGGTCTGACCGTTAGTTCTGTTCATTTAGTTTCTGCGTCCTGTGACATGATAGCTAAGGTGGTTGGAATATGAGACTTCCAATTAGAAGGTCTAAGTCTAATCCTGCCTGGTATTTGCTTACTTTGTATCGTTGAGTGTGGGGATGATTCCAGACTTCCAAGACAACATATGTGCATTTATTTGTATGCTTATACAGAACTTCACATACGCGCATTGTTCAACATCCTGTAAGCCGTGGCAGTATTTTTTTTTTCATCTTATTTTTAAATTAATTTTTAACAGGAATAGACATCAACAAACAATGAAGTAACAAAACAAAACACAAACATATAATAAAAGTTTCAATTCATAATAATTGTTCACATAAAAAAAAGAAAAGAAAACCTATTGCCTACAAAACATATAAAACAGTATTCTAATCAATGATGATTTCATTATGTACATCAATATTTAAGAAACATGTCATGATGAAAGTCTGTTTTCTACACAGGGTACATTGATTGCAGTATTTACTAGCTTATAAAAGCATAAAAATACCCAACATATCCACCCCTAAGACAGGGCATGATTGCCTACATTGTAGGATTCAAACTGACCAGGCACTTAAAATCTCAATTATATGCACGGGTGCGCGTTTGTGTCGCAGCTCATGAGCGTAGAATAAAAAGAAGACTGTGTAAATAATTGACCAACCAACCCGCCAGCCAACCAACTAACCCACCAACATAGTCATCAGTCAACCAACCAACCATTACACCAATCAATCAACTAACCAACTAATTGACTAACCAACTGAGTAAATAACAAAATGACATATAAATCAAACAGAAAAAAAAAACGTAATAGTTATAATAGACATGTGATTCACATTTGGTAGAAATTCAATAGACAGACATGTCAGAATACTCGAGATTTTCTTCTCTCAGATGCACATACATGACTAAACACAGCTGATAAAACAACTGAAATCCTGGCAATTGAGAGTTATACAAAAAATGAAAACATGCAGGCTGCCAAACACACACACACACACCACCACACACACACACACACACACACACACACACACACACACACACACACACACACACACACACACACACACACACTCACACACACACACACACACA
>JAPXFY010000014.1:53514667-53522167 GCA_030674185.1 Monoplex corrugatus | reverse complement strand
GGGAAAGAGAGCACCAGGTAGACCCAGGGAAAAAATGCTGGACGGACTTACAGAGTGGCTGGGGACGGGGAGGGTGGGGGAGATGCTAGGGGCAACGAGAGATAGAGACAGATGGAGGTCCATGATCGCCAACGCCATGCGGCAGGGCACCTGATGATGATGATGATGATTCCCATGGGGGACTTTCTGTGTTTCAGTTTTTGTCTCGGTCTTTCTGTCTGGCTCAGGTGTGATATCTCGAGTTCAACCCCAGTCTGCAACATTACGATCTGGCTTTTTACCTGCCCCGTCTTAATGTTTCCATCATTCTGGTTGTTGTTGTTGTGGTTGTTGTTATTGTTGTTTAAAGCCCAGCCGACTGCGTAGAACCATAGCAGGGCTATAACCGCTTCAAAACATACAAAACTTCAACAGGAAAAAAAAACAAAACAATTAAGTACACATATCATGCATTCGAGCACATAATCTAAGAATACGTCCCCGGCGTTGACCACTCCGTCCAATTTATCGCACAGGGGAGATTTGAAAAAACACATCTGAATACAAATATAAGCATACATAAGGACACCAAAACATAAAAAACAGGCACAAATCTCTTAAAATTGTTTCCGCATATCTCACCTCCCTAGAGCCAAAAATGCACTTAATGCACGTGCCCAATTATCAATCCTAAGAAAATATGCATAAGACTTTATCGAACACATACAAGTGAATGCACCATTAAGGCAGAAAATGATAGGTAGAAATGATAGAAAGCAAAGTAACAAGACAGAAACAAAGAGAGTGACAGAAAAGAGGAAATTTCTAGCACAGAATTTCCAGAAGGTGGGGATACTATTTATACTGAAAGAGCCCCCGGCATCCCCAGGAGTGGGGTGGGGAGGGGGGCATTATTCTGGTGGTGTCAGCCTAGAGTTCATATCCCAACCTACCACCACCACATTTTAAGTACTTTGCCAGCGCATAGGTTTTTGTGCACGCACAGAACGTCTGCAAGATAATTGCTGGCAGATTTGGGTGGACGTATATGTAATTGCCTGAGTCTGAATCTCGAAACTCGAAATGTGTCCTTCTATCTGTCTGTCTGTCTGTCTGTCTGTCTATCTGCCTGTCTCTCTGTCTGTGTCATTCTGGGTCCTCTCTATCTCGGTTTTTGTATCTGATTCTGTCAGTCTGTTTGTCTGTCTGACTGTCTGTCTGTCAGTCTGTCTGCCATTCTCTCTTTCTATCTTTCTCTCTCTCTCTCTCTTTCTGTCTGTCTGTCTGTTTGTCTGTCTGTCTGTCTCTCTGTCTTTGTCTTTGTGTCTGTCTCTCTATCTCTATCTCTCTCTGTCTCTCTTTGTCTCTGTCTCTCTCTCTCTCTGTCTCTCTCACTCACCTACTCTCTCTCACTCACCTACCCCCCCCTCTCTCTGTCTCTGCCTCTGTCTGTCTGCCTGTGTGTCTGTCTGTCTGTCTGTCTCTTTCTCGCTCTCTCTCTTTCTGTCTGTCTGTCTGTTTGTCTGTCTGTCTGTCTGTCTCTCTTCCTTTGTCTCTGTGTCTGTCTCTCTGTCTCTCTCTCTCTCTCTGTCTCTCTTTGTCTCTGTCTCTCTCTCTCTCTCTCTGTCTCTCTCACTCACCTACTCTCTCTCACTCACCTACCCCCCCCCTCTCTGTCTCTGTCTCTGCCTCTGTCTGTCTGCCTGTGTGTCTGTCTCTGTCTGTCTGTCTGTCTCTTTCTGTCAGCCTCTCTCTCTGTCTCTCCCTTTTTCTCCTTCTCTGTCTCTCTCTGTCTTTCTCTGTCTCTCTGTCTCTGTCTCTCTGTCTCTGTCTGTCTCTCTCCCTCTCTCTCTCTCTCTCTCTCTCTCTCTCTCTCTCCCTCTCATCTTTTTCAAACATTTTCTAAACTTTCAGATATGTACCATTGAAAGAAACCATAACGTCTAGACAGACGACACAATTCCCCATTACAGAACCAGCATGACTTTCATATTGGGATTTCAAAAGAACTAGCCAGCGAAACGTTCGACTGATTGAGTATTTGATATTTTGAGTCAGCACAGACTCTGTGCAGAGGAAGGCGTGTAGATTCTTTATAGTCTTTTTTGTTGTATTATTTAATAAGTATGGACCGCCAATTTGTGATGAACTGAGACATTTGATCATCCGTATCGTTGTCGTCGTCGTCGTCATCATCATCGTTATCATTATCATCATCGCTATCATCATCGTCGTCATCATCATCATCATCATCATCACCATCGAATCATCACTATCATTATCACCATCACCATCAGCATCACCATCAGCATCACCATCATCTTCATCATCATCTTCATCATCTTCATTTTCTTCTTCTTCTTTTTCATCATCATCTTTTTCATCACCATCTTCATCATCTTCTACATCATCATCTTCTTTTTCATCATCATCTTCTTTTTCATCATCATCTTTTTCATCATCATCTTCATCATCATCTTCATCACATCATCTCATCATCATCATCATCATCATCATCATCATCATCATCATCATCATCATCATCATCATCATCTTCATTATCATCATCATCATCATCATCATCATCATCATCATCATCATCATCATCATCATCATCATCATCATCATCATCATCATCTTCTCCTTTTTTTTTACCTCTTTTTCTTCTTCTTAATCTTTGTCAACTTTGTGTCAGCTCCTTTGTGGGGTAATGTAACTTCATATTAAAGACCCGCCATCTTCTTTGGAACCACTGACAGGAATTATTTGTAATTTTGTTTATTTGTGTTTTTTGTTCATTTCTATACAGTCTTTTCACCTTGTTTCGATCGGTTGTTTTTGCTGCTGTTGTTCTTGTTGTTCTTGTTTTAATTTCGTCGATCTTAATTCTACTGCCTGCTTTATTCGCCTGTCCTTTTTTGCTTCCAGTCCCCCTTTCAGCGTCTTGCATTTGATAATGTAATGCGCTGACAAGTTTGATTAAACGTCGAAACGTTTGATATTAAAGACATTTTGCATCCTGAATTATTCCATATTTGTATTTCGTTTAATGGTTTTTATGCAGATTTTATATCAGATACACAGCCCACCCTCCCCCTGAGGTAAAAAAAAAAAACCCACACTCATCAACATTTACAGGGCATAAAGAAATTGTATTGAAAGCCCTGTCTTTTTAATAAAGTAAGTAATAATAAGCGTTTTTTGTTTAAAAAGCTAGCATAATAAAAGAGGAGAATGCTACAAATATTTGGAGCACAATCTGTGATTATGAGCTTTAGGAAAGTTTTCTACTTGTCTCATTATATGTTACGTGATAATGATGGGTCCAAACTAGGCCATAGTGGTACGTGTTACTTTAACCTTTTGATCCCCGCACATTTAACCTTTTGACTCCAGCATTCTGCCCACCAACATCCTCCATTGTCAACCATGTTAGCCAAGCAAACACATAACATTTTGACTCCCTCACCCTGTCGACCAGCATCCTGCAGGAAACTGATGGATAGGGTGCGGGAGTCAAATGGTTAAGTTTTTGACGTTGGTGGATAGGGTGCTGGAGTCAAAGGGTTAACTGGCGGCTGAGTTGTTTGGTTGGGGTGTATATTTGCTGTCTCAGACCATTCTTCGGGTTACTTTGGAAAGACGATGTTTATGAGGTCGACAGAGGAAAAAATAACTATTGGAGAATATCAAAGACTAGACCGCTCTGACTTTGTCAAATCGTGCTAAGGTCTCAAGAACAAGCAAAGAAGCAAACAAACAAATCTACAACATACAGCCCTGCAAACAAAGAAAGAAACAAACAATCACTCAAACGAACAAACAAACAAAGTGACAAATAAATAAGCAAACAAACAAACAAAGAAACTAGCAAATAAGTAAGCAAACAAACAAACACACAAATAAAACTCTCCAGAGCTCACACCACTCACCCTCCTCACAACCAAAAACATGCACACCAAGTAGACACCTGAAATGACAGTTGACAAAACAATGCAATTTAGTGTACCTTTTTTCCCATTTACCCCTTTTCATGCATACGCACGTAAGATAAAATGACAGTAGATAACCAGACAATATAGATGCATTCAGCTATCATTCTCATTTCCAAGCCACAAGTCACTCATCATAATTCAGACTTTTATATAAAGAAAATAAAAGTTATTCAATGTATCCCGTTGAGTTACGACTTCAGCCTCAGTGTAGCGGTCTTAATATACTATAAAAATGTCAATATATTCCCTTGAGTTACCAGCGCAGCCACAAGGCAGTTACTCTGGTATAGTCTAAACATTTCTTTTCATCATCTTCCTTTTGAGACACGAGCTCAACCAGAAAGTAAAGCCTCTGGTGTATTTTTACACGTACACAAATAATGTTATTCAGCATATTCCATTTTCGTTGTCACACAGAAATCGCTGTGGCATTGGTACGGTTTTGCAAATCACAACCGCCCGCTTTATGTAGCGGTGGGCTGCGGCGAAGTCAATTCTAGAATTCAAAAGTTGGGTTTGTTGTTGTTTTTGTTTTGTTTTGTTTGTTTGTTTTAATATTCACTCCTCCACTCTTGAAAGTTCTACAACTTCCAGTTTTACGATTCGACATTCCACAATTCCCATATTTTATAATTCGTAGTTTTATAAAACATGATTCCACTACCGGCAGTTCTACAAATTCCAAGAGTTTAAAATTCAGTTTCACACATCACAGCTTTACAACATACAAACTCACAATTCGCAGTTTCACCCATCACAATTTCTTACAACGGAGACAAACACTTTTCCACCAGACGCACATGTCACTCTGGGCATGCAGGTACCGGCATCCTGACAGTCTATGATCTGTTGTTTTAGCCACTGCACTATGACGATTGACATCGTTGCTTCAGGCACCATTATTGTGTGTGAGTTTCTGTGTGTGTTGTGTTAGTGTTTGCTTGTAGAGAAGTGTGCGTGTGTGTTTAATGCATATGTGCGTGGTTGAGTCCAACTGGGTAACTGTATGCTGCAACACATGGCATGTTCGTCCTCTATAGTCAGAAAGAATTTTAACTAATTATAACATTCAATATCTCTGTTAATTAACGAGTATGTATAAGATATCCCAGCTAATGATCTATCTATCTATTCTATCTATCTATCTATCTATCTATCTATCTATCTATCTATCTATCTATCTATCTATCTATCTATCTATCTATCTATATGTCTGTCTGTCTGTCTATCTATCTATTTGTCTACCTATCCAGCTATATATCTATCTATCTATCCATCCATCCATTCATCCATCTATCTCTCTATCTCTCTATGTATATAGATATCAATCAATCAATCTATCTATCGACCTATCTATCTATCTATCCATCTATCTATCTATCTATCAATCTATCTATCAGTCCATCTATCTATCTATCAATGAATCTATCTAGCTAGCTATCTAGCTATCTATCTAGCTATCTATCTATCTATCTATCTATCTATCTATCGATGCACACGAAGATCAACCCTAGAGCACAGACGACTGTATTGCAACATAGACACACCCACCTAACAAACTGACAAAACAAACACTATAAAAGGCAAAGCAGAATGGTGTCAATACACAACGACTAACGATATAGAGTACTGATACCACAACGATCCAACATAGACGAAAGGCCTCACTCAAGTGACAAAAGCACATAACGAAACACACAAGAGTACATGTACTTTATCACTATACCAAGTCTGACTACACAGAGAACTTGAACTGACAACTACGCTAAACATCAATACCCATACACAGCAAAGCTGACATGAACCATAACCAAGAGCAGAAACAACAAAAGGAACTTGATGGAAGGTTATAGGTTTTTAATTAATAGTGTAGTCGTGTAAAATGAAACGGAAATGCCTTTATGAATTCTTCTAGAATCAGCAGTCTAAAACTAAGTCTTGGACTAATAGTAAGTCAGATCCATCACGCCATAATTCTTAATTAAGTAATAGACTGTTTTCAAATTTCACGTTTTCAGGTTTCTTTCTGCTCTGCATGGTAACGTTGTCTCCTCTATGTTTGAACTTGGACAAAAAACATACAAAAACAAAAACAAAACCAAGGCAAATGGGTCTAATCTACTTGGGAAAGGCAGATCACTGAAGCTGCTGATTTTTTATTTAAAATGCTCTCTCTCTCACCCTCTCTCTCTCTCTGTCTGTCTGTCTCTCTCTCTCTGTCTCTCTTTCTGTCTGTCTGTCTGTCTCTCTCTCTGTCTGTCTGTCTCTCTCTCTCTCTCTCTTCTCTCTCTCTCTCCTCTCTCTCTCTCTCTCTCTCTCTCTTTCTCTCCAGTATTTTCTTTTGTCTTTTTTTTCATGTTTTCTATTCCTTTTTCTAATCTGGTTATTTGTTTCCTTCAAATTTTGTTTCTTTGCATTTTGTCATTCTTGTTATTGTTTTGTTTGTTTGTTTGTTGTTTTTGTTGTTGTTGTTTTACCTTTTTCTCTTCGTAACTCCTCTTTTCTAGAAACAAATTGTTCTAATAAATTCTTCTTCTCTCTCTTTTCTTTTTTTTCTTCTCCTCAGCTCCAGCTGAATGAAGTATCCCGAAAGTTAAGCTGATCTGCTGTCCTTGTTGTTGCCGTAAGTTTTCTGAATGTATTTCCTCCAGCTCAGAAGTTAACAAACCTAATGGTAGTGTTTTCAAACAAAATGTTTTTAGTATATTTCCTTTGTGTCAGCTCCTTTGTGGGGTAATGTAACTTCATATTGATGCCATTTGGCTGAAGAATTGCACTTGTCGTATGTTTTTCACTGTCATATGCGTTTCACCCCATTTTCACGTGTTTTTGGTTTTTGGCTTCTTCCAGCAGTCACTATGTCTTAGATCATACAAAGAATTGTCAAAACTGATCAACTCGCAGTGGAGAAATCTGACATTGCAAAAGTGAACATCTGAGCTTTCTGAAAGTTGATAGAACTACTTTTGATTTTAGTATCCTACTGTTCATTCTTATGTGTGTATTTCAGACATTGTTTTTTTGTAGAAATTGTTTTACACCTAAGAAAACGTTGCTGTCTGTACTAACAGATTCTTCTGGTAGTCCCACATTCCAGAGACTGATTCAAATTAGCTCGCTGTCTGTGTTCTGTCCAATCAATAAAGAAGAAGCTGTAGGAGGCGTCTATCTACAACAAAGACAAACGACATCTCTAGCAAATTACACGTGTCACTGACTTGCGTCTTCAGAACCATCTAAACATGCCACAAATACACACACCCACACACCCATCCCCAGCCACAATCAGAACTAGGCCAGTATATATGTTTTCCTGCTGTGTTCCTTTATATTTATTTATTAGTTTTTTTTTCTTGTGTGTATATGTGTGTATGTGTATGTGTGTGTTTGTGTGTGTGTGTGTTTGTGTGTGTATATGTGTGTATGTGTATGTGTGTGTGTATATGTGTGTGTGTATGTGTGTGTGTGTGCGTGTGTGCACGTGCCTGTGCGTGTGTGCAGGTAGGCACTTATATCTGTGTGTGGA
>JAPXFY010000014.1:53502167-53509667 GCA_030674185.1 Monoplex corrugatus | reverse complement strand
TCAAAAGAGATTTGTCACACTAAGAAAACTCCATAATGGATCCAGTTGTTAATTATCAAGCAGACTCGTTGAGTTTGTGTAAAGCCTAATGTGCCGCTGGCTGGGACTGAACTCAAGATATAAAATTTTGAAACCAGAGAAAAGAAAAACACGCAAAAATGAAGCAGAACTCGTATTGAATACAACCAGACAAGACAGGAGCAAATTTTCGGCCATCTGGCCTTTGTTAAACGTAAGATCAAAAACAAACAAACACCACATACAAAAATTAGGAGAAAAAGACTGAATCTTTCCTGCTGCTTCGTTCAGTGTGAGAAAAGGACTAATTTTTATATGTTGGTCAAAAACTTTTGCGCCTGTCTTGCCTGGTTGCATTAAATACGCGTTCTGATTTATTTTTCGTGTTTTTTTTTTCTGGTTCCTGTTTGCTTGAACGTGGGCGGTCATACTTATTTTGTATAAACGTTTGAGTTTACAACTATATCTATAGCACCAACATGATGCGTTTCAAGACTATGTTGAAAAGTGGAGGGGACAAATGGCACCCCTGACGAACTCCAACCACGTATGAAACCAATCTCCAAGATCAACCTTTGTGAACACCACACAGGTTACTTTGGAGAATCGTTGCTGGGTGATGTTGACTTGTCTTTGTTAGATGAAACAGTTATTCATTGTGGCTTACAGTACGTTCTACTAAACTTGTCAAACGCCTGTTTTCCTTTATGGTAAAACTCCTTCTGGTGTTTGAGATGTCTTTCGCAAAAAAATACATAAATTAGAGATCTGTTCAGTGATACATCTTGCCCTTGCAGAAAGCAATTCTTCAGCAGTAGTGAAGGTTGCAGTTGGATCCCTCCTCTCTCTCTCTCTCTCTCTCTCTCTCTCTCTCTCTCTCTCTCTGTCTGTCTGTCTGTCTGTCTGTCTCTCTATTTATCTCTCTCTCTCTGTCTGTCTGTCTGTCTGTCTGTCTGTCTCTTATTTATCTCTCTCTCTGTCTCTCTGTCTGTCTGTCTGTCTGTCTCTCTATTTATCTCTCTCTCTCTGTCTCTCTCTCTGTCTGTCTCTCTCTGTCTCTCTCTTTGTCTTTCTCTCTCTCTCCCTGTCTGTCTGTCTCTCTCTCTCTTTCTCTCTCTCTCTCTGTGTCTCTGTCTGTGTCTGTGTCTGTCTCTGTCTCTCTGTCTCTCTGTCTCTGTCTCTGTCTCTCTCTCTCTCTCTTCTCTCTCTCGCTTTTAGTCGACCCTTCACGTTGTGTGTCTGTCTCCTTCTCAGTTCGTCTGTCTCTCTAATTGTCTGATCTGACGATTTCAGTGCCCCTTTCCTTAACCCTTTCACTCCCGCCCCCTGCCCCCCCCCCCGCCCCCCCTTCAGTATCTTGCATTGCTAATTATGATAGAAAACCAAAAACTTAACCTTTGATTCCCTCACCCTATCCACCAGCTTCCTGCAGGAAGCTAGTGGATAGGGTGAGTGAGTCAAAGAATTAAACACGTTGAAAATTCCAAAGGCAAGCTCAACCCAGGTCGAATGTAACAATGTTACTTACAATCTATGATGTTTAGCGTTTTCTCTTTTCTTCTTCTTTGATTTTTTTTTATTGTTAGTATAGGTATGATTCTACTATAATCATGGTCATGCTGTTTTTTGCTCCTGTTGTTAGGGTTCACATCTATTTTCTGACATTTGTCTACCATTGTCTCTCATGCTTTTGTAAAATGCTTGATCGACTGACATATTGAAGTCAATATTTCATTATGATTCGTTTTCTTATTTCTAATACATCGTGTTTATTATCATTCATTTGAGTTTACTTTTCCGTTTGAGTTGTCGTTAATTATTTCGTTTTTCTGTCCTTTTTCTCCATATTGGTAAGTCATCTGATTTTTATTATTATTATTCTATCGTTAGTTTTATTGTTATCATGATTTTTAAAAACAAAACATCTTTGCTAATTCTACTATTATGTTAGTTTTCTTATTGTTGTTTCTATTGTTGTAATTGACTTCTAATGGCTTAAAATGTGTCTGTCTTTGTCCGACAGGCTTTTATAAAGCGCTTGACTGGTTGACATATGGAAGTCGATATTTCATAAACAATTCATTTATATAATTGCCTTGCCATTATGCATGTAATAGGTCATATGTTTTCATCATAGCAGTACAATAGATAGTGTTCCCCTTCATTTCTGTGTGTTTAATGCCTCCTTTCCTTTGTTCTTTTCTGTTGCCTCTATGTCTGTAAATTAGTACGTTTTGGATGTGTTATGTTATAAGTGTAGGTTACAGGGAGTAGCTGTACGAAAGGCCAGTGGGACCTAATGCTACTATTCTTGAATGATAGTGTGTTTTGAACTTTGAAGTTTGCGCAATACGATCGTTTCGTATGCATTAAGGTCTATGCATATGTGCGTGTGTATGTGTGTGTGTGCGTGTGTGTGTGTGTTGTGTGTGTGTGTGTGTGTGTGGCGCGCGCGTGCGTGTGTGTGTGTGTGTGTGGATGTGTGTGTTTGTGTGTATTTGTCTGCATGTCTGTCTGTCTATCTGTCTGTATGTCTGTCTGTTTGTATGTCCATCTGTCTGTCTTTTTGTATTCCACTCTGTCTCTCTGTCTTGGTCAATCTGTTTGTCTGTCTGTCTCTCTGTCTGTCTGTCTCTCTCTCTCTCTTTTTCTCTCTCTCTTTTTTCGCTCTTTCTTTCTCTCTCTCTGCTCCTAATAAATATCTTCTTGCGGTCGTAGATTACTCAAGCCACGCTTTAAAAAAATCAGAATCCAATTTGCGCGGATGCTTTTTTTTTTCAATATGTGACAATCAGTGTTGTTAAAAAATGAAATCCGAAAATGATTCGCTTTCTGTCAATTTTCCTTAAGACATTTCCTGCGCAGAAGATTTATGGACAGGCTTTTGGCATTTGCCTTTTTCTTTTTCTCTATTTTTATTTGATATCCTTTTTACAGAAAATAAAAAGAAATTATTTCACATTGACTGGAAAGAGGATGTATCTGTGTGTCTCTAGTGCTCTCGTTCATTGTGTTTGTGACAAAACATATGTCAATCTGATTTTCTCCGCTGTTTCGGAATGGTTCTTTACCAAATTCGGGTCAAAGTGTGGACCATGAATAAGTTGCGAACGTGTAAGTTTTGAAAGTCATGGCACCAATGTCAAAGTCACATGCACAGTGACAAAAAGTGCCTGAATTCCAGCCATTTTCAGAGAGGTGCAAGAACAGGATTTTCCTTAGGAGGCTGACGCTGTTCACATTCTGTTTTTTTCATTTCGTGACAGTTTATAATTGTCTTCTCAACACGTCAAGTGTATTTGCCTCATATTTCTTTGAGTGACCATAGTAAGTGAAAAATCTAGATTTTGTGTTTGTGTGTGTTTGCGTGCCTGTATGTGCGTATGTGTGTGTGTATGTGTGTATGTGTGTGTGTGTGTATATGTATGTGTGTGTATGTGTGTGTGTGTGTGCGTGTGTGTGTGTGTGTGTGTGTGTGTATGTGTGTGTGTGTGTGTTGTGTTTGTGTGAGTGTGTGTCCGTGTGGTAGTCGGGAGCTTGTGTGCATAAAATTTAGATTTTATGTAACAATGCTTTTTACTGAAAAAAGGATACTGTTAGAATGGCTTGTCTGTCTTGTCTTCATATTCTTTTCTGTTATGTCAGTTTCATATTCTTTTCTATCATGTCAGTTTCATATTCTTTTCTATCATGTCAGTTTCATATTCTTTTCCATCATGTCATTTCTGTGATGTCAGCTCATATGGAATTTTAGATGCGCTGTAACATCGTCCGAAGGAAACTGAAACTGACATATGATTCACTTCTTCATTCTTTCATGGCGTAGATCTTATATCTGTTCGTTTGCTTTTGTGTTGTTTTGTGTTATTATTTCGTGTGTGTGTTTGTGTGATTGTGTGATTGTGTGTTTGTTGTTTGTGTGATTGTTGGTTGTGTGATTGTGTGTTGTTGTTTGTGTTTTGTGTGGTTGTGTGATTGTGTAGTTGGTTGGTTGGTTGGTTGGTTGGTTGGTTGGTTGGTTTGTTGTTGGTTTGTTGGTTGGTTGTTGTTGTTTTTTGTTTTGTTTTGTTTTTTCTGCTGCCCTGTACCCAACTAAGAAAATCAGTTTCCCAATAAGAGAGACCACAAGTGTTACCTGTACACAATCTGTCAATCCATTCATCAGAAGAGATGCTTGATCCATATCATCCACATCATCCTACTTGTCGATTGAGCTACCAGGACTGATAGGGTTATTGACAATTTAATTTTTCCTTTTGCCCTAAGAAGATTTCAATTGATGGTTGGTGGTCGCCAGTCAGCATGTTATTTATCTTTTTGCTGGTGATTACTAAACCCAAGTCTCCAACACATTCACCAATGGCGTCAACGAGCTCTTGGAGACGAGACTCTGACAAGGCTGCTATGTCTAGTCTTAGATAATCTGTAAAACATATGCGCAAGAGATCGTCATCTTGTCGTAATTTGGGAGGTTGCATATCTCAAAGACTTTACGGCTATGCCAGCAAAAACTTTAGCTACTGTATGGTCACCCAAGTCGGACAGATCAAAAGGCAAAGGCTTGATAAAGTGCGACCCAATGGACTCTAGGTTGGGCTATTGGGCACAAAGCTAGAAACCAAGTCCCGTGAAAAGAGCCTTGCCACGGACACAGCAGCAACCTTCTGTATAGCAATGAAATATTAAGCAGACGTGATGCATTACATTGGATCTGAAACCAGACAACTGTATCTTCAGTAGACCTGGCTGTCCAACTTTCTGTACAACAACAGGATTTTTAGCAGACATCACTGTCCAACGTTCTGTACAACAACAATATATTCATCAGACATCAATGTCCAACGTTCTGTACAACAACAATATCTTCATCAGACATCATGTCCAACTTTCTGTACAACAACAATATCTTCATCAGACATCACTGTCCAACTTTCTGTACAACAACAATATCTTTAGCAGACATCACTGTCCAATGTTCTGTACAACAACAATATCTTCAGAAGACATCACTGTCCAACGTTCTGTACAACAACAATATCTTCAGAAGACATCAGTGCCCAACTTTCTGTACAACAACATATCTTCAGAAGACATCACTGTCCAACGTTCTGTACAACAACAATATCTTCAGAAGACATCACTTTCCACGTTCTGTACAACAACAATATCTTCAGAAGACATCACTGTCCAACGTTCTGTACAACAACAATATCTTCAGAAGACATCAGTGCCCAACTTTCTGTACAACAACAACATCTTCAGAAGACATCACTGTCCAATTTTCTGTACAACAACAATATCTTCAGAAGACATCACTGTCCAACGTTCTGTACAACAACAATATCTTCATCAGACATCACTGTCCAACGTTCTGTACAACAACAATATCTTCATCAGACATCACTGTCCAACTTTCTGTACAACAACAACATCTTCAGAAGACATCACTGTCCAATTTTCTGTACAACAACAATATCTTCAGAAGATAGCAGTGCCCAACTTTCTGTACAACAACAACATCTTCAGAAGACATCACTGTCCAACTTTCTGTACAGCAACATCTTCATCAGACATCACTGTCCAACTTTCAGTACAACAACAATATCTTCATCAGACATCAATGTCAAATTTTCTGTACAACAACAATATCTTCATCAGACATCACTGTCCAACTTTCTGTACAACAGCAATATCTTCATCAGACATCAATGTCCAACTTTCTGTACAACAGCAATATCTTCACCAGACATCATTGTCCAACGTTCTGTACAACAACAATATCTTCATCAGACATCAATGTCCAACTTTCTGTACAACAACAATATCTTCATCAGACATCAATGTCCAACGTTCTGTACAACAACAATATCTTCAGAAGACATCAGTGCCCAACTTTCTGTACAACAACAACATCTTCAGAAGACATCACTGTCCAACTTTCTGTACAACAACAATATCTTCAGCAGACATCAGTGTCCAACTTTCTGTACAACAACAACATCTTCAGCAGACATCACTGTCCAACTTTCTGAACAACAGCAATATCTTTAGCAGACATCAGTGCCCAACTTTCTGTACAACAACAATATCTTTAGCAGACATCACTATCCAACTTTCTGTACAACAACAATATCTTTAGCAGAGATGATTGCCCAACCTTCTCAGAAACAGTGATGTCTACAGGTATAATAAACATGACTGTCCAGTTTTCTGCACGTCAGTAATGACACCTTTAGCAGATATGACTGTCCATCCGTCCTTGCAACAGAAATATATATACCAAATATGACTGTGCAACCTTCTGTACAACACCAATATCTATACCAAATATGACTGTGCAACCTTCTGTACAACACCAATATCTATACCAAATATGACTGTGCAACCTTCTGTACAACACCAATATCTATACCAAATATGACTGTGCAACCTTCTGTACAACACCAATATATATACCAAATATGACTGGGCAACCATCTGTACAACACCAATATCTATACCAAATATGACTGGGCAACCTTCTGTACAACACCAATATCTATACCAAATATGACTGGGCAACCATCTGTACAACACCAATATCTATACCAAATATGACTGTGCAACCTTCTGTACAACACCAATATCTATACCAAATATGACTGTGCAACCGTCTGTACAACACCAATATCTATACCAAGTATGACTGGGCAACCATCTGTACAACACCAATATCTATACCAAGTATGACTGGGCAACCTTCTGTACAACACCAATATCTATACCAAGTATGACTGGGCAACCATCTGTACAACACCAATATCTATACCAAATATGACTGTGCAACCTTCTGTACAACACCAATATCTATACCAAATATGACTGGCAACCATCTGTACAACACCAATATCTATACCAAATATGACTGTGCAACCTTCTGTACAACACCAATATCTATACCAAATATGACTGTGCAACCGTCTGTACAACACCAATATCTATACCAAATATGACTGTGCAACCTCTGTACAACACCAATATGTATACCAAATATGACTGTGCAACCGTCTGTACACACCAATATCTATACCAAATATGACTGTGCAACCTTCTGTACAACACCAATATCTATACCAAATATGACTGTGCAACCGTCTGTACAACACCAATATCTATACCAAATATGACTGTGCAACCGTCTGTACAACACCAATATCTATACCAAGTATGACTGTGCAACCTTCTGTACAACACCAATATCTATACCAAGTATGACTGTGCAACCGTCTGTACAACACCAATATCTATACCAAGTATGACTGTGCAACCGTCTGTACAACACCAATATCTATACCAAATATGACTGTGCAACCTTCTGTACAACACCAATATCTATACCAAATATGACTGTGCAACCGTCTGTACAACACCAATATCTATACCAAATATGACTGTGCAACCTTCTGTACAACACCAATATCTATACCAAATATGACTGTGCAA
>JAPXFY010000014.1:53489667-53499667 GCA_030674185.1 Monoplex corrugatus | reverse complement strand
AAGACAGAGACAGAGGCAGAGAGGGAGAGAGGGATAGAGACAGACATATGGATAGACAGAGACAGACATGACAGAGATAGAGACAGAGAGACAGACAGAGACAAAGAGACAGACAGAGACTGAGACAGACAGAGACATAGAGATAAATAGTGACAGTCAGAGACAGGCAAGCAGTCAGACAGAGACAGAACAGAGATAGAGAGAAGGAGTGAGGGACGGAGACAGAGAGAGAGAGAGAGAGAAGAGAGATAAAGAGAGAGAGAGGGAGAAAGAGATAGAGATAGAGAGAGAGAGGGGGGAGAGAGATTTTCCAAGTTTCCTTGGTGTAAAAGAGCAATGTTGAAAGAAAGACATAGAGAAACTATAGACAGACAGACAAACAAACAGGGAAATGAAAGACAGTCGTACCTACAAACCGAACAACACTCATGTCTTTATACACCACACCAACACCAATGGCTTAGTGACGGTGGTAAATCAAAAGTGCTTTCAGTGCAGAGACACTCTAGTCTTTTATTCAGACAGTGACATCACTCGTGTCTGACCACCATGGACAGCAACAGCCAAAGTCTGGCGGTGAGAATGACTGAAAGGAGTTATTTCTATCTCCCCATCCACTAGGTTCTCCAGCTGACATTCTATCAAATGTGTGTGCGTGCGTGTTTTGTGTGTATGTATGTGTGTGTGTGTGTTTGTGTGTGTGTGTTTGTGTGTGTGTGTGTTTGTTTTGTTTGTGTGTATGTGTATATGTACGTGTGTGTGTATGTGTGTGTGTGTGTGTGTGTCTGTGTGTGTGTCTGTGTGTTGCGCGCGCGCGCGCGCGTGTGTGTGTGTGTGTGTGAATGAGACTGATGATAAAATAAAAGCCTAACTGTCAAAGCAAACATGCGGGATGAGCGAGAGAGAGACAGACAGACAGACACACAGACACACAGACAAACAAACAGACAGACAGACAGACAGACTGAATGAGTGAGACAAGAGATGAATAGATAGTCTGGCAGAGAGGCAGACAAATAAGGAAATGAAGGACATCGCTTTTCCCACAAATCGAACAACACTCATGTCATTACACACCAGACTAACATCATTGACTTGGCGACAGCGGTAAATCAAAAGTGCTTTCAGTGCAAAGACACTCGCTTTTCATCAAGACACTAATGGTCTGTCTCGTATCTTGGATAGTAGCAGTCAAGGTCTTGCAGTGAGAGTTGTAGCAAGAAACCCTGGGAAGATCCGATCCGGACAACAGATGTCCACAGAGGGAACGCCCCCATCAAGCGAGTGTTTTGGTTCTTTATTCCTTACACCCTAAGGGGGTTGGGTCTTGACTCCTGGGTGCCTTTCTGGTATCTCCATTTTTTTCTTTTTTGTTTTAGAAACTTGTCCATCTCTTGGATTCAAACCCAGTTATCCAAGATGGTCAGGTGTTGTGCTCAAGGCAAGTCAGCCTTGTGACAGTTGTCTGAACCACGTAGTTACTGGACACCAGAAACGTAAAAGGGGATTTTAGGCCTTACGAAATTCACTTTTTTTCCTCCAGCTGAAAATCTTTACAGCTGTTTCTGCTATTGTCTTTAGGGCTCTGGGCCTCTTTTACAGTAATCGAGAGCTATTTTACAAGATCATTGGCTGATTGCCTATCGAGAGCTATTTCACAAGATCATCGGCTGATTGCCTATCGGTTCCCTCACTCCAACTTCTATGGCGAGGTTTTTGGCTTGAAAACCAGATTTTTTTCAATTTGCTGCTTAGATTGGCATACTCTTCAGTCTAATAGATATGGGCTACGTCCATTCTAATTTCATACGGTACAATAAGTTCGTTCAGAATTATTTGTCTTGATGAATGGGATTGGAGAACTATATCCGGTATCATTCCACTTTTTCTCCGATTATGGGAGATCTGCTGTGCGCTCCCAGTCGTCCACTCCAACCAGCAAACTTTGCTGCTGTGCTCCGGATGTCACAGCCTTTTCCTAACCATATGCTGTCTCCTGCCATGTAGAAGGTTGTCAGAGATTTTGAGGGCAATGTTTGGTCTGGAAATGTACTGATCACTTGTGTGGTCTCTTCAAGTAATTGATCGTGTCCCTTTGTGTATCTTCCTTGAGTTAGCGCTACTTTGCTTGAGTTCAGGACATGTTCCACTGTGTGTTCACCCTGGCAGAGTGAGCACACAAAATCATCCGATTATCCCCATTTCACCAGATTTACTTTCGAGGATAAGAGGCCATAATAAGATCGGCTGATGAAACTGATTCTGAAAGGGGCAATGTGTCTCAGGTCATTCCAACTTCTTTGGTGTGCGTTTTCCCACGTAGTCCATTGTCCCTGTTGGCCTTGTTGGCCTGCTTTCTGGAGTCTTATGGTGTCCCCTTCTTTCTTAGTCTGTTGTATTATCCTATCCCTTTTTGCTTTTCTTTGAACTTTGACTACTATTCCATTCTTGTTGATCCCATTCTCTGCTTATTGGTCTACGTGTGCTAAGTTATTTCTCCGACCATGAGGCTTTCCTTGGCTGCGTCCACTATCTCCTGAACTTTTCGTTTTCTGCTGATCCTCAGCCTGGGCTGGCTTGATCTCAGAGTTTGACTTTGTGAGTCCTCAAACAGTCTGAGAAACATTGTCTTTCCACATTGTATTACTTGTCAATGGACTTTAGGGGTAGGTTCAGCTTTGCCTGGTGACAATACAACGCAAGTCAGTGAGACCCAATGGGACACCAAGCCATTATCTTGTATACGTGTTTATTTTGGCCTGTATTTAGTCCGCAGTGCTGATACTGATATTGCATATCAGTAGAGGCCAATAGGAGTTTGGAATCAGAATTAACTGCAGGCACCAGAGTCTGTATTTGCCAATAAGGGCATACTATCACCAGACTATGCAGTTGTTTATAGAGCGACATTGGTTTATTAGTTGCAGGCTTTCGTCTGCCATTGGTTTCGTTGCATTGACTTCCTTCAGGGAGTCATCATACCACATGTGAAGCTTTTGACTGCTTCTTATTTAACTCTATTGTGACTGCACTTGCCACAGCTGAGCTCTCCTGCTGGCCTAGGCTGCCACAGTGAAATCACTGAGAACTGTCGCCTTTGAGCCATTTTCCATCGATTTTAGATAAAGAAACCGGCAAAACGTAGCTGAAGCGTTCAACAGAAGTTCCTTCCACAAGGGCCTAGGAAGCAACTGCCAACTACTAAATCATTAGCATAACAAAAGTAGAGGGAGTTATATACCCTAGACCGTCTGTTACTATGATCGAAGTCGCCCGTCCTCAGAGAGAGTTCAGCTGTTACTTCAATCGAAGTAGCCCGTTGTCAAAGAGTTAACTGTTGCAATGGATTGGTTAGATACTTTAAACGTTACTGTTTTGGCTACTTTACCTTTCTTCAGTGAATAGCTCCATGGCATTTAGACTGAAACTCATCCTAGATGAGACGAATACCTCGATCTTGTGTTCTTTTATTTTCTTTTCTTTTGTGATGAGCATTGTTGTGTTGTCCATAAAGGCTTTTAGAATCGGCATTTGGATCCGTTTCCGAGGTCACCTGGACTTGAAATCCTCACTGCTGGTTTCAAGATGACATCCATTGCTAACACAAACAGTATTGGCGATATTGCACAGCCCATTGCTGTGCCTGATTCCAAACTGATCCAGTCTGTCATGTATTCTTTTGTGGAGAAACGCAATGAGAAGTCTTGAAAGTATGTCTTCAGCATTTCGCGGGTGATCTTTGGGACTTGACACATCTTGAGAACGATTGAATCATCTTGTGAGGGACTGATCCATACACATTTGTCAGATCGAGCCACACCATGTCAAGGTCTCTCTTCTCTGCTTTATCTCTTTGGACTGCTTCCCAAATTGCTGTGGCATACTCTGAATAGTCAGATACTCCTGGGATGCCTCTTCCTGGACTGATACATCCAGTTACTCATTTCCCATTGCGTAGTTGGCCAGTTTTACTGTCATGATAGAGAGTGACTGAAAGGGGTCAGTTCATTTTCTCCTTTACTAGGCTCTCCAGTTTTCACTCAGTTAAGTGTGTGTGTGTGTGTGTGTGTGTGTGTGTAGTGCGTGCGTGCGTCGTGTGTGTGTGTGTGTTGTTTTGTATGTGTTGTGTGTGTGTGTGTGTGTGTGTGTGTGTGTGTGTGTGTGTGTTGTGCGTGTGTCGTGAGTGTGTGTGTTGTGAGTGTGTGTTGTGTGTGTGTGTGTGTGTGTGTGTGTGTGTGTGGTGTGTGTAGTGTGTGTGTGTGTGTGTAATGTTAGTGTTAGTGTTAGTGTTAGTGTGTGTGGTGTGGTGTGTGTGTGTGTGTGTGTGTGATGAGATACACTTTGTCCTCTGCCGTCCACCTTTAAATAACCTTCGAGAAACGTTTATCCCAAAAATATACTGTATTATATACAATGTATTTAAGCTCGATTCGCTATGACTCTGTTAAGTTTCTGGGTTTGTTTATGCCGAAAGTGTGCGTTTAAAGTCAAGGAGATTGTATTGTCCTAATGTATATGTTTCCTTTTTTTTTTCTTTTTTTTTGTCACTCGTTAATTTGATTCTCTGATGTCATTGAATCTTTTTTTAATTTATTTTTATTCCATTCATTTATTTTTGTAAGGCATTCAAAGCACCTTTTCAATAAGGGTTATTGGATTTTTTGAAATAAAATATCTTGTCTGACATCTGAAGTCCTCTCTCTCTTCTTCTCTTTCTCTTCCCCTCTTTCTCTCCCTCTCTCTCTTCTCTTCTCTCCTCCTCTCGTTATCCCTCTCTCTCACTTTACACACACACACACACACACACACCACCCGCCCACAACACACACAATACACACACACACACACACATACATACAACATACATACATACATATACATACATACATACATACATACATACATACATACACACACACTTCTATAAACACATTCACACATCCACACACACTCATTCACATATACACACAAACGTTCACCCACACGTTGTCGTACTGACACGCCCGCTCTCAGCATCTTTCCTATGTCGATCTGAAGTGGTAGTCTTTTCGTTGAAAGTGTATGAGATGTTCACCCACTGTCCATCAGCACTCTCGTCATTGCACACCAGATCAGCATGAATATGTCAGTAACCAAGCAAGTGAAAAATGGTTTCAGTGCCAAGACATCCATGTCTTTCATCCAGACACTATGAAAAGTTTGACTTGCCCTACAGCGTCAAAGTCTACAAGTAAGACAGACTGAAAGGGTTCATTTCATTTCGCCTTCACCAGACTCTCTCATGTCATTCATTGAAATATCTTCTAATTATCTACCTTTCCCTGCCTCATCGCCTACATGTTCAGGTTATGTATGGCCATGAATGTGGTCCATTTTTCCTTGTTGTTGTCCCCTGTTGTGGAGTGTGTTTGACAGCTGAGCTGAAACAGGTCACACCTCTATTCTGCTTCATGGTCGTGACATCACTGCAAAACGTATTCAGCTGTCTATCCTCTTTACCTCAGGGGTAGATTGGTAAAGTTGTCATTTTTAACTCGGGATTAGTATGTGCTTTCAAGCTGGTTACGGCCACCAATGCAAAGACTCATCAGGATCGTTTGCTGGTCCCTGTACTAAAGGCATCTTCTGACGACTTTGACAACACTGCACACAAACTATCATTGTCATTACTCTAATTACCATGAGGAAAAGAGTGAGAAACAGTTACAGAAAGAACAGACAGACAGACAGACAGACAGACAGTCAGACAGACAGACAGAGAGGAGTTAAAGGGAAAATGCATAAGGAAAAACAACTTCTCAGTGATCAGGGTTGGGAGTACTTTTTTGTTCAGAGAAAAAGAAATAAATATAGAAAGAAAGAAAGATAGAAAGAAGAGACAGAGAGGCAGACAGACAGACAGACAGACAGAGACAGAGAGACAGAGAAAAATAGACAGGCAGATAGACAGACAGATAGACACATAGACAGATAAAGAAATAAAGAATGATGGAAAACAATAGAAAAAGGAGGAGATAAAAGATAGAGAAAAAGATAGAGAGATAAGAACACACAAAGAGAGACAGGCAGGCAGACAGACAAATAGAGACAAAGACATAAAGAGAGACAGATGAACAAAGGACTGGACAAAAGCAGACAGACAGATGGATAGAAAAATATAAACAGACGAAAATAAGAAAGAAAGAAGAAAGAAAGAACTCTTCCAGCTAGTGAACCAACAATCTACTCATCACATGCTACACCAGCGTCAATGACAGAGCAACCCTGGTCAATCGCGAGTGCTGTCAGTGACAGAAACACTCCAGTCTTTCATCTACTCACTATCCACTGTCTGGTTTACCCTCTAACGCGACAACAGTCGATGTCTGACTGTGTGGCAGACTGACAGAATGAAGTTCTCTTATTTTCCCTTCACCAGGCTCTCCAGTGCCCTCCTCACAAGTCTTTTGATGTCCACACCGAAAGAAACTCCTATCTCACTTTCTTGACTTTCGAATAGCGTGTTGTTCATGCATCACTTCTGCCTCTATCTTCTTTAATTTTGTTAGTAAACAATGTGGTGGTGGGGGGGGGTTGGTGGATTCGGTTCAGGAAACATGGTTGACAGTGTTGTGCGTGCGTGTGTGTGCGTGTGGGGTGTGTGTGTGTGTGTGTGTGTGTGTGTGTGTGTGTGTGTGTGTGTGTGTGTGTGTGCGTGTGTGTTGTGTCTGTCTTGTCTATCTATTTGTGTGTATCTGTGGTTGTGCTTGCATCCATGTATGGCTGTGCGTGAATACCGTAAGTATGCGTTCGCAGGAGTAAGACAGGGTTGGCAGGTATGAAAGCATAGAAAGAAGAAGGGTCAATAAGAAATAAAAACAGAGGTATACAGAGAAGAGGCAAAAGAGACAGACAGACAGACAGACAGACAGAAGAGAGATATACAATTCTTGAAATATCAGAGAGTGTGTGGTGAGAGAGAGAGAGAGAAAGAGTGTGTGTGTGTGTGTGTGTGAGACAGACATACATACATACAGACAGACAGACAGTCAGACAGACAGACAGACATAGAGAAACGAAATACAGAGAAACACGCATATACAATATGGGAGGAAAGAGAGAGAGAGAGAGAGAGAGAGAGAGAGAAGAGAGAGAGGAGAGAGAAGAGAGACAAAAAGACAGACAGATAGACAGAGCAGAGAGACAGTAAAAGACAAGAAGAGAGTGCGACATACAGACAGACACACAGGTGAAGAGAGAGAGAGACAGAGAGAGACAGAGAGAGAGAGAGAGGAGAGAGAGAGGAGGAGAGAGAGAGAGAGAGAGAGAGAGAGAGAGAAACACACAGAAGCAGAAAGAAACAAACACAGACTGACAGGCAGAGAGACAGACAGATAAACAGACAGAAGAAAGAGAGAGACAGAGAGAGAAGGAACGTCACTACACCAGCAATCTACTCATTACATGCTATACCGGCTTCAATCACAGAGTGATCTCCAGCTAATCAGCTGTACCATCAGTGTCAAACTACACACGTTTTTCATCTTGACAGTATCAAAAGTTTGGTTTAGACTGTAAGATGAGAGCAATCAAAGTCTGGCAATGAGAGTGATTGACAGAAAGGGGTCCTCTCATTTTCCCTTCACCGTGCTCCCCAGTGCTCTCTTCATACATGTCTTTTTGATGTCCACACAGAACGAAACACCTACCTCACTTTCCCTGACTATTCAACATTGTGTCCCTCCTGTAATACTCTTCCTGTCTCTGTCTGATTCACTTCTGTGTGTGAACATGGAGAGCTTTTGTGGTGGTTTGGTGGAAGTGATGGTTGTGTGTGTGTGTGTGTGTGTGTGTGTGTGTGTGTGTGTGTGTGTGTGTGTGTGTGTGTGTGTGTGTGTGTATGAGATAGAGAAAGAGATAGACAGACAGACAGACACACATACAGACAGATGGACATTGAGACAGGCAGGCAGGAAGGCAGGGGGCAGACAGACACACAGACACAGAGAAATGAGATACAGAGAAAACACACATATAGTGAAGACTACAATACTGGCTGAAAGAGAGAGAGAGAAGACAGAGAGAGAGACAGAGAGACAAAGAGACAGAGAGACAGAGAGAGACAGAGAGAGACAGATACAGAGACAGACAGACAGCCAGAGACAGAAACAAACAGACAGACAGACAGACAGAGACAGAGACAGACAGACAGATGAATAGAGAGAGAGAGAGCAACAAAGAAACAGAAAGAAATAAACACAGACTGACAGTACAGGCAGATAGACATACAGACAAACATGAAGAAGAAAGAGAGAGAAGAGAGAGACAGACAGACAGACAGACAGAACAGACAAACAGAGAGAGAGAGAGAGAGATACTCGTTTCAATGACAGAGTGGTCTCCAGTTAATCAGCTGTACCGTCAGTGTCAAACTACACACGTTTTTCATCTTGACAGTATCAAAAGTCTGGTTTAGACTGTAAGATGAGAGCAGACAAAGTCTGGCAATGACAGTGACTGACAGAAAGGGGTCCTCTCATTTTCCCTTCACCATGCTCCCCAGTGCTCTTTTCACACATGTCTTTTGATGTCCACAGAGAACGAAACACCTACCTCACTTTCCCTGATTTTTCAACATTGTGTTCCTCCTGTAATACTCCCCTTGTCTCTGTTTGAGTTGCTTCTGTGTGTGAACATGGTGAGCATTGTTGGTGATTTGGTGGAAGTGATGGTTGTGTGTGTATGTGTGTGTGTGTGTGTGTGTGTGTGTGTGTGTGTGTGTGTGTGTGTGTGAGAGAGAGAGAGAGAGAGGTGGACAGACAGACAGACATACAGACACACAGACACAGAGAAATGATATACAGAGAAACATACATATAGTGAAGACTACAATACTGGAGAAAAAAAAAGAGAGAGAGAGAGAGACAGACAGACAGACAGAAGAGACAGAGACAGAGACAGAGACAGAGACAGAGACAGAGAGACAGACAGACAGACTGAGACAGAGACAGAGACAGACAGACAGACAGACAGACAAAGACAGAGACAGAGACAGACAGACAGACAGACAGACAAAGACAGAGACAGACAGACAGACAGACAGACAGACTGAGACAGAGACAGAGAGACAGACAGACAGACAGACAAAGACAGAGACAGAGACAGACAGACAGATGAATAGAGGGAGAGAGCAACAAAGAAACAGAAAGAAATAAACACAGACTGACAGTACAGGCAGACAGACATGCAGACAAACAGGAAGAAGAAAGAGAGAGAAGAGAGAGAGACAGACAGACAGACAGATAAACAGAGACAGAGACAGACAGATGAATAGAGGGAGAGAGCAACAAAGAAACAGAAAGAAATAAACACAGACTGACAGTACAGGCAGACAGACATGCAGACAAACAGGAAGAAGAAAGAGAGAGAAGAGAGAGAGACAGACAGACAGATAGATAAACAGAGACAGAGATAGAGAGAGACACAGAGAGAGAGACAGAGACAGAGAGAGACAGAGAGAGAGACCGGCTTCAATGACAGAGTGGTCTCCAGTTAATCAGATGTGCCGCCAGTGTCAAACTACACACGTTTTTCATCTTGACAGTATCAAAAGTCTGGTTTAGACTGTAAGATGAGAGCAGACAAAGTCTGGCAATGAGAGTGATTGACAGAAAGGGATCCTCTCATTTTCCCTTCACCATGCTCCCAGTGCTCTTTTCACACATGTCTTTTGATGTCCACACAGAACGAAACACCTACCTCACTTTCCCTGATTTTTCAACATTGTGTTCCTCCTGTAATACTCCTCTTGTCTCTGTTTGAGTTGCTTCTGTGTGTGAACATGGAGAGCATTGTTGGTGATTTGGTGGAAGTGATTGTTGTGTGGTGTATGTGTGTGTGTGTGTGAGTGAGAGAGAGAGAGAGAGAGAGAGGTGGACAGACAGACAGACATACAGACACACAGACACAGAGAAATGAGATACAGAGAAACATACATATAGTGAAGACTACAATACTGGAG
>JAPXFY010000014.1:53479667-53484667 GCA_030674185.1 Monoplex corrugatus | reverse complement strand
TGAGATGAGAGAGAGAGAGAGAGAGAGAGAGAGAGAGAGAGAGAGAGAGAGAGAGCATAACAAATGTAGAATAAAACAGACAAAGAAAAAAGAAAAACAGACACAGACAAAAGGACAGAGAATGAAGAGAGACAGACAAACAGACAGAAACAGAGAGGCAAACACAGACAGAGAGACAAATACACACGAAAAAGGAAGCAAGACAAGAGACCATTCAGCTCACTAGTACACCACCAAACTACTCATTACAGACTACTCCATCACTATTGACTGAGTGATCTGGTCAATCAGAAGTGCTGTCAAGTGTCACAACACCCACGCCATTCATCTACATGTAGTCTGTCACAAGTCTGGTTTACCCTCTTAGACTGCAACAGTCAAAAGTCTGGTGGCAAGAGAGACTAACAGAAAGAGATTCTCTTATTTTCCCATCACAAGGCTCTCCAGTGCCCTCTTCACAAATCCTTTCTTTTTTTATATCCACACAGAAGAAAGAAAACACTTACCTCGTTTTTTCTAACTTTCTAACATTGTGTCCTGCCTGTATCACTTCTGTTCTGCATTCCTTCTGTGTGTAAACGCGGAGAGTTTCAGCAGTCGATTGGGTGGAAATAATGAGGAGAAAATGAAGGAGATGCGCGCGCGCGTTGTGTGTGTGTGTGTGTGTGTGTGTGTGTGTGTGTGTGTGTGTGTGAAAACATTAATGGGTATGGGTGTGTGACTATCAGTAAAGAACAGAAAGACAAGAACAGAAAGACATATAGAGAGGCAGAAAATGACAAGACAGAAAGAGAGAAGAAAGACAGAGCAAAAACGAGAGACAGAGACAGATAGAGGCAGAGACAGACAGACAGAGGGACAAACAGACACATACACACACACACACGAGCGCGCGCACACACACATACATACACACACAAACAGAGAGACAGAGAGAGACAGAGAGAGAGGGATAGGGAGAGACAGAGAGAAAAGGAGGAGGGCAAGGGAGAGATGTTGGCGTTGCATGTGAAACGCGCACCAAAACACTCAAAACGAAACCCACTGCAACAAGGGAGCTGTTTTATGTAAAATGTGTAGGGAATAATGTTAACTTGTTAATGACTCAGTAGAAATGCTTGTAGAACATAAGTTGTTCATCAGCTGTAGTTTTGTGTTTCGCTTTTGGCCAGAACCTAAATATTTCTCACGCTAAACACACTGTGACGAGAAAAGCATAGAACAATATGCATAACAAAACAGCACGATCTACAGAAAGAAAGATGGTACCAGAGAAACACAGCCAAGGAAACTGATCTTCAAAATCAATGACAGAGTCACTCAAAAACAGAAAAAAACAAACATATAGACAGACAGTCAATCAGACAGAGAGAGAGAGAGAGACAGAGAGAAGGAGACAGATACAGACAGAGAGACAGAAAGAGACAGACAGCCAGAGAGTGAGAGAGTGAGAAAGAGAGAGAGAGAGAGAGAAGAGAGAGAGAGAGAGAGAGAGAGAGAGAGAGCAAGCGTCCTAAAAAAAAATACAAAAAAAACCCCACTGACGTTGCATAAAAACACGTGAGAAGAACAGTGTGCAGCCATACACTGAACACACTAGCTGTCCTGCTACTACCCCCCAGGCATCTCCCACAAGCAAGCGACTTCCCAGCTTTTCACCCCCAAATCTAATTCCAGAGCCAAGGACCACAGACGCGAGGGACCTCTCCTTGTGCCCTTCTCTCGCTGTGACGTGACACCCTACTCGTCTGCTATCTTTCTTGTCACTCACCAAGGGAGACAAAAAATAAAATATGGTCAAGCCATATTCATGAAACTTTTTCTCCCATGTTTTTGTTGTTGTTGTTGTTGTTGTTGTGGTTGTTGTTGTCGTTATTGTGGTTGTTTTTCAACAGTATGCTTCTCTGTATTATGTGCATTTCTGAATGGCTTAAACAAATGTGATAACTTTAATAATGAAGCGCACTTTTAGAGTTAAAACCATTCAAACAATAGCTTGTTCGTAGAGATCTGGAAATATCCTACCTTGCTGGCATACAATTTCTTTTTTAATAAAGTAAGACTCCCTTTGCCTCTGACCATCAGACTACAATCGACAATTCCAGTATGTTAAATTCTAGTTCACAATAGACCGATTTTATGCTGCTCTCAATCTTTTTAGAAAATTTATATCTGATACTACATGTACAATTCATATCCACTTCAAATCAAAAGGAAAACTAAAATAAAACAACTTATGTTTACAAAAATTAAAGTTGTGAGAAACTTTAGAGAATAAAACCAGTGTATTAAGATACCAGCTTCTAGAAATATTCATGACAACTGTAGTGGTCAGACCAATTTGGTATCAGACATTTAGTAAGAATGACAAACAGTTTGAAATACTTAGCAAATAAACTAAAGATGTCTTGGAACCGAGTCAAATAAATGTCTGAATGAGTTCAATTTTCACGTGACACTTTTGGAAAAAAGTCTAAGTATTTGGTCCCAATACTAAGCACTTTGCATTATAGTCGCTTTTTGCCACCATCAACTTGCCACTCAACGTCACCCTCGTCCCATCACTACAGAATGTCTCTCTCTCTGTTTTTGTCTGTTTTATTTCTATTTCTCACACAATAAGGTTTGCTTAAATTCTCCCCGCTTGCCTACACTATACTGAACCTTGATGAGTGTTCTCTGATTGTTTCTCGTCTCTCTTGTCCTGGCTGTCTATCTGTTTGTTTGTCTGTCCCCCCCCCCACTCTCTCTCTCTCTCCTACATCTCTTTATTGCATTTAACTTTTAATTCTTTTGCATTATCCATTCTTTTGCATTATCCATACTTTCTTTTTTTTTTTTTGATATGGTTTCATTTGACTTCATTTCCTTTCACTCTCACCTTCTCTCTCCTTTTATTCACTGGTTAATCAGAAGGCTATGGGGGGTGGGGTGGGGGGTGTTATTGAAATCAGTGACTACTAGTTTTAAACAGAAAACAAACAGCCCGCATTGAATCATTCCTGAAAGTGGAAAGTAAGACGATGTATCTACATTGGCATGAAGGCAAGGTGAGAGCCCCTGTCAGCCAACCTTTATATACATACACAGACGCTGTCAATCAAACAAACTCTGGATTAGTAACAAAAGCGATAATGTACAAACTCCCACAAATTGGAGCACAGAAGAGTAGGACTTTCATATACTACTGGTTGGGCGGTCTGACCAATAGACAGATGAAGGTCAGGAGCAAAGCAAAGGAGGTGTCCTTCATTCTCTCTTGGTGTGATAGCTGAGTTACACCTAGTTTAGGGTGAGCTGTGTGGCTATCAACACGTCAACAAAGACTGACTTCGCGGGACACTGCTGGCGTAGCAAAGAAGAACTGGTGGGGGATGTTCTACTATGGAGACCCAGCCATGGCAAACAAAGACCAGTACGTCCAAAAAGAAGACCTTCATCGACCAACTGATGGATGATACGGGCTGTCAGTATGATGAACTACCTACTGCAATGTCTGACAGAGAAGGATGGAAGAAGCGTGTCATGGATAGCCGAGCAAGCTCGACATGATGATGATGATGATGTGTGGCTATGTTCCAAGCTTTATCATCTCGACATTGTGCAATCCAGCTTATGGATATGGCAATTGATAACTGGGTCCTAATGTCATCTCTAATCTCTCTTTCTTGTCAAAACTCCTTGAAAAAGTCGTCCTCAACCAGCTGAACTCTCACCTGTCTGCCAACAATCTCCTCAATCCTTTCCAGTCAGCCTACCGCCAGTGCCATAGCACTGAAACTGCCCTACTACACATTCTCAACAATCTCCTCCTTGCAACTGATACTGGCAAAGTCTTTCTCCTCACACTCCTTGATCTGTCTGCAGCCTTTGATACCATTGATCATGGTATTCTCCTTTCTAGACTTCATCATACTTTTGGCATCTCTGACATTGCTCTGTCTTGGTTCACTTCATACCTATCAAACAGAAAACAAACCGTTCTCATCAATGGCACTTACTCTCAACCTGCATACCTGACCTGTGGTGTTCCACAAGGATCTGTCCTTGGCCCTGTTCTTTTCACTCTTTACACCTCCCCCCTGTCCACCATCATCAACTCCCACTCTATAAAACACCACTTCTATGCTGATGACACCCAACTTCAAGACAGTGACTCACCTGATAATATACAGCGCCTGTTGACTCGCACCACTGAGTGTTACTCAGACATTAAGAACTGGATGACATATAATAAACTTCAGCTTAATGACGACAAAACAGAAGCTATCCTCATTGGCACCCGTCAGAAACTTTCTCAGCTGCCTCCTCTTTCTCTCCCATTATGTAACACATCAGTCCCAATTTCTGATTCAGCTAAAAACCTTGGTGTCTGCATTGACTCTACCCTCTCCATGAACAACTTTGTTTCTCAAACTGCCAGATCTTGCTACTATCATCTCCATCGTATAAGGCTGATCAGGAAGTATCTCTCTGTCGAAACAACTGCAAAACTCGTTCTCTCCTTCATAATGTCTCGCATTGACTATTGCAATTCACTCCTGTCTGGTCTTCCTGCCTCCACCATTCACATCCTACAGCGCATTCAAAACAATGCTGTACGCCTTGTACTCAAAAAGAAAAAAGCTGACCACATATCTCCTCTCCTGGCACAACTTCACTGGCTCCCTGTATCAAAGCGCATACAGTACAAACTAGACACCATGTGCTACAAAAGCTTCAATAACGCAGCCCCCGATTACCTGTCAAGCCTACTTGAGATCTATGTTCCCTCACGT
The DNA here is from genome assembly GCA_030674185.1 of Monoplex corrugatus. NCBI lineage: Eukaryota > Metazoa > Mollusca > Gastropoda > Littorinimorpha > Ranellidae > Monoplex > Monoplex corrugatus. Next base: position 53,479,889 of record JAPXFY010000014.1, on the reverse strand, counting down.
ACCCTCCGCTCTGCCTCCGATCCTCTGACTTTTCGCTTTCCACGCACTAAGCTCAATTCCTATGGTCCACGAGCCTTCTCTGTTTCTGGTCCACTCTCCTGGAACAAACTTCCTCTCTCAGTCCGTCAGCAACCTACTTTTGTCTCCTTCAAGTCCGCTCTCAAAACTCACCTTTTCTCCTCGGCATAAAATCCTAACCTCACTCAACCCCCCCCCCTCCCT
>JAPXFY010000014.1:53429667-53469667 GCA_030674185.1 Monoplex corrugatus | reverse complement strand
CATCTGAGGCCCATTAAAAAAGTATAAAAACTTTCATCATCACTCATCCCTCCTTTCCACTATCCCAATCTGCTCCTTCCTCTCTCCTTCAACCACCTCTGATCTCCATGACTTCTCTTCCTCCCACTTGAACCTCCATCTTCCCATGTGCCTTGTTTTGGCACTGTCCACCATTGCACACGCCAAATCAATAACCTTACTCGAGGGAGTGACAGTGGTAGAAACCGTTAAGTCCCAATCTGGGAATAATTTAAGCCCCATCCTTCCACCACTCTTTTGCTCTTTTGGCCCCTTTTCGGTCAAAAACATGAGGCGGCTAGCTGAGCAATAGCAGATTTCTTCTTTTTTCTTTTTTTTTTCTGTGTCTTGAAAAAAAAAAAACGTGCTTGTGTGTTTTTGATTTTTGTTTTGGTTGGGTTTCTTTTTCTTCACGGTTCCCATTTTATTCCATGTGTCTGTGCATGTAAATAATGTTCCCTGTCTGTCAATGCAAAATGTTTGGTGAGAGTTCCATTAACTGTAAACTGATATCATCATTTCTGTTTTTCTTTTCTCCTCCTTTTTTTCTTCTTCTTTGTTTCCAGACTTGGATGTATATAATTACATTTCTTGTTCTGGTGAGAAGAGACGAATTTCAGAGGATAGAAATCATCCACAAACATATGTCAAATCTGCGGAAATCCATTTTTAGTTGTTGTTTGTTTTTTTTGCAAATAGAGTGATACAGAGAAATTGGATAAAACAAAACTTATTCCATTACTTTCTGTTTTTTGTTAACAATAAATCAAGCTTTTTCAGGAATATACCCAAAGCCAAGTGCACATCATAATATTAGATGATTGACAATCAGATAATGATACATAGCTTTGATATAGGGACAGAGTACCGTAACTCATGTCCAAGAGCAAGGCAACTCTTTTTAATATGCTTTTTTATTTACTTTTATATTGGGCATTTTTGAGTGGGTGTGACATTAATTTTATGACTGCTCTGAAATATTCCGTTTACCGTTTTCTTTCTTTTTTTCTTTCTTTCTTTTGTTTTCGACACTATAAATATACGTTTTGCATGAAGCGTGAATCACCATTTAACGAAACTGTGAAGCCTATACTGATGACACCTTTAACGTCTGTGTTCTTTAAGTGTGACTAAGCATCTATCTATGTGCCAGAAAACACTGTAACGAACAGGTAAAAACATTCTATCTTTCTAAAAAGTATACATTGAACTTTATGCAGATTCTAATATAAATGTCCACCGTGATGTGAAATCCACCGCCATCTCGTCTGTTACAAAATGTTGTGTGTGTGTGTGTGTGTGTGTGTGTGTGTGTGTGTGTGTGTGTGTGTGTGTGTGTGTGTGTGTGTGTGTGTGTGTGTGTGTGTGTGTCTGTCTGTCTGTAATTGTGTGTTGTACTTGTAGGTGGGTGGGTGAGTGTGGATGCGAGGGTGTGAAACATGTCCAAAGTTATGTCAAAAGGAGAGATTGATTAAATCCCTAAACCACAAAAACTACAACTGATGGCATTGCTAGAGTCCACGCCTGCCTCTCTTTATTTTTTTTTTTTTACACGAAATTGGAGAAATCCCGTGTTGGACAAGGCGAACACTGGTGACACTCATCAACCGATGGCTGTCAGCTGTGTTGTCCACAAACGATGGTGCCTGGCCTTTTAGCTGCACCTTGGCTGTGCTGGGATAAACAGATTTCCTCTGGGAGGTTCTGCTGGCAATGGCGTGTGTGTTGGCGGAACTGTCACAACGCAAATGATTTTTTACCTAAGGGTGGTTGCACATGTTAGAGCCTAAATATTTTGTTTGAACAATACGTTACAATAGCAACATTTTTTTTTTGCTTCTAAAGAAACACATACTCACACGCACTCACACACACACACACACACACACACACACACACACACACACACACACACACACACACACACACACACACACACACACCACACACATAAAGACACACACACATACACATCACAAATACACAAACACACTCATACACATAACACATGTGCACAACACACACACACACACACACACACACACACACACACACACACACACACACGCGCGCGCGCGCGCGCGCACACACACACACACACACTCACGCACACTCACGCACACATACTCACATACACTCACGCACTCACAAACACACACTCACACACAGACACACACAAACACACACACACACATACATACATACATACATACAAAACACACAAACACACACACAGAGCTTACCACTTGACATTGGATGTAAAAACAATCTTCTCCATGGTTATACTATCTAAAAATAAAATATAAACGAAATAAATACTTTATAAGAAGAAATCAAAGGAAATTAGAGAGGGGATGAGAAAGGAGAAGAGAGAGTAGAGAGAGAGAGAGAGAGGAGAGAGAGAGAATACTGAAAATAAAGAAGAATTCTGAGAGAAAGTGGAGAAAGTAAAACAAAGCAATTGAAATGGATGAAAGTGCCTGACAGAAGAAAAAATATGACCTGTCACATCTCAATTAACGAATGTTTTATGTGAATTGATCAGTTTAATTTGAAGTGGACTGTCAAGCCAGACTTTCTTATATCAGTGAAACGAGAGTTTAACAAGGACACAGAATGTCTTTTTTTTTAAACACAACGCCATTTGACCATCATAATCACCTACAGACTTTTTGAGTACATTTTCCTAATGCCTGGCATCTAGCCACAGTCTATAAATATTAATGAGTATAATATACCAATCAAGTAAGGTTATGCATAATGCAGCTTGATACGAAAGTAAAACACAATGCAAGAACAACTATCATAGCCTATGAATTAGTTGTCCAAAATAATGCTGAGTATATCAGACTCTCCAAAATATGTACAAACGCGAATACATTAGACCATGGGACATGACTATAGTTAATTAGATACACTAACTAGAGAAAAATCATCAATTTTGGAGAAATACATAATTACGTTATACGAGGTTGTGACGTTGTTTTGTGTGTTAAAAATGACAGCGGAGAAGGGCATGTGCTGAAAGAAAGAAAAAAAAGAAAAAAAAAAGAAAAAGAAGAAGAAGAAGAAAACGAAATAAAAAGAAGAAGAAAAGAAAAGAAAAGAAGAGTGTATGGTGTGATGTCGATTGGGGAATGGTGGGGTTTGGTGTGGAAGGGGGTTCCACGTTCTGCATGCATTTGAGCCCATTAAAAAGATACAAAAACTTTATAATCACCACCCATCCCTCCTTCCTCTTCTCTGAATCAGTTCCTACACTTCTCCTTCGGCCACCTCTGATCTCTAAACCTTGTCTCCCTCTCTGTTGAACCCTCCCTCTTTCTTTGCGCCTTATCTTGGCACTGTCCACCAGTGCACCCCCGGAATCAATAATCTTACTCGAGGGAGTGATAGTGGTGGGAACAGTTAAGTCCCTTTCTGGGAATAAGTTAAGTCCCTTCCTTCCTCCACACTTTTGCCCTTTTGGCCCTCTTTTTACTTTAAAGAAATGAGCTGACTAGGCAGGCACAATAGTTGGTATTTGTTTTGTTGTTGTTGTTTTTTCGATTTTCCTGTCTTGAAAAAGAAAAAAAAAACCCAGACACACACAAACACAAGCTTGGCTGTGTCTCTGGTTCTGTTGTTGTCATTGTTGTTGATGTTGTTGTTGTTATTGTCGTCGTCGTCGTTGTTGTTTTGGCTTTTACTTTTTAGGAGGGATTTTTGGGGGATTGTCTCTGATTTCTGTTTTTGTTTTGTGTTGTTTTTGTTTGTTTGTTTCTTTCTTTGTTTTTTGTTTGTTTTGTTTTGTTTTTGTTCTCTGTGTGTCTGAATATGTGTATAATAATCCTTGTCTATTAATAGAAGATATGTCTAAGAGTTCCAATAAATATGAATTGATTGCATGATTTCAGTCTTTTTATTCATTTCCTTCTTTTTCCTGTTCTCCTGTAATATTTTATTTTGTGTTTGTTTGTGTCTTTCTTTGTTTATTTCAAGAGTGAATTTTTACAATCGTAATTTCTTATTCTGTTGAACAGAGACATATTTTATATGTATCTTTATCAACAAGCATTTATGAAAACTCCTGATATCCATTGTTATGTTTATACAAATACATTAATGCAAAGAAACTGGATAATGCGCGATCAAATTATGAATTGACTTCTATCACATTTTTTTCCATCCAGGATTATATTAGAATTTGTCTGGAATACACCCAAACCAGACGCGCAGCATAATTAAAGGTAACAGACATTCAGAAAATAATGCATGGAATTTAACACAGGAGCAGAATATTTTAACTCATGCCCAAAAGCAATGTGGCGTTTCAATATTCTTTTGTCATGCAATTTTTAAGTAGGAGTTTCATTCATATTCGGATTATATACATCGAATTATGGCTAAAATGCGAATAAACGTTGAAAAAAAAAGTGAAACCTACACTGATGATGTGTGTGTGTGTTTGCTTCAATGTCAAGTGGTAAGCCTTGTGTGTGTGTGTGTATTTGTGTGTGTGAAACATTTCCAAAATACGATCAAAAGTATACATTGATTAAATCTCTCTGACTGCATAAAAATTGAACTGATGGCAATGGCAGAGCCCACGACTGCCTCTCTTAATTTTTTACACGAAATTGGAGAAATCCCGTGTTGGACAAGGGCGAACATTGGTGACACTCACTGACCGATGACTGTGAGCTGTTTTGTACACAGACGATGGTTCCTGACCTTTTAGCTGCACCTTAGCAGGGCTGGGATAAACAGATTTCCTCTGGGAGGTTGTGCTGGCAATGGCGTGCGAGTTGGCGGAACTGTCACAACGCTAATGATCTTTACTTGAGGGTTATTACATATGTAAGAGTCCAAACGCGTAGTTTGAACAAAACGTTACAATAGCAGCATTTTTACACACACACGCACAAACACATACGCACGCACACACACACACACACACACACACACACACACACACACAAACACACACACACACACACACACATATATATATATATATATAACATATATATATATATATATATATATATATATACACACACACAAACACACACATACGCTTAGACAAATACATAAATATACACACTCATACACATAAAACATGTATACACACACACACACACACACACACACACACACACACACACACACACACACACACACACACACACACACACACACACACACACACACAAGGCTTACCACATGACATTGAAGGCTTAAAAAATCGTGTTCATTAATATGACATCAAAAATATAATTTTAAAGGAAACAAATACTTTATAAGAAGGAAACAAAACAGAGAATTGGAAAGACAGAGAGAGAGAGAGAGAGAGAGAGAGAGAGAGGAGAGAGAGAGAGAGAGAGAGATGGAGAGGCACAGAGATAGAGAGGGGGAGAGAGAGAAAGAGACAGACAGACAGGAAGACAGACACAGAGAAAGAGAGAGAGAGAAAGAGAGAGAGAGAGAGCGAGGGGAATGACAGCAAGAAAAATTAAAACAAAAGTGGAGAAAGTAAAACAAAAAAAATTAGATTGGATGGAAATGCTTGACAGAAGAAAATATATGAACAGTTTCAGTTTACAAATATTTTAAGTGAATTGATCGAATTAATTTGAAATGGAATATCAAGCCAGACTGGCATTCTTATATGAGTAAAACGAGAGTATGACAGGGACACAGAGTGCCTTTTCTTTTTAACTACAACGATGTTTCACCGTCATAATTACCTACAGACTTTACGTACATCTCCCAAATTCCTAACATCTATCCGCTGTCTATAAACATTAACGAGCATGACAAAGATTCGTTCCTTTAACCAATCAAACAAGCAAGGTTATGCACAATAGTGCACCATGATGCGAAAGAAAAACATGATGAAGGAACCACCATATCGCCTACGAAGTATTTATTCAAAAGATTGTTTGATGTATCAGAATTCTCCAAAATGTATATAGATACGTATAGGTCAAAGGATATGGCAACAATTAGGATATGCTAACTAGAGAAAAAATTTCCATTTTAGAGAAATGAATAACTAGATTATGCAGGTTACGACGATTTCTGTGTTAAATATGCAAATGAAGGACATGTGCAAAAATAAAAGAAGAAGAAGAAAAGAAGAAAAAGAAAAGAACAAAACGAAAAGAAGAATGTATGTTGTGGTAATTAGGAAATGGTAAGGCTTGGTGTGGAACAGGGTTCCATGTCCTGCATACATTTGAGCCCATTAAGAAGATATAAAAACATTCATCACCACCTATTCCTCATTCCTCTTCTCCAAATCAGCTCCTACCCCTCTGCTTCGGCCACCTCTGATCTCTAAACTTTGTCTCCCTCTCAACTGAAACCCTCCCTCTTTGTGTCTTATCTTGGCACTGTCTACCAGTGCACCGTCGGAATCAATAATCTTACTCGAGGGAGTGATAGTACATGTAGTAGGAACAGTTAAGTCCCTTTCTGGGAATAAGTTAAGTTCCTTCCTTCCCCCACGCTTTTGCTCTTTTGGTCCCTTTTTTACTCCAAAGAAATGAAGGGGTTAGCCAGGCTATAGTGTTTTTTTTCTATCTTTCTGTGTCTTGAACGCGCGCTCACACACACACACACACACACACACACACACACACACACACACACACACACACACACACACACACACACACACACACACACACACACACACACACACACACACACACACACACACACACACGAGCTTGCCTGTATATCTTGTTTGTTTTCTTTCTTGGGGTTGTCTTTCATTTCTATATTGTTGTTCCTTTTATGGCTAATTACATACATAATAATCCTTGTCCATCACTAGAATAGATGCCTGTAAGAGTTCCAATAAATATAAATTGATAGCATGCTTTTGGTTTTATTTCCATTTCTTTCTTTTTCCTCTTCTCCTGTTTTTGTTTGGTGTTGTGATTGTTTGTTGCTTTGTTTGTTTCAAAATTGAACTTCTACAATCTTATTTTTTTATTCTATTGAACAGAGACACATTTTAAAGATGGGTTTATAATGACGAGTATTTGTGAAAATTGCTGGTATCCACTTGTCTGTTTTTATAGATACAACAATGCAAAGAAACTGGATAATGCACAGCCAAACTAAGAATATATTTTTTTTATTTTTCTATCCAAGAACACATCAAACATTTGCAGGGAAACACTCAAATCCAGATGCAGAGCATATTTATAGGTAATTGACATTCACAAGATGATACACTGAGTTTAACAAGAACACAATTGTGTGAATTCATGTTAAAAATCAATGTGGTTTTTAACTTCTATTTTTGTTCTGCAGTAATTGAATAGGTGTGACGTTTATTACTGACCTCAATTCTCTTGATATCTTTTTAAATTGTTTTTCTGATACAATTAATTGTTTTTCTGGCCTGAAATGTGAACAACAGTTTGAAGGAAATGTGAATCCTACTCTAAGGACACCTTTCACGCACTTTTTATGTTCTACAAATATGACTAAGAACGTATCTATATGCCAGAAAACACTGTAACAAACAGCTTATTATCATTGTAAGATGGATACATTGATTGAAATATCTGCAAAGTCGATGATAAATGTCTACCATAATGTAAAGTCCACCACCATCTTGTCTGTTTCAGAAGTAATCTGTGTGTGTGTGTGTGTGTGTGTGTGTGCGCGCGCGTGCGTGCGTGCGAATGTGTGTGTGTGTGAGTGTGCGTGCGTGCGTGGGTGCGTGTGTGCGTGCGTGCGTGTGTGTGTGTGTGTGTGTGTGTGTGTGTGTGTGTGTCAGTGTCTGTGTCTGTGCACGTGAAACATTTCCAAAACACAGTCAAAAGTATAATTGATTCAATTCCTAGATTGCAATAAAAAAAATGAACTGATGACCTTCGTAGAGCCCCAAGCCTAACTCGTTTTATTTCTTTTGTTTGTTTTTCTTTTTACATGAAATTGGAGAAATCCCAGTCGGACAAGGGCGAGTACTGGTGACACTCATCGACCGATGGCTGTCAGCTGTGTTGTCCACAAACGATGGTGCCTGGCCTTTTAGCTGCACCTTGGCTGTGCTGGGATAAACAGATTTCTTCTGGGAGGTTGTGCTGGCAATGGTGTGCGTGTTGGCAGAACTGTTACAACGCGAATGAGTTTTACATAAGGGTGATTCTGTATGTAGAGGACATAAGTTTTGTTTGTACAAAACATTGCAATGGCAGCATTTTCTTTTTTGCACGCCACATCTTTTTTGTTGCATTTTGAATACACACACGCGTGCACACAGACACAGACACAGACACACACACACACACACACACACACACACACACACACACACACACACACACACACACACACACATACACACACACACACACACACACACACACACACCAGTGTTATCATTTAAAATTGAAGGTAAGAATCATTTTCACGAAAAAGCCATCACAAAATATGATTTAAAGGAATTAGATAAATGTAACAAACGAAAAAGAGTAACAGAGAAAAGAAGAAAAGAGAAGAAGTAAGAGAGGAGAGAGAAAGATAAGAGAGAGGGAATGAGAGAAAGAGAGAGAAGAGAGAGAGTGAGAAAAATAAAGTGAGAGAGAGAGTGAGCGAAGAAGATAGTGAGATACAGACACAGGCTGATAGACAAACAGGCAGACAGGCGGACAGGCAGACAGAGAGACAGACAGAGAAATCGCCACTTTTATATTATCACACAGGATGGTTATTTCTTTCTTTTCTGGTCTTGAGTTTTCGTTCAGTTTCTTGTCTCAGTATTACCATTATCATTCTGTTAATTTTCTTTTAATTTTAGGACTCTCATCGTTTGTCATACGTTTCTTCTCGTCCTGCTTTCATTACCAATGTGCCCTGGCCACGGTTACCATAAGCTTTAAGTGAAGGCATCCATAATGATGATGAAAACGATGCTAATGATAATGATGTGGAAAACGATAAAGACGATGACATGATTTCATCCATTTGTCCTCTTGTTCTGTTTTGAATATACGGTGATTATGACCATATTAGCTTTAAGCTAAAATGATACTGATGATGTTGATGGTGATACATGAAGATGATTCATAAGAAATTTAGGATGATGACAACTTTGCTTGATGCTAATGTTGTTTTGTTTGGTTTGTTTTGGTTTTTTGTTTTGTTTTGTTTTAAGATGGCACGTTGTTGTCGTGATTATTGTTATCATGGTTGTTGTTGGTAGTAAACTTATGTTGATATTGCTTTTGTTGCCTCCATTATTGATATTGTAGTTGCTATGTGACTTAATGAAATGTGCATACAACACGAAGAAAAACCAAATGACAATTAATGATAGACAAGTTGTGAGCATTTTCGATTTTGTTTGTTTATTTGTTTACTACTTTGTTTGCTTCTTTATTTGTTTATTTGTTTGTCTGTTTGTTATTTGTTAAAGATTACTTTTTCTGCATCTGTCTTTCTCTTGTTATCTTCATCGCTGGTGTTACTATTATTATATCCCTCAGCCTAATGAGCTGTTCCAAGAAACAAAATTGAATTAGAATTAATGACAGCTAAGAAGAAATGAACATTGCTACTTTTTACATCCTTAGCCTAATGAGCTGACCCCCCACCCTCCCACAAAAATATAGTGAATTAAAATTAATGAGAGTTAATAAGAAATAAACATTGCCACTTTTCTTTATGCTTTTCGAAGCTATTGATCATGGCTTGGCTTCCCGCAGGCTCTTTCACATCCTTTCCCCATCATCACTTCTTCAGCTTCTCTGACAAAGTTCTAACTGTCCCTTTCCACCGACTCTGATCTCTAAACCTTCTGCCCCATACTCTTTCCTGCGTTGTTCCCCTTTCTATTCCATCTCAATGCTGTCCAACAGCATAGACGTTAAATCGATCATTTGATTTGGGAACTGTTTAGGTCGTTTCTGGTCGTAAGTCAATTTCCTGCTTCGCACCACTATTATGGCCTTTGCTATGTATAGGGTTTGATAATGATAATGGGGCTTATATCGCTTTTCTAAAATAGATATGCATGAAACATTACTTGAATCTTCATTGAGAGTGCGTTTGCAGCTGATACATTCCACTTGTCAACTAATATTTTTAGGCATTATACATTGAAATAAAAGAAAAATTGAATTGACGAAAATGACTATCTCATATTTTCTATATGTTTCCAGAGGCTACAAACACGTTATCAAGCAAAGAAACAAACATCACATCAAAATGAAAAACAAACAAAATAACACAATAGTGGGAAAAAAAATAAACAAAAAGACAAGAAAAAGAAAAGATCCTCAATAATACTAAAGATGTCTGGTCACCACAATTTAAAAAAAATTTGCAAAACCTAGGGCTCCGCTAGTTTGAATGCATGAAGCACTAATTTCTTATTCTGATAAAAAAAAACACCTTTCAGTGGTTAACGTTCACTAAAAATATAAACTAAAATACATGGATTACGTTCATCCAGTTCATAATTGTTTATACATAACTAATAAGAGAAAGAAAGGAATAGGAATGTTTGATATTTGATAAAGATGTTATTTTCATTCCTCTGTCTCTCTCTTGTTGCATCCATCGCTGATGTTATTATCGTTATATCCCTCCGACTAATGAGCTGTTTCCAGAAAGAAAATTAACAATGAAATTAAAATTAATGACAGTTACGAAGAAACATGAACATTGCCACTTTTTATATCCCTCAGCCTAATGACGCCCCTCACACCACCCAGCCCCCCCTCCACCCCACAAACTTCACTACACCATCCAAAAAGTACGTGACATTTAATCTAATGATGTCAACAAGAATATCATCATTGCCACTTTTCTTTATGCTCTTTTCGAACTATTGATCATTGCTTGGCTTCAGGCTTTTCACAATCCTTTCCCCATCATCAGTCTTTCGCTTTTCTGCAAAGTCTAACTTCCTTCACCCTCTGATCTCTAAACTTTTGAACTTCTCTCTAGTGTCCTTTCTATCCCATCTCATGCTTCATAGCAAGACTAAATCGATTTTGACTTCAGTTTAGTGTGACTTTTATCTTCTGTCTAATCAATTCGTCGATATTTGCTTGGAGGTTTTATGTAATGGCATATCGTTTCATCATTAATTTTAGGGGCACTACATATTGAAATATGAAAGAAAATGAAGTGACGAAAATGATATTGATATTTTCTGTGTGTTCTCAGAGCTGCAAACACGTTACCAAGCAAACAAACAAAGAAACCAAAACGTTATCACATCAAAACAAAAAACCAAACAAAATGAAAAATAATCGTGAAAAAAATCAAAAAGAACAGAAAAAGAAAATATGCTCAATAATACTTACAATGTCCGGTCAGTATGATTTTGCAAAAATCAGGGCTACGTTAGTTTGCGTGTATGCACTCCTAATTTCTTATTTTGATGAAAAAAAACATACCTTTCAGTAGTTAATACTCACAACAAAAATATTGTCTTAAATGTATGGATTACGTTCATCCAATTCATAATCGTTTACATATAGCTAATAGGAGAAAGAAAGGAATAGGAATACACTCCCAACTGTGTTTTTTCCCATTCCTCTTATGTGAAGAACAAATGAGAAAACGTACAAAATACCCAATAATGTACAAAGTCTTGCAACCCGAAACAGCATATTTGTAACATGTAATTGTCGCTTAATTGTGGTTTAGTTATCAGTCTATATCTTTAATGTTATCTATGTAAGCAGTTGTCTTAAACTGTGTTTGGTATGGAAACAACGTTTTGATACTATTTACCGGATATCCTTTCTAGATAACATCTATATCGTAAATTTGTTTTTGTAATCGTCCAAAGATTTTGATTATCGTTGTTGTTGTTGTTTTGTTTTATTGTTATCTACATCTGAGGCATAACATTAAGCCAAACTTTTGACTATTTTATCAAACACTTCTTTAGTTTGTGTGTGTTTGTCTGTTTCACATAAAATAAATTCTATGTTACAATTTTACACACGTTCAATTCTTTTCTTTGGAAACATTCTACAATCCTTACAAAAACAACGGGAAATATGGCATTGGCATGTGTAGTGTTATATCAAGAATAATCATGATGAGTATAAGGAATAGTTCTAAATCAGAAATAGCAGAAGAGCAACATAGATTTGTTAAAAGGAAAGGAACTGTTATTGCCACATAAATCATAAGAACTCATAGAAAGATCTGTTGAGTTGAATAATGATTTAAATTTGTGTTTTGCTAATTATATCTACACGTCTTGATAAGGTAAGATGCAAGAACTGATCAACCAACTGGAATAGCTCAATATCGATGGAAATGATACAAGGATGATAAGGAATACGTATTGGGAACAAACAGCAGCAATGAGAATAGAAAATGACATACGCTCTTTCAAAATATAGAACGAGGGTCAGACAGGGATTTGTTTCCACTTTACATTGAAACCATCACAAGAAACCTAGAAGAATACCCTGGAATAGAGGTTAGAAAAAAATTATGAACATCTCTGTTTGCAGATGACACCGTTCTAATTGCAGAAAAAGAAAATGGCATTTACTCTTGAAATCTTGTGAATATAATAGTAATAGAAAGCAGAAATAAAGGTCAGGTTAATAGTAGAAGACTGTAGTCGGGTAATCATAGTTAATTTTAATACTCTTCCTTCAGACATGTTTTTTTTTCCTTTTCATCAACAAAGCATTTAACTAAAAACACAAAGTAGTTGTTCATGTTTACAGAAAAGACTGCATTGTCTAATTGAAATTATCCTTATAAATTCAAAACAAGAGGTTTAGGGTCACTAAAACAATATAGTATAATTATACGTAAAAATTTTCTGCAGAACACGCTTTTTGTTTTAATTCTAGCACGCATGCATTATTTTTTAATGTTGACACACATACACAAGGTTACCACAATGATGACAAGATTTGATCTAAATAAATTCCCCAAATCCCCTTCCAAAATGAAAAAAAAATGAATACTGGGAAAAATTGCTGGCAGGGCACTCGCACCTTTAAGCACTACTAATTCAAAACCTTTGGCTCCAAAAGAGCCCTTTTCTCGATTTCCTTTGCAAGAGAACTGTAATTTGTGGCTGCAGTTCTTTTTTTTTCCAACTAAGAACTAGCCATACTCCCATTAAAGTGAATGTGCAGCTCATCCACAATCCTCCACCTTTTTTTTCCTATTGCCTCGAAGCTTACGCAGATCTCAACGGTCTTCTGATGGCTAACTTGGGAAATGCCATGCTCCCAGAAAATGTCCCAGTGCTAAGAACTGCGGGAGGTCTGTTTGAACTTTAATGGGAACGTCAAATTCCTTCAAGACCAGCAGCGCATGTCTTCATTAGAGGCAAATTAGATTTCTTCCTCTCTTCATGTTTTTCGTCGTATCATTCCTCCCCTCTCCCCTCCCGTCCTCTCCCTTATGTAGAATAGGAAATAGAAGGCGTTTGGACACGCGTTACGCTGTGCACACTTGCATGCAAGGAAACACATATTCTCTCTCTCTCTCTCTCTCTCTCTCTCTCTCTCTCTCTCTGTCTTTCTGTCTATGTCTCTCTCTCCCTCTGTCGTCTGTCTCTCTGTCTTCTGTCTTGTCTGTCTGCTCTCTCTGTCTCTCTTTATCTTTCTATCTCTCTGTCTCTGTCTCTGTCTGTCTGTCTGTCTATCTGTCTGTCTTTCTCTCTCTCTCTTCTCTGTCTCTGTCTCTCTCATCTCATCTCTCATCTCTCTTTCTATCTTTCTGTTTCTCTCTCTGTCTCTTTGTCTGTCCCCCCTCTCTTCTCTGCTTCTCTCTCTGTCTATCTCTGTCTCTCTCTCTCTGTCTCTTTCTCTCACTCTCTATCTATGTCTCTCTCTCTCTTGTCTGTCTGTCTGTCTGTCTCTCTGTCTGTCTGTCTCTCTCTCTCTCTCTCTCTCTCTCCCTCTCCCCCCTCTCTCTCTCTTTTCTCCCTCCCCCCCTATCTATCGTTGCAAAAATTGTGTTGCAGTTCCAAAATTATAGACCTATAGCTTAATCTGATCATGCTTGTTTTCTTTCTTGCTAATTCGAACGGATACAAACGTTATTTTATCTTTGATGAAAGTATTCCAGACGTTTCAAAATTAACATATGCAAGCATCTATGAAATCTTTTTTAAAGTACATGGTAAAGATTTTCCCAAACAATATGATGCAAAATGTAGTATATACACAGTCAAAATATACATTTATCTTTTTCTGCCAAAGAACAACTAAAAATGGGATGAAAATACACTCGGCACCATCTGAAATAACATTGCTGTGATTTGTTGTCCGTGTTGCATGCCACTCGCGACTCAATGTTGAGACTTACTTGAGTGTTCATTACACTGTATTGAAATTTGGGAGAGTTATTGAATCTTTCGAAAAAAACAACAAACAAAACAATGTACACTAGATCTGTTTTCTCAAGATCAATTCCAGGTTGCAAGAAATAATCCTGTCCATTCATTCTGATGTGGTCAGCTTAGTCTGTCATTGATCCCTTTCTTCCTTCACTCATTCTCAGACATTGCTACTGCCTAGAATTTTGCGCAGGCTCAAAAGAATCTGTCAGATAATGGCTGTCAATTTAATAAATCACTTATAGAATCGTCGAATGCGATGCGTCATCTTAAAAAAATCCAAACTCTAATCTGACATACAAGAAAACTCCACCTAGACTGCCCTGATACAATCCCTCGTAAATTGCTGTGTGTACATGTTTCGGTCTTTATTCGTGACGGTATTATACACCTGCTGTAAATTGATATAAATAAAATCCCACTTTCTATTCTGCCTTTTTTGAAATAGGGAATGTTGTGAAAAGTGTGCTTGGGGTGCGTTCAAGGCTTCAAGTGCAAGTGCTTTAATTCATTTGGCTCTGAGAGAGCTCCTCTTCAATATTCCACTTTTTGGAAGAGCAGTGTACTCGTGGGAGTGTTTTCCCCTGTCAGTTGAAACTAGCCATGCTTTCACGAAAATTATTCTTCAGTACATGCGCAATGATTGTTTAATGTCTACTGGATAGGTCTGTATGGGTATGCGCATGCGCGCACACGCGTGCGAACGCAAGTGTGCACGTGCGTGTGTAGTCTATGTGTGTGCGCGCGTGTGTGCGTGTACGTGCGTGCGTGCGTGTGTGTGTGTGTATGTGTGTGTGTGTGGGGTGTTTGTGTGTGTGGTGTGAGTGTTGTGTGTGTGTGTGTGTGTGTGTGTGTGTGTATGTGTGTGTGTGTGCCAGTGTCTGTGTCTGTGCGTGTGAAACATTTCCAAAACACAGTCAAAAGTACACATTGATTCAATTCCTAGATTGCATAAAAAATTAACAGATGACCTTGCTAGAGCCCCAAGCCTAACTCGTTTTATTTCTTTTATTTGTTTTTCTTTTTACATGAAATTGGAGAAATCCCGTGTTGGACAAGGGCGAACACTGGTGACACTCATCGACCGATGGCTGTCAGCTGTGTTGTCCACAAACGATGGTGCCTGGCCTTTTAGCTGCACCTTGGCTGTGCTGGGATAAACAGATTTCCTCTGGGAGGTTGTGCTGGCAATGGTGTGCGTGTTGGCAGAACTGTTATAACGCGAATGAGTTTTACCGAAAGGTGATTCTGTATGTAGAGGACACAATTTTGTTTGTACAAAACATTGCAATGGCAGCATTTTCTTATTTGCACGCCATATTATTTTTTTGCATTTTGAATACATAGCACTCACACAGATATACACACATACACGCACGCGAGCGCGCGCGCGCGTACACATTGATACTTACACACACGCAGCAACGCACACGCACACGCACACGCACACGTATATATACAAACACATACACACACATGCACGCACACACACATGATCACACACACACGGCACACCACAGCACACACGCCGCACACACACACAAGCACACACACGCACACACACACACACACACACCACACCACACACACACCACACACACACACACACACACAACACACACAACACACAACACAACACACAACCACGACACACACACACACACACACCACAGCACCCCACACACACACACACACACACACAACACACACACACACACACAACACAACAACAACAACAAAAATACAAAAACAAAAAAAAAATGATCATTTAATTGGAGGAAAACATTTTCATGCAAGCATCACAAAATACCACGTAAAGGGATTAAATAATGCATAAGAAATGAAACAGAGAATAACACAGAGAAGGAAGAGAGAGAAAGAGGGAGAGAGAGAGACAGAGAGAGAGAGAGAGTGACAGAGAGACAGAGAGACAGAAAAAGAGACAGAAGAATTGAGAAGAGAGAGGGCAGAGAGAGAGACACAGAGAGACAGAGACAAGACAGAGACAGAGAGATGAGAGACAGATACAGAGAGATACATATTAACACAGACAGACAGACAGACAGACAGACAGGCAGAGAAAATGCCACTTCTATATGATCACACAGTACCGTTATTTCTTTCTTTTGCGGACTTCAGTTTCTGTTCAATTCCTTGTCTCACTATTACCATTATCTTTAGTATTCATTTTCTTTGATTTTTAGTACTCACAACGTTTGGTGCAAGTGTCATCTTGTTCTGATTGCATTACCAATATGCCTTTGCTCCGGTTACCATAAGCTTCAAGTGAAGACATCCAAAATGATGATGAAAACGATGCTGATGATAATGATGTGGAAAACGGTAAAGATGATGACATGATATCTTACATTTGTCCTCTTGTTTGTATTCAACATACGCTGGTTATGATCATATTAGCTTCAAGCCAAAATGATACGGATGTTTTGTTTTAAGATGGCACGTTGTTGTTGTTATTATTGTTATCGTGGTTGTTGTTGGCATTAAACTTGTTGTTAATATTGCTTTTGTTTCCCCTGTTATTGTTGTTGCATTTGCTATGTGATTAATGAAGTGGGCACACAACACGAAAATAAAAGAACCAAATAACAATTAATGAATAGACAAGTCATGACCTTTTCTGATTTTTGTTTGTTGATTTGTTTGTTTGTTTGTTTGTTTGTTGTCTTTGTTTGTTTGTTGTTTAATCATTTGTTTGATATTTGATAAAGATGTATATTTCATTCCTCTGTCTCTCTCTTGTTGCATCCATCGGTGGTGTTATTATCGTTATATCCCTCAGCCTAATGAGCTGTTTCCAGAAAAGAAAAGAAACAATGAATTTAAAATTAATGATAGTTACGAAGAAATGAACATTGCCACTTTTTATATCCCTCAGTTAATGAGCTGCCCCCATCCCCCACCACCCTTCACCTACACACAAACCCCAAAAAGTAGTGAATTAAAATTAATGAATGTTAACAAGAAACAAACATTGCCACTTTTCTTTATGCTTTTCGAAGCTATTGATCATGGCTTGGCTTCCCGCAGGCTCTTTCACATCCTTTCCCCATCATCACTTCTTCAGCTTCTCTGACAAAGTTCTAACTGTCCCTTTCCACCGACTCTGATCTCTAAACTCTTCTGCCCCATACTTCTCTCCTACGTTGTTCCCCTTTCTATCCCATCTCAATGCTGTAAACAGCATAGACGTTAAATCGATCATTTGACTTCCAGTTTTATAGTGTTAGGAACTTTTAGTCGTTGTTGGTCGTAAGTCAATTTCCTGCTTCGCACACTGTTTTGGCCTTTGCTGTATAGGTTGATAATGAAATGGGGCTTACATCGCTTTTCCAAAATAGATATGCATGAAACATTACTTGAATCTTCATTGAGAGTGCGTTGCAGCTGACACATTCCTACTTGTCAACTAATATTTTAGGCATTATACATTGAAATAAAAGAAATATTGAATGACGAAAATGACTATCTCATATTTTCTATGTTTCCAGAGCTACAAACACGTTCTCAAGCAAAGAAACAAACATCACATCAAATGAAAAATCAAACAAATAACACAATAGTGGAAAAATCAAAAAGACAAGAAAAAGAAAAGATGCTCAATAATACTAACGATGTCTGGTCACCACAATTAAAAAAAATTTTGCAAAACCTAGGGTCGTAGTTTGAATGCATGAAGCACTAATTTTTTATTCTGAAAAAAAAAAAACCTTTCAGTGGTTAACGTTCATTAAATATAAACTAAATACATGGATTACGTTCATCCAGTTCATAATTGTTTATACATAACTAATAAGAGAAAAAAGGAATAGGAATGTTTGATATTTGATAAAGATGTTTATTTTATTCCTCTGTCTCTCTCTTGTTGCATCCATCGCTGGTGTTATTATCGTTATATCCCTCCGACTAATGAGCTGTTTCCAGAAAAGAAAATTAACAATGAATCTAAAATTAATGACAGTTACGAAGAAATGAACATGCCACTTTTTATATCCCTCAGCCTAATGAGCTGCCCTCTGCCCCCCAGCCCCCCCCCCCCACACACACCCCCACCCAAAAAATAGTGATTTGAAATTAATGAGTGTCAACAAGAAATAAACATTGCCACTTTTCTTTATGCTTTTCGAAGCTATTGATCATGGCTTGGCTTCCCGCAGGCTCTTTCACATCCTCTTTTCAGCTTTTCTGACAAAGTTCTAACTGTCCCTTTTCACCGCTCTGATCTTTAAACTCTTCTGCCCCATACTCTCTCCTACGTTTGTTCCCCTTTTCTATCCCATCTCAATGCTGTCAACAGCAAGAGTTAAATCGATCATTTGACTTCCTGTTTACAGTGGTGGGAACTTTTAGGTCGTTGTCTGGTGTACAGTAAGTCAATTTCCTGCTCCGCACCACTATTTTGGCCTTTGCTGTATGGGGCTTGATAATGATAATGGGGCTTATATCGCTTTTCAAAATAGATATATAAACTAATTTAAAGCATTACTTGAATCTTCATTGAGAGTGCGTTTGCAGTCTGACACATTCCGACTTATCAACAGTAGATTTTAGGCACTACATATTGAAATAGAAAGAATGAAGTGACGAAAATGAATTATCTGATATTTTCTGTGTGTTCTCAGAGGCTGCAAACACGTTATCAAGCAAACAAACAAAGGAAACCCAAATGTTATCACATCAAAATAAAAAAACCAAACAAAATAAAACAATAATCGGAAAAAAAATCAAAAAAGATAAATATGCTCAATAATATTAACAATGTCGGGTCACTATAATTTGCTAAATCAGAGCTACGTTAGTTTGCGTGTATGCACTCCTAATTTGCTTATTTTGATAAAAAAATACTTTCAGTAGTTAATACTCACAACAAAAGTATTGTCTTAAATGTATGATTACGTTCATCCAGTTCATAATCGTTTACATATAGCTAATAGGAGAAAGAAAGGACTAGGAATACACTCCCAACTCTGTTTTTCCCCATTCCTCTTTATGTGAAGAACAAATGAGAAAACGTACAAAATACCCAATAATGTACAAAGTATTGCAACCGAAACAGCATATCGGTGACATCTAATTGTCCTTAATTGTGGTTTAGTTATCAGGCTATATTTTAATGTTATCTTTATAAACAGTTGTCTTAAACTGTGTTTGGTATAGAAAGAACTTTTGATACCATTTACCGGATATCCTTTCTAAATAACATTCTATATCGTAAATTTGTTTTTGTAATCGTTCAAATGATTATTGGAGTTATCTTTTGTTTTTTCATTGTATGTATCTACATCTGATGGCATAACATTAAGCCAAAACTTTGACTATTTTATCAACACTTCTTTAGTTTGTTAGTGTTTGTCTGTTCCACATAAAATAAATTCTATGTTACAATTTTACACACATTCACATTCTTTTCTTTGGAAACATTCTACAATCCTTACAAAAAACAACGGGAAATATGGCATTGGCATGTGTAGTGTTATATCAAGAATAATCATGATGAGTATAAGGAATACTTCTAATCAGAAATAGCAGAAGAGCAACATAGATTTGTTAACAGGAAAGGAACTGTTATTGCACATAAACCAAAGAACTCATAGAAAAATCAGTTGAGTTGAATAATGATTTAAATTTTGTTTTGCTAATTACATCTACACCTTGATAAGGTAAGAGCGAAGAACTGATCAACCAACTGGAATAGCTCAATATCGATGGAAATGATACAAGGATGATAAGGAATACGTATTGGGAACAAACAGCAGCAATGAGAATAGAAAATGACAGACGCTCTGTCAAAATATAGAACGAGGGTCAGACAGGGATTTGTTTCCACTTTACATTGAAACCATCACAAGAAACCTAGAAGAATACCCTGGAATAGAGGTTAGAGAAAAAATTATAAACGATCTCTGTTATGCAGATGACACCGTTCTAATTGCAGAAAAAGAAAAGGGCATTTACATCTTGAAATCTTGTGAATATAATAGTAATAGAAAGCAGAAATAAGTGTCTAGGTTAATAGTAAGAAGACTGTAGTCGTGGTAATCATAGTTAATTTTAATCTCTTCCTTCAGACATGTTTATTTTTTCCCTTTTCATCAACAAAGCGTTTAACCAAAAACACAAAGTAGTTGTTCATGTTTACAGGAAAAGACTGCATTGTCTAATTGAAATTATCCTTATAAATTCAAAACAAGAGGTTTAGGGTCACTAAAACAATAAATACATGTAAAGTATAAGTAAAAATTTTCTGCAGAACACGCCTTTTGTTTTAATTCTAGCATGCATGCATTTTTTTTAATGTTGACACACATACACAAGGTTACCACAATGATGACAAGATTTGATCTAAATAAATTCCCCAAATCCCCTTCCAAAACCAAAAAAAAAAAAAAAAAAATGAATACTGCGAAAAATTGCTGGCAGGGCACTCGCACCTTTAAGCACTACTAATTACAAAACCTTCGGTTCCAAAAGAGCCCTTTTCTCGATTTCCTTTGCAAGAGAACTGTAATTTGTGGTTGCAGTTCTTTTCTTTCCAACTAAGAACTAGCCATACTCCCATTAAAGTGAATGTGCAGCTCATCCACAATCCTCCACCTTTTTTTTCCTTCTACCTTGAAGCTCACGCAGATCTCAACGGTCTTCTGATGGCTAACTTGGGAAATGCCATGTTCCCAGAAAATGTCCCAGTGCTAAGAACTGCGGGAGGTCTGTTTGAACTTTAAATGGGAACGTCAAATTCCTTCAAGACCAGCAGCGCATGTCTTCATTAGAGGCAAATTAGATTTCTTCCTCTCTTCATGTTTTTCGTCGTATCATTCCTCCCTCTCCCCTCCCGTCCTCTCCCTTATGTAGAATAGGAAATAGAAGGCGTTTGGACACGCGTTATTCTGCGCACACTTGCATGCAAGGAAACACAGATTCTCTCTCTCTCTCTTTCTCTCTCTCTCTTTCTGTCTCTCTCTCTCTTTCTCTGTCTCTGTCTCTGTCTCTCTCATCTCTCTCTCATCTCTCTCTCACCTCCCAATCTTTCTCTTTCTCTCTCCTCCCTCTCTCTCTCTCCTCCCTCTCTCTGCTTCTCACTCTATCTCTGTCTCTTTCTCTGTCTCTCTGTCTCTCTCTCTCCCTCTCTTTCTATCTATCTGTCGCTCTCTGTCTCTCTCACTATGTCTGTCTATCTCTCTGTTTCTCTGTCTGTCAGTCTGTCTGTCTGTTTCTCTGTCTGTCTGTCTCTCTCTCCCCCTCTCTCTCTCTTTCTCCCTCCCTCCCTATCCATCGTTGCAAAGATTGTGTGTTCCAGAATTTATAGACCTATAGCATAATTCGATCATGCTTGTTATCTTTCTTGCTAATTCG
This sequence comes from Monoplex corrugatus, assembly GCA_030674185.1. Classification (NCBI taxonomy): domain Eukaryota; kingdom Metazoa; phylum Mollusca; class Gastropoda; order Littorinimorpha; family Ranellidae; genus Monoplex; species Monoplex corrugatus. The sequence continues at coordinate 53,447,937 of JAPXFY010000014.1, read as the reverse complement.
AACGGATACAAACGTTATTTGTCTTTGATGAAAGTATTCCAGACGTTTCAAAATTAACATATGCAAGCATCTATGAAATCTTTTTTAATGTCCATGGTAAAGATTTTCCCAAACAATATGATGCAAAATGGAGTATATTCAGTCAAAATAAACATTTATCTTTTTCTGCCAAAGAACAATTAGAAATGGGATGAAAATATACTTGGCACCATCTGAAATAACATTGCTGTTCTTGAGTGTTCATAACATTGTATTGAAATGTCGGAAGAGTTATTGAATCTTTCGGGAAAAAAACAACAACAAACCAATTTACTCTAGATCTGTTTTCTCAAGTTCAATTCCAGGTTGGAAGAAATTATTCTGTCCAGTCATTTGATGTGGTCAGCTTAGTCTGTAATTGGTTCCTTTCTTCCTTCATTCATTCTCAGACATTGCTACTGCCTAGAATTTTGCGCAGGCTCAAGCAATCTGTCAGAACAAGACTGAGGCAGCCGAGATGTGGTTTTTAAGAAGAATGTTGAGAGTTCCATGGACAGCAAAGAAAACAAACGAGACAGTCTTGATGGAGGCAGACACAAGTAGATCATTCATAAGGAAGACAAGGAAAAGGCAGGCAACATTCATAGGCCATTTTATGAGGAAAGGAAAATTGGAACACCTGGTCACAACGGGAAAGCTGGAGGGAAGGAGAACACCGGGTAGACCCATGGAGAGGATGCTGGACGGACTTGCAGAGTGGCTGAAGACAGGGAGGGTGGAAGAGATGCTTGAGGCAAAAGAGATAGAGACAGATGGAAGTCCATAATCACCAACGCCATGCGGCAGGGCACCTGATGATGATGATGAATGGCTGTCAGTTTAATAAATCGCTTATAGAATCGTCGAATGCGATGCGTCATCTTAAAAAAATCCAAACTCTAATCTGACATACAAGAAAACTCCACCTAGACTGCCCTGATACAATCCCTCGTAAATTGCTTGTGTGTACATGTTTCGGTCTTTATTCGTAACGGTATTATACACCTGATGTAAATTGATCTACTAAAGTTCCCACTTTCCATTCTGCCTTTTTTGAAATAGGGAATGTTGTGGAAAGTGTGCTTGGGGTGCATTTAAGCCTTCAAGTGCAAGTGTTTTGACACATTTGGCTCTGAGAGAGCAGTGTACTCGAGGGAGTTTTTCCCCTGTCAGTTGAAACTAGCCATGCTTCCACAAAAGGTATTCTTCAGTACACGCACAATGATTGTTTAATGTCTACTGGATAGGTCTGTATGTGATGCGCATGCGCGCACACGCGTGCGAACGCGCGTGCGCACGTGCATGTGTGGTCTGTGTGTGTGCGCGCGTGCGTGCGTGCGTGCGTGTGTGTGTGTTGTGTGTTTGTGTGTGTGTGCCTGTGTGTGTGTCTGCGTGTGTGTTTGTGTGTGTGTGTGTGTGTATGCGTGTGTGTGTGTGTGTGGGTGTGTTTGTGTGTGTTGTGTATGTGTGTGTATCTGTGTGTGTGTATGTGTGTATGTGTGTGTGAGTGCTTGCGTGCGTGTGTGTTTGTGGTTTTGTATATATGTGTGTATGTGTGTGTGTTTGTGTGTGTGTGTGTGTGTGTGTGCGTGTATGAATGCGTGCGTGCGTGTGTCTGTTTGTGTGTGTGTTTGTGTGTTTGTTTGTGTTTGTGTGTGCGTGTGCGTTAATACGTGCGTGCGTGCGTGTTGTGTGTGAGCGTGTGTATGTGTGAGTGAGTGTGCGTGCGTACGTGCTTGTGTGTGTATGTGGTTTGTGTGTGTATGTGTGTGTGTCTGGGTGTAGGTGTTTGTGCATGTGTGTATGTGTATGTGTGTGTATGTGTGTGTTGTATGTGTTTGTGTGTGTGTGAGTGTGTGTGTGTGTTGTGTGTGGGTGTGTGTGTGTGTGGTGTGTGGCATGTGTGGGTGGTGGGTGGACGCTGTGGTAGTTACTTGTGTGTGTGTGTGCGCGCGCGCGTATGTGTGTGTGCGCGCACGTGTGTGTGTGCGTGCGTGTGTGTATGTGCTGTATGTGTGTGTGTGGTGTGTGTGCGCGCGCACGCGCGTGTGCATGTGTGTGTGTGGGGGGGAGGGGGGCTGCAGGTGTGTGTGTGGCGGATATGTATGTGAAGGGGGATGTTTTTGTGTGCGCGCGCGGTGTGTGTGTGTGGTGCATGCGCGCGCAGTCGTGCATGTGTGTGTGTGGGGGGGGGGATGCAGGTGTGCGTGTGGTGGGTATGTATGTGGGGGGGGAGGGTGTTTTGTGTGTGTGTGGTGTGTGTGTGTGTGTGTGTGTGTGTGTGTGTGTGTGTGTGTGTGTGTGTGTGTGTGTGTGTGTATCTTTTTGATCCATTTTCTATGTCATCCAATTTTCTACAAAAGGTGGGATAATTTTCACAATGTCACAATGATACATATCGATGATGATGATTATCATGATGTTACGGACTTCCATCTAGGACTGAAACTGCGTTGACAGTCTCGTACTCTATACCGCTATTATTATATATTCTGGAATCAACAAGAGCCGAGAGATAAGACACTGACATATACAGACAGTGTGGTCCCAGTCTTCCAAATGAGAGCATAGCACTCTCATCCCTGGGTAGTGGATGGTTGGTGCCGAAACGTCCCACAATGATTTATGATTTTAAAAAGAACAGATGGGAATTGGAACCCACAACCTTCCAGTTGGTAGTTCTTTGGAAGGAGAGTGTTGTACTATGCGCCAAACTGGCTTTGAGAAGTACAGAATCTGTTTTCTTTTCTGTATCTATGTTCTGCAGAAAAAGAGATAACTAGAATGGCTTGACCATCGTTTTTTTTTTTTCTTTCTTTCTTTTCTTTTCTGACGGGGAGGGAGAAATAAGAGAAACGTTAAATTTGCATTGTGTCAGTTGCGACAACGACAATGAAACAAAAGTAAATTCAATTAAACAAACAAACAAAAAAAGGGGGGGGGAAGGGGCGGAACAGAAAGAAGAAATACACATAATTATATTTGACTGATTCCTCAAACTTATCTTGTTCTTCACACACGCGCGCGCGCGCACACGCACTCATACACACACACACACATACACACACACACACACACATACACACCACACACACACACACACACACACACGTGCGCACGCGTGCGCGCGCACGTACACACACATACGGACATACACACACTGGCGCACATGCACGCACACACGCACACACGCACACAACGCGCGTACACACAACACATACACATACACATACACACTCACACTCACACACACACACATACACACTCACACACACACACATAAACACACACATACATACATACAAACTCTCTCTCTCCTTCTCTCTCCCTCGCTCTCTCTATCCCTCTCTCTCTCTCTCTGTCTCTCTCTCTGTCTCTCTCTCTCTTTCTCTCTATCACGGAGTTAACGTTGAAAAAGTGGGGGGACAATAAAAAGAAATGGAAGCGAAATAGAATATGAGATGGACGTTTCTTTTTCAATCTCCCAGTTTTAAATTTAAAGGGAGGTATTTCTCACATCATCAGAAGAAGAACTGGAGGTGTGTGTTCTCTGTTTGGCATAAAATTGTGTTAACAAGATTGGGGGGGGGGGGGGGGGACTGTTTCTAAACGGATCTCTACAAAATCGAGGTCAAAGATGTAGACCATTGAGAAAGTTTGGAGTTTGTTCCAAGAGGGATCCATCGCACTCGGACAATTCCATATGCGCTCCACCCAAAATCTACCAGCGATTATCTGGCAAACTTTCTGAACCTGCGCAGAACCCCATGTCCTGGCAAGGTCTTGAACTGTGGAGCGAATGGAGTGGGGTGGGTGGGGAGAGATCTATAAAACGCTAAGTTATAGTAGATATAAGGTCCTGAATACACGGCTCTATCAAAAGGACCAACCAGCCCGCACTGGGGAGTCGTGAATGCACACATGTTTGGGACTCCTGCTTCTGAGGTCAAGTCTCTGACACCAATGAGTGCCTGAAATAGGTATTAATTGAATAAAGCGTGCAAACATCATTATGTCTGGAATTATGTTAGATTAGCTCATGCCTCAATGATGTATCAGTGTATGTATCCGACTGTGATTGTGTTGTTGTTTTTGATCAATTACGTTTATTCTTCATTGATGTATTAATGTATGTGTTTAAGATTGTATTGTTTTTGGTTGGTTGGTGTGGTTTTGGTTGGTTGGTTGGTTGGTTGGTTGGTTGGTTGGTTGTGGTTGGCTGGTTGGTTGTTGGTTGGTGTTTGGTTGGTTGGTTGGTGGTGGTTGGTTGGTTGGTTGGTTGGTTGGTGGATGTTGGTTGGTTGGTTGTGGTTGGTTGGTTGTGGTTGGTTGGATGATTGGTTGGTTGGTTGGTTGGTTGGTTGGTTGGTTGGTTGATTGGTTGGTGGTTGGTTGGTTGGTTGGTTGGTTGGTGGTTGATTGTTGGTTGTTGGTAGGTTGGTTGGTTGGTTGGTTGGTTGGTTGGTTAGTTGGCTGGTTGGTGGTTGGTTGGTTGGATGGTTGGTTGGATGGTTGGTTGGATGGTTGGTTGGGTTGGTTGGTTGGTTGGTTGGATGATTGGTTGGTTGGTTGGATAGTTGGTTGGTTGGTTGGTCGGTTGGTTGGATGATTGGTTGGTTGGTTGGATAGTTGGTTGGTTGGTTGGTTGGTTGGATGATTGGTTGGTTGGTTGGTTGGTTGAATGGTTGGTTGGTCGGTTGGTTGGATGATTGGTTGGTTGGTTGGATAGTTGGTTGATTGGTTGGTTGGTTGGTTGGATGATTGGTTGGTTGGTTGGTTGGTTGGTTGGTTGGTTGGTTGGATGGTTGGTTGGTTGGTTGGTTGGTTGGTTGGTTGGTTGATTGGTTGGTTGGTTGGATGATTGGTTGGTTGGTTGGGTAGTTGGTTGGTTGGTTGGTTGGTTGGTTGAATGGTTGGTTGGTTGGTTGGATGTTTGGTTGGTTGGTTGGTTGGATAATTGGTTGGTTGGTTGGTTGGTTGGATGGTTGGTTGGTTGGTTGGTTGGTTAGTTGGTTGGTTGGTTTGTTGGCTGGTTGGCGGGTTTGTTGGCTGGTTGGTTGGTCGGTTGGTTGGTTGGTTGGTTGGTTGGTTGGATGATTTGGTTGGTTGGTAAGTTGGGTGTTGGTTGGTTGGTTGGTTGGTCGGTTGGTTGGTTGGTTGGTTGGTTGGTTGGTTGGTTGGTTGGTTGGTTGGCTGTGTGGTTGGTTGGCTGGTTGCTGGTTGGTTGGTTGGTGTTTTGCTTGATTAAGTATGTTTGTGTTTCATTGATGTATTGATGTATGTATGTGACTGATTTGATTGCTGTTTCTGATTAACTATGTTAATGCTGCAATGAGGTATACATGAGTATATCTGACTGTGTTTCTACTGCACTGATGTATCGACATGGCAACCTCCCCCCCACCCCCCCGCCATCTTTTTTGTTGTTTGTTCGTTTTTTATTGTAACGAGCATTTTCATAAATTGGCTGTTTAAGCTATATAAATGAAATTGATATCATTATCATTAACAATTACCGACAATATTTCTGTGTTCACAGTTGCAATAATATATCACTGTCTTTGCTTGACGGCCTTTTATTTCAGATGCAGTTTCTTGAAAGTCATGGTGACATGACACTGACAAACATTTAATCTGGATTTTCCCTCAAATTACATTTTCTTCATAAAAAGTAGAAATATATTAAAATGCCTGACCGCTGTTAATGGACGCTTTGGAACTTGTGAAAGAGGTTCTTGGGAGCCCGTTGAAAGGAAAATAAAAGGATTTTTTTGTCTCACTCCCTACCAGTCTTTGACTACTGTGATCAGAGGGAACAAGCCAGACTTGTGTGGCTATGTCCCGGGATTTGTCATCTCCCCACCTTGCCATTCAGTTTGTAAACAAGGTAACTGGGTCCGAATGAGTCATGCAACTCATGGACAGCCCCTCCCCCACTTGAAGAAATGATTGTCGATGGGGGTGAGAGTTCCGAGAGTGGCGACGCATTGGCACTCCGTGTTCCATCCACACCCTCATTGTGTTTCCTGTTTAATTGTCTTTGCTTCACAGTGTTTTGTTTTAGATGGAGTTTCTTGAAAGTCACGGTGACAGTGACATTGAAAAGTACTAAATCTGGAGTTTCCTCAAAATTACATTTTCTTCATAAAAAATACAAAATTATTAAAATGCTGACCATCGTTTGTGGACGCTTTGGAACTTGTGAAAAAGATTTTTGGGAGTGAGAAAATAAAAGGATTTTTTGGTCTCACTCCCTACCAGTCTTTGACTACTGTGATCAAAGGGAACAAGCCAGACTTGTGTGGCTATGTTCCGGGGTTTGTCATCTCCCCACCTTGCCATTCAGTTTGTAAACAAGGTAACTGGTGGCTGGACCCGAATGGGTCATGCAACTCATGGACAGCCCCCTCTGCTTTGAAGAAATGATTGTGGATTGGCGTCGAGATCTCGAGGGTGGGTGGGTGAGTGTCCAGAGAGTGGCGAGGCATTGGTGCTCAGGGTCCCATCCGCACTCTAGTGGTGTTTCTTGTTAATTGTCTTTGCTTCGCAATGTTTTGTTTCAGATGAAGTTTCTTGAAAGTCAAGGTGACAGTGACATTGACAAGTACCAAATCTGGATTTTCCCTAAGATTACATTTCCTTCATAAAAAAAAGTAGAAAATTGTTACAATGTCTGACCATTGTTTGTGGACGCTATTGAACTCGTGAAAGAGGTTCTTGAGAGCCCCCTTTGAAAGGATAATAAAAGGATTTCCTTTTTTTTGTGGTCTCACTCCCCACCAGTCTTTGACAACTTCATCAAAAGGAACAAGCCAGACTTTGGACTGTGCCTGGATAAAAGACTTTCAGGACTGTGGCAATGAAAACCTTGCTGATCTATCGTCTACTGAATCATGACTGTCAATATCGCGTGTATGCATTAGAGTATTGGTGGTCAAGTTGCTAGTGACCCAGCTGATTCTATAGCAAGCAAATATCACACGTTTACTATAAAGTGTTGGCCTAGAGGATAGGAGCATCTGCCCAGACGCAAAAAGTCTGGATTCTGTTCATCAAATGAATGCAGAAGTGTTGTCAGACTCGACCAATCCCTTTGAAAAACAGATAGATAGATAGATAGATAGATAGATAGATAGATAGACAGATAGATAGATAGACAGATATATAAACAGATAGATTGATAGATGGATAGATAGATAGATAGACAGACAGATAGATAGGTACATACATACAGACTTACATACATACATACACACATACATACATAATAGATAGATACATAGATCGATAGTAGAGAGATAGATAGATAGATAGACATACATACATACATAGGTAGATAAATAGATAGATAGATAGATAGATAAATCGACAGATAGATAGATAGATAAACAGACTGGTAGACGGATAGATAGATAGATAGATAGATAGATAGATAGATAGATAGATAGATAGATAGATAGATAGGTAGATAGATAGATAGTTAGAAAGAAAGATAGATAGATAGATAGATAGATAGATAGATAGATAGATAGAAAGATAGAATGGTAAAGACAGAGAGAGAGAGAGAGAGAAGAAACAGACAGAGGGGGGAGAGAGAGAGAGGTTAAGGTACAATGGGAATTGAAAGAGAGGAGAAATGTAATTTACGTTTTCTTGCTGCCATTCATGAAGTAATTTGACGTTCCCATTTACCTTTTAAACAAACGATTCACCATTCTTAATGCTGGGACATATTCTTGAAGCATATCATTCTTCCAAAATCAGCCATCAAATGATAGTTGAGACAAGTGGGAGCTCTTGTGTAAAACAATGACAGCGCTATAAAAAAGTAGAGACGAGCTGGGAGAAAAGAGTTTATTGAAAACTGCTTTTAAACAGCCTGCCAAAAAATGTTACAAATTACAGTTAGCTGTCCACCATGAGGTTAAACATTGGAGAAGGATTCTTTCTGAGATCAGTGTGGTGAAGAAATTAAGACTTGAATGCAATGCATACAAATGTCCTCATTCTCTCTCTTTCTCTCTCTCTCTCTCTCTCTCTCTCTCTCTCTCTCGCTCTCTCTCTCTCTCTTTCTATATATATATATATATATATATATATATATATGTATGTATGTAATATACATATATATATGTGCATATATACATATACATATCAATATATATATATATATATATATATATATATACAGAAACAAATGGCGAAAAGGGATTTTAATGGTTTTATTTATATTAAATCGTGATAACTACGGTATATTAGTAAAACTGACTCAAGAGCTGCAATGCACCAGGATATATTTCGCATAGTCTTTAAATGAAGACAGATTTGGATTTAACGTCAAAGAAACATCACCTTGTAACCATTAAGAAATAAAAACATATAGTCACTATATCAGTCACAATTTGTTTTGTATTCCCAGACAGATATATATACATACATTAATTTTAATATTTACTGGAAATAAACAGCTGCAACGAGAATAGAAAACAATATAAGCTCTTTCCAAAACATTAAAAGAGGAGTCAGACAGGGTTGTGTTTTCTCACCAGATCTGTTTTCACGATACAGCGAAAACATCATGAGAAACCTAGAAGAAGACCCTGGATTAAAGGTTGGAGGGAAAATGATAAACAACATTCGGTACGCAGATGACACCGTGCTAATTGCAGAAAATGAAAAGGAACTACAAAACCTTGTGAATATACTAGAAATAGAAAACAAAGGTGAGGGATTGGAACTAAACAGCAGGAAGACTGTAGTCATGGTGATAAGTAAAAAACATGAAATCCCCTCATGCAAAATAACAGCAAATGGCACAACCTTGACACAGGTTAATAAGTTCAAATACCTAGGAACGGTCATGTCATCAGACGGCAGATGCACATCGGAAATAGCTGGCAGAATCGGCCAAGCCAAAACAGCATTCAAGAAGATGACAAGCATTCTTACCAACAAATGCCTATCAATGAACATCAGAAAAAGAGTCCTTGAATGTTATATAAAACCAATACTGTTGCACGGATGCGAGGCGTGGACAGTCAGCGAGCAAAGCCAGAGCAAGATTGAGGCAGCCGAGATGTGGTTTCTCAGAAGAATGTAGAGAGTTCCATGGACAGCAAAGAAAACAAACGAGACGGTCTTGATTGAGGCGGACACAAGTAGATCACTTATAAGGAAGATTAGGAAAAGACAGGCAACATTTATAGGCCATTTTATGAGGAAGCGGGATTTGGAGCACCTGGTCACAGCGGGAAAGTTAGAGGGAAAGAGAGCGCCAGGTAGACCAAGGGGGCGAATGCTGGACGGACTCGCAAAGTGGCTGGGGATGAGGAGGGTGGGGGAGATGCTTGGGGCAACGAGAGATAGAGATGATTGGAAGTCCATGGTCGCCAAAGCCATGCGGCAGGGCACCTGATGATGATGATGAAGATATACATATATATATATATATATATATATATATATATATATGTATATATATATATATGTACATATATGTATATACACATATGTATATATATATATATATACATGTGTGTGTGTGTGTGTATGTGTATGTATGTATGTGTGTGTGTGCTTGTGTGTGTGTGTGTGTGTGTGTGTGTGTGTGTGTGTGTGTGTGTGTGTGTGGACACATACTCAGTTAAAGATGTAGAGAATGAGACAGACAGATAAGCAGATTACAGGAGCACAAACAAAGAAACCGGCACATAGAGACCAACAAATTTTGTTCAAGACAAGAAATGGTATAACGCCTGGACAGTCACTGAAACGGAAAACAGTGCTGAAAGAGCATAAGAGCGGTAGAGGAAAGGGACTTAACCTTGTTCCTAGAAGAGAACGCAACTGTTCCCATCACTATCACGCCTTGAGGGTCAGGTTATTGATCTAGCGTCTGCACTGGTGGAAGGAACCAAGATGACACAGAAAGGTGCAGATTTCAACCGAGAGGGGGAAGGGTTTAGGGACGAGATCCAGAAAAACGAGAAGGATAGGCGCTGGCTGTGAAGGAAGGAGAGACCAATCAAGTAGAAAGAAGAAAATGACTTATAGTGATGCTCTTTAAAGGTCAAAATGTTTAGTAACAGCAAAAAGTATGTGTATATTGCTGTTACATATCGTCGAGAAATTTGGGGAAACTTGAATTTTTTTTTTAGTCAAGGCTTTCAAAAATCTATATGAATACTAAGTCCGTGTCATACTCTCATTAGACGTATTGTGTTTATTATGTAAACATTTTATTAGTGTAGAGACGTAATATCAAATATGGTACTTAAGTTGGAAGAATCCATAATGGAAACAATGCTCAACGACAACATCAAAAATAGCATGAGTTAGTCATCATTATTGTATGAATTTCTCTCCTCCTTCGTGGTTGTGTGTGGGTGTAGTTGCAGGGTATAGGGGCAGACTTGGGCATTCCTTTTTTGAGGAATGTTCTGAGCTTGCAATTCTGTGCCTTGTGGCTGTGTCTATGCTAGCTGAATGGGTAGCGCAAGCTGTGTTGGATTTGTGAAATTCTACATGGGAGATAACTCTGTGACTCTCAAGAGTTATGCTGCTTAGTTAATGTCATTGTTAACAGATTACCGATACAAAGTTCAACACACACACACACACACACACACACACACACACACACACACACACACACACACACACACACACACACACTCACACACACACGCACACACACACAAACACACACACACATACACACATACACACACACGTCTAGGAATAGCCCCATTCCCTCTATGTATGCGCAGGCGTGCAGGCGTGTACGTGTATGTGTGTATATGCACGTGGGTTTGTAGGTTTGTGTCGTGAGTGTGTGTTCGTGGGCAAACGTGTGTACAAATCTGTCTTTTTGAAATAGTGACTCATGTTTCACAGTAACCATCGAACACTCAAATACATGCACCTATGCATATGCATAGTTCAAAGACAAAACGTTTAGCACACATGTCTCACTTTTGAAACACTTCAGCATACCTATCGAAATAATACCCAAGCTCCTAATTTCCGTTATCATCCGCACCATGACAAACTCGTGCCAGATCTGGACCCCGATCAAGTTCCTGTAGCAGAAAATCATCACCTCTGAAACACGTTGTTTCAAGAGAGCATCCAGAAATACCAGAATCAGCAGAATCGGAAACACACGAGAACACATAATTAGTGGGAACATCATCGCCGTAGTCATCCACAAAAAAAAAATCAATGAGTTTGTTGATGTGACCAAAATGCAACCACCCCCATCCCACTAGCTGGTGCAAGAAGCATATAACAAAAATATAGATTTCCAGTGAGAGCTAGACCGAGAAATATTTGGAGGGTTGGCATGTACGAGACCCTGACGTTACACGGAATTTCTGTTCTTCATAACTTCTATTTTGTTGCCAATCATCAAATCTAACGGCAACATCCATGGCGGTACAGTTGGATGAAGAAAAGAAAGTAGTATGTTTATGAGAGACTGCAAATTGAATTCGTATCATATATAAAATAACATGGTATTGGTTAATATAACTGGACATCGTTTTCTAAAGCATAATTACAGAAGGTCTCAGGCTGAAGCACAACGAGTTTAGTTTTGTACCTTTACAATTCTCTCTCTGTCTCCCTGTCTCTGTCTCTCTGTCTCTCTGTCTTTGTATGTCTGTCTGTCTCTCTCTCTCTCTTTCTATTTCTCTCTTTTTCTGTCTTTCTCTTTCTCTCTCTCTCTTTCTCTCTCTCTCTGTCTGTCTGTCTGCATCTCTGTCTGTCTCTCTCTGTATCTGTCAGTCTGTCTCTCTCTCTGTCTCTCTCTGTCTGTCTGTCTCTCTCTCTCTCTCTTTCTATTTCTCTCTTTCTCTGTCTTTCTCTTTCTCTCTCTCTCTCTATTTCTCTCTCTCTATCTCTGTCTGTTTCTCTCTATCTCTGTCTGTCTGCCTGTCTGTCTCTGTCTCTGTCTCTCTGTCTCTGTCTGTCTGTCTGTCTGTCTGTCTGTCTCTCTCTCTCTCTCTCTCTCTCTCTCCTCTCTCTCTCTCTCTCAAACCAAACATCCTTACGAATCTGACAGTTCACAAATCATGTTAGGCAACAGAGAGATTGGCCTCAGGCGTCCAAAGCCTGCAACACGTCCTGCTTTCGTGGGCCAGTTAACCTCAAGTTGGACGTTGTTGACAAGCGTCATTACGCTTCCTTTCAGTGAGGGGGTGAGGAGTGTTTGGTCCTTCGGTCCCCTCTCTCCCCCCCCCCTTTTTTGTTTGTTTTTGTTTTTGTTCTGTGGCTAAAAATACTGTAATGGTGAAGATGTTGTTGAGTTAGATTTCCTGTCCTTTGCCATAACATACTTTTTGTCCCATGTTTTACGCCGCATTAACCCATCTGACTCTCACACCCTATCCACCAACAGCTAAAAACTTAGCCCTTTGACTCCCTTGCCCTATCCACCAACGCAAAACTTGCCTTCGACTCCTCACCCTATCCACAACGCAAAACTTAGCCCTTCGACTCCCTCACCCTATCCACCAACTCCAAAAACTTAGCCCTTCGACTCTCACCCTATCCACCAACTGCAAACTTACCTTGACTCCCTCACCCATCACAACCGCAAAAACTTAGCCCTTTGACTCCCTCACCCTATCCACCAACTGCAAAGACTGCCCTTTGACTCTCTGGCCCCATCCACCAACAGCAAAAACTTAGCCCTTTGACTCCCTTACCCTATCCACCAACAGCAAAACTTAACCCTTGACTCTCTCACCCTATCCACCAACTGCAAAGACTTTGCCCTTTGACTCCCCTTACCCAATCCACCAACCACAAAAAACTTAGCCCTTTGACTCCCTCACTCTAGTCCACCAACCGCAAAACTTAACCCTTTGACTCCTCCCCTATCCACCAATCGCAAAGACTTGCCCTTTGACTCCCTACCCTATCCACCAACCACAAAAACTTAGCCCTTTGACTCCCTCACCCTATCCACCAACCACAAAAACTTAGCCCTTTGACTCCCTCACCCTATCCACCAACCACAAAAAACCTTAGCCCTTTGAACTCCCTTCCACCCTATCCACCAACCACAAAAACTTAGCCCTTTGACTCCCTCACCCTATCCACCAACCACAAAAACTTAGCCCTTTGACTCCCTCACCCTATCCACCAACCACAAAAACTTAGCCCTTTGACTCCCTCACCCTACCACCAACCACAAAAACTTAGCCCTTGTACCTTGACTCCCTCACCCTATCCACCAAATGCAAAACTTCTTAGCCCTTTGACTCCCTCACACTATCCACCAACTGCAAAGACTGCCCTTTAACTCCTCACCTATCCACCAACAGCAAACCTTAGCCCTTTGACTCCCTACCTATCCACCAACAGCAAAACCTTAGCCCTTTGACTCCCTTACCCTATCCACCAGTTTCCTGCAGGAAGTTAGTGGGTAGGGCGAGGGAATCAAACGGTCAAGTTTTTTTTTTTTGCTGTGCTAGCATGGATGGCAATGCAGGATGCTAGTGGCCAGGGTGCGGGAGTCAAAGGGTTAATGCCGCTGAAGCTGGAATAATGTTTGCAACGCGATGATGATGATGATGATGATGATGATGATGATGATGATGATGATGATGAGACGACGACGACGACGACGACGACGACGATGATGATGATGACAACGACGACGACGACGACGACGATGATGATGATGATGACGACGACGACGACGACAACGATGATGATGGTGATGATGATGATGATGTACATAATGCTATGGAGTTCCGTATATAGGATTGAGACTATGTGACAGAGCTGTACTCTACGCTTACCATCACAATATGCCCTGGCGTGAACCAGGCACAACAGTTACAGATTGCCTGCTACGTTAGACAGAGGATTTGAGCAATGAACTCAATGATGCACCCGTGATATGGTTGTGAGGCTCGACTGTGTAGTTCCAGTTTTCCTAACGAACCCGTAGCACGCTCAACTCTGGGTAGTAGCTGACTGGGGCCGAAAACTCTCACAATGATTTTGAAAGGACTGACGAGGATTTGAACCCACAACGTTTCAGTCAGTAATCCGTTCCCTATCCACCACACTACGGCGACTGGTTACAATATATTATTGTTTATGCATGTACTTGTGGCATATGCCTTATTTTACCTGAAGGAGAGTGTGGCATCGACGATAAAGCATCCGTCCTGGAAAGTGAGAAATACTAACCTCTGTCTTGTCTATGTGTGTGTTTGGTCAGTTCAAGAATAAAGACCATGTCAATTTTGAACATAAGACCAATATATTGTATGTATTTCTCTCCTCTCTCATAGTTGTGTGTAGGGTAGTTGCAGAGAATAAAGGTAGGCTTGGGCGCTTCTTTTTTGAGGAGTGTTCTGAGCTTACTGTTTTTGTACTTTGTATCTGCTTCTATGCTAGCTGAATGGGTAGCGCAAACTGTGTTAGATCTGAGAAGTTCTATACAACATGGGAGATAATTCTCAAGAGTTATGTCCTTTGATTATAGTATAATGTAATATTAAATCGGGTGGTTGATCCAAGCATTTTACAGTTATAATGAAAACTACAAGTAAACATCAAAAATGTTCGCGCATGCACACGCACACACGCACGCACGCACACACACACACACACACACACACACACACACACACACACACACACACACACACACACACACACACACAACCACACACACCTCCACGCCCACCACCCCTCCAAAGAAAAGTAGTAGAAATTTTCTTTTTCCTTTTTTTTCTTCGAAAAGCAACGAAGAGGCGATATTCTTCGAAAGCAATTTGTTCTTGTCCAATTTATTTCATTTGTCATGGATTTTTTTTTCACCTTAGCTTTTGCTTTAGTGTATGTGCGTGCGTGTCTGTGGTGTGTGTGTGTGTGTGTGTGTGTGTGTGTGTGTGTGTGTGTGTGTGTGTGTGTGTGTGTGTGTGTGTGTGTGTGTGGTGGTCGTGTGTGTGTCTGTGTGTGTGTGGGGGTTGGTGGGTAGGGGGTGTCTGGGTGTGGGCGTCTCTGGGTGTCTCTCCGTCTGTGTGTGTGTGTGTGTTGTGTGTGTGTGTGTATGTGGTGTGTTGTGTGTGTGTGTGTGTTGTGTGTGTGTGTGTGTGTGTGTGTGTGTGTGTGTGTGTGGTATGTGCGTGTATGAATGCATTGTGTGATTGTGCGCACGCGCGTGTGCGTGTGTGTGTGTATATATATATGTGTGTGTGTGCGTGTGTGTGTGTGTGTGTCTACGCGCGCGTGCGTGTGTGTGTTTGTACGCGTATGTGTGTGTCTGTGCGTGTGTGTCTGTGTGTGTGGTATCTGTGTGCCTGTATCTGGTGTCTTATTAGCATTGTAACAATTCTGCCAGCATGCACACCATTGCCAGCAGAACCTCCCAGGGGAAATTTTATCTGTTTATCCCAGCCCAGCCAAGGTGCAGCTAAAAGGCCAGGCACCATCGTTTTGTGGACAACACAGCTGACAGCCCTCGGTCTGATGAGTGGCAATGGTATTCGCTCTTGTCAAACATGGAGCATTTCCGATTTCATCAAAAAGGTGTGGAAAGACATGCTATGCTAACAGTTCTATTTTTAGGAAAATGTGGCCAATGTTGTCTCTGTATTTATAACTCCGTTTGGACAAGTTTCGTGAAACAAGATTATATTTTTGAGAGAATTGATAATGGGAAGAGAAAGAGAGAGAGACAGACAGACAGACAGACAGACAGATAGACAGAGACAGAGACAGAGACAGACAGACAGAGATATAGACACAGCACAAAATTATGGCAAGCCAAAATCCCCTTACAATAAGGGTTACAGCAGTTTTACATACACACAAAGATTAAGTGATTGCAATGCATCAAATATCAAGAGAGACAGACACACACAGACAGAAGACAGAGACAGAGAGAGAAAGAGGCGACAGAGACATAGACAGACAGAGACAGAGATAGACAGACAGACAGACAGACAGACACTGTGAGAAAACCCTCAAAACATGCTAAAGAAGTAACTTTCTTCTGTACAAGTTTAGAATATAAACACTTATTGCAGAAAGAAATATCAGTGTAACGTTAAATTAACCTACCTATGAAGTCTGTGGATGAAACGTCCACCAAAGGTGCAAGGAACGTGGATTTAATTCCCAGTCAGACAAGGATTTCCCCCCCCCCCCCCCCCATCTCATAGGTCTTCTGTGTGGTCTGAGTGCTAATCTTTTGGATCAGACGATAAACCAACGTTATACTTTATGCCTGTGCCATCCCTGCAATGGTTACAGCCTGGGCATCGTTCCCACCCTGGCTGATTGGGGCTATGTTCCTGTTACGGAGACTGCTTCACCAAATGTCTGACAGCTCCTTAGACATTCAAACAAATCAAACAGTTCCACATAGTTCAGGTTAATCATATTCCATTCAATTTATCGTGAATGCAGCCCCACCATGTCAGGGCTGTCACTATGCCACTAACACATAAAAATGTATAAAAAAAAATATAAATAAAAAACCCCACTATCCCCGTTTTAAAAATTACACCAATAGTTTCTTCACAAGTCAAACAAATGTTCAGATCCATTCAAACATCTAACTAAAACCTTGTCTTATCTATACTGAAATCATATCAAATGAAACAATCTGATTTCTCTTCGAAATGCCAGACTATTTCTTGGAATACCACAACGAAATAAGATATTCAGCGAGTCTGCTGTAAACTATTTCTGTCTGACATCACTCCTGTCCGACAAATTAAGTAACAGGTGTTTTGGCACCCACCTAGAAACTTTTTTTATTTCAGTATAATGTCTTGAATAAAGACGCTGTGACCTATATGTAACCTACTTGACACAACTTGTATAACAGTTACTGGAAAGTGATAGTGTTTGTATCTAGTACCATTTTCAAAGTAGTGTCATAAACGGATATACTTTACGCAGCAAGAAAAAGAAAACAATACAACTGTGAGACTGCAGTATTTTCTTTAAATAAACCAAAGAGGATTTTTATGTCAGATTAATTTTGGACACAGCGGCGTGCTCGTTCGATTAAAGCTAACCGTGATTTCCTGCAATGTCTGTCACTTTCTGTGTCAAAATCAATGTCAGTGTAACCAATTATCTCTAAAATCCATTCCTGTTGGCTATGATTAAAAAATCTTTCACACAACTGATTGAAAATTGTTGAAATAGTGGTGTTCTTTGTCAGACGTAGGAAGTCAGGATAAGTTATGTCCCTTCTCTCTCTCTCTTTCTCTCTCTTCTCTCTCCTCTCTTCTCTCTCTGTCTGTCTGTCTCTCTCTCTGTTATATAATTTATATATATATATATCAGGTTAAAGATCAAAAACAACAGTTTAGATGATCTAGATTCAGTGTCCGATCACTGCTCAGGTGCCAGCATAAAGCAATACTGTGTCACACACGAGGTGTGGCTGGTCGAAGGATGCAATAAGTTTAGAATATAATTTTCAGTTTAGTTTCTCAATATACCGTCTCGGCACATGGACGACTTATCAGATACGCTGAAATCTCTGATGCCATGCGATGGAGAAGATCCAAAGTAATGATGACATAAGACATAATATTATGCTGTACATACGTCCACTGTGTTAGCATGGTCTTGAGGTCCTAACCATCGTATGGGTTTCCTGTGTACATGTATCTTTGTTTTAGTTTGTCAATAGAATAACCTAAGTTATATCGTAATTGGGGTGTATATCTCGTGTGTACCAGTCTAAAGTTTTTTACTTTTTTTGTTTTTTTCACCTTTTTTAATTCATTTTTAACAGGATAGACTTCAACAAACAGTGTAGTAACAAAACAAAACCAAAACAAATAATAGTAATTTCAATTGTACCTGTCTAAAGTTAATTTTCTGTTTCTTCTGTACCATCTTCTACGTACGTAAATTCAGTTGAAACAGACTCCGGGACAACCGTCTGTAAATGAGTCTACCGCTTTTAGCAAAACAAAAAAGCCTGAATTTCGCACGATCTATCTGCTATCAAGAAAAGACAATGAACATTGCGATGATTACTGAAACAACCGTTTACAAATCATGTAGCCATATAAACAGATGTGAAAATAACATTTGCCTAATACTGAATTACACAGATTCAACAAATTTACTGAACATGTGTAATAATCATCATACTGATAAATGGGTACGAGACAGACCTGTATTTTGTCATACGGATTTAGTTAAGAAATAGAGAAATTTTCAAAGACGAGCTTCGTGGTAATCTTCTGGTAAAGT
>JAPXFY010000014.1:53422167-53424667 GCA_030674185.1 Monoplex corrugatus | reverse complement strand
GTGAGGCGTGGACACTCAACACACAAAGACAGAACAGGATTGAGGCAATTGAAATGTCGTTTCTAAGAAGAATGTTTAGAGTTTCATGGATGGCAAAGAAAAGAAACGAAACAGTCTTGAAGGAGGCAAACGCAAGATGGACATTAATAAAGATTAAGAAAAAACAAACATTTATAAAACATTCTATGAGGCAAGAGAAATTAGAGCACCTGGTCACAACAGGAAACCTGGAGGGAAAGAGAGCACCATGTAAACCCAGGGAGACAATATCGGATGGACTTGCAGAGTGGCTGAGGACGGAAAGTGTGGGAGATGTACTTGCAACAACAAGGGATATATTCGTATGGAGGGGCCATGATCTCTAACACCAGGCAGCAGGGCAAATGATGATGATGATTCGTATATCCAATAACATTCAATTGATCAAACCAATAGATCTTTGTAAGAATGTGAGTAAGGCTTGACTGTACTCACCGTTCATGTTCTTGTTTCGGTTCAACCATCATTTGTGTTATTGCTGGTTGTCTCATAGATCGTCTCTTTACTTGTGGCCACTGACATTTTGCTGTTGTTTATGGTGAGCTTTTCCTAGGAAGTTAGTTTAGGTTTGTGATGAGCATTTGTCTGAGTTTGGTATTTAGTTTCTGTGGAACGTTGCTAGCTACGTTCTATTATTACGTATCGATTTTCTGATTCTTCATTTTATCGATTTCTCTCTCTCTCTCTTTTCTCTCTCTCCCTCCCTCTCTCTCTCTTTCTCTCTCTCGCCTCTCTCTCTCTCTCTCTCTCTCTCTCTCTCTCTCTCTCTCTCTCTCTCTCTCTCTCTCCTCTTTCTCTCTGGTTTTCTCTCTCTCACTGTTTGTAATAAATTGTGTTTCAATATGTAATACATTCAGCGCACGGAAAATAGTATACACGCAACTTGTGTTAGTCTGAGAAGATTGCTTTGTCAATTCCATCAAAGTTTTGTAAGTTTGGTACGGCTGGATTATGTATATGTGCAATTAAATTGTAAGAACACACACGCACACACACACACACACACACATACACACACACGCACACGCACACACACACATACACACAAATACACACACACACACACACACATACACACACACACACGCACAGATAAACACACATACACTCACACATACATACACTTACACAGGTACCAAAAATAGAGATATAAACATGAAAATCAATGAAACATACAACAGATGATGAAATTCCTACATCTTTACCTGTCTATCTATCTGTCTAACATATTCTTACGCAGTCGAACAAAGTAAGAAAATTTCAAAATTCATTCCCTCTATATCATGAAAGGTTTCCTTTTTTCTTCACAAGTTGAACTAAAACAGCACCCAGTATCTATTCAATAATATTCAGTCAATCAAACCAATAGATCTTTGTGAGAATGAATGTAAGGCTTGACTGTATTCACCGTTCATGTTCTTGTTTCGGTTCAACCATCATTTGTGTTATTGCTGTTTGTCTCATAGATCGTCTCTTTACTTGTGGCCACTGACATTTTGCTGTTGTTTATGGTGAGCTTTTCTTAGGAAGTTAGTTTAGGTTTGTGATGAGCATTTCTCTGAGTTTGGTATTTAGTATTTGTGGAACGTCGCTAGCAACGTTTTATTATTGTGTCTCAATTTGCTAATTCTTCATTTTCTCAACTTCTCTGTTTCTGTCTGTTTGTCTGTCTGTCTGTCTGTCTGTCTGTCTGTCTGTCTCTCTGTCTCTCTGTCTGTCTCTGTCTCTGTCTCTCTCTCTCTCTCTCTCTCTCTCTCTCTCTCTCTCTCTCTCTTAGTGTTGTAGTAGATTTAGTGCATGCACAATGGCATGCACATAATTAGCGCTTTTCTTACAAAATTAATGTATCATTTTACCATCAAAGTTTTGTAAGCTTGATGTTGCTGGATTATGTACAGTGAACCTGCATGAAACACACACACACACACAACACACACACACACACACACACACACATACACACACACACCACACACATACAGATATATATATATATTATATAGATAGATGGATAGATAGATAAATAGATAGATAGATAGATAGATAGATAGATAGACAGACAGATAGATAGATAGATAGATCAATAGATAGATCAATAGACAGATAGATAGTTAGTTAGATAGACAGATAGATCGATCAATAGATAGATAGATAGATAGATAGATAGATAGACGGATACACGCAATACACTCACACATACATACACTTACACAGGTACCAAAATTACAGATACAAACACGAAAATCAATAAAACATAGAACAGGTGATGAAGTACATGAACATTGATATATCTATACCTATCTATCGATCAGTCTGTCTAACATGTTCTTAAGCGATGAACAAAGAAAGAAATTTCAAAATTCGTTCCCTTTATGTCATGAAATGAGTCCTTTTTTTCAAAATTTCGACTGAAACAACACCCAGTATCTATCCAATAATATTAAAAAAATCAAACCAACAG
>JAPXFY010000014.1:53412167-53414667 GCA_030674185.1 Monoplex corrugatus | reverse complement strand
TTTCTTTTTGGTTTGTTTGGAATGTATTCTGTATCATTATATTTGTTCTTATGAGAATACCATCAACTTTGAGTTTGTTGTTATTTGATATTGCTGTTATTTCATCATTTCATTAAAAACAAAAGACTGACTTTCTTTTGATCTCAAATCTCAGGACAAGGTGCCATTCGAAATTAGAGACACAACAGGCACTGAAAATCACCCTTTGAAATAAAGCAGGAGTAGCAGATGGAGAACAACAGAAATCGTCCTAGCATGTGGAGACATGAAAAAAATCATGTGGCTGACGACAATATTCCAAAACAGCATGAAGTAAAACAACAAAATAAGGAAGACGAAGACTGTCAACTTGTAGTAGTGGTCCCTATTTGGAAGAAAAAAAACAGCAAAAGAGCCTGCAATGATAGAAATGAATGTCACACTTGAGCAATGTTGGCAAAATACCAAACATCCTAAAACAATGTAGACAAAAGAAGGAACTCCTTTGAGTGAGGCGTGTATGGGATTCAATACAGGAAAAAGGTACGCATAGATATCATCTTTGAGCTAAGACAACTTTGTAAAAAGACAGACACGCACAACAAGAACTTAATCTTGTCCATGTAGATCTAGAAAAAAGTGTTTGACAAGGTACTTGGTGACAATCTATGGAAAGTGCTAGAGTTGGACAACGCAAAGAACTATCTTCCAAACAACATCAGAGCCATATATTCAAGCAGCAAGAGTGCAGAGTTGTCCACCACCGGGATTCATTGACTGGTCTGAAATTTCATCTTTGAGTTGTAAATGGTAGTGTTCTATCACAACATTGATCCACCATCATGTTCATCAACAGAAAGTTATGTGGTTTGGTCATTTTACCCGAATGCAACCCCACCAACCTGTTCAAGAAGCACACAACAACAACAACAACAACAACAACAATAGATGTATGGCTTTAACACTTTCACAACTTTTGGCATCTCAAGTCGACCGTAGGGGCTCACACTTGTACTTGACTCCAGTCGACAGGCTGTCAGATAACTGTGGGCAACTGTAACCGACCTGGAAGATGCAACTTTTAGCATTGCTCTGTACTGAAGACTTTGGACTACGGACTTCAGAATCTCTTATTATCCAAGAATAGTAACGATAGGTCCCATTGGGCCTGTGCTACTGCTAGCCTTTGTTATTGTACACACAAATATAAGCAGACTAAAAACCAGACGAACAATAACACATGGAATGCGAAACAAGATATAAAAACGAATCGAGATAAAATATTGACTTCCATACATAAGTCAGTAGCTCGTGCGCTTTACAAAAGCCTAAGAAACAAAAGCAGGCATAACTATGTAAAACAAATACATGCCCATCTTTCACACAAACTACAACTAAACCAATGACATAACAATATTGCCAGTAGTTGCACGAACATTTTGTTTAAAGAAAAGTATATTGCAGACGTAAAATCCAAAAAAAAGAAGAAAGTAAAAGAAGCATTGAAAACAAACGAGGGAGGGGGGGGGGGAAGAGACATGCCAACTAGTGCAATAATGAAAATACATCAACTATAATACATGCAGCGTCACAGAAGTTGTGAAGTAGAATACCAGTAAATTATCGATTTCCATGCACGAGGCAAGAGTGAGACTGACAGTAAGGTTCTGAAGCAATGGACAGTGTGAACGTAGCTACGTGAGACTGATAAGGAGGTTCCAAAGTAATGAAAGTTTCTGTGTAGCCACTGTAAAGTATTCCAGTGCTCGCCAACTCAAGCAGCATGTCGTTGCCGCTAGGTGTGCAAGGAGTGTGCATGGTGCTGCAGTCTGACTGGAGGAGCAATGATGAGCCACTGTAAAGTCTTCCAGTGCTCGCCTTGTTCAAGCAGCATATAGTTGTCACTAGCTTGTGCAAGGAGAGCGCATGGTGCTGCAGTGTGACTGGAGGAGCAGTGATGAGAAGGTTACACCAACACCCAGACCGAGGAAGATCTGGATCGATGGCGTAAAAGAGATCTTGACACCACTTGGCATTTCTCCTCTTCAGGCCTTCCTGTTCGCTTCGGACCGTTACTGAATTTGAAACTCTGACAGTCATCTCTTTCTCCAAGAGTTACCAAAGATGGTACAAGCGGACAGATAAAAGGAGAAAAAGAAGCATTATTCTTTTTGAAAATATCGTGTATTGTTTATGCCGAATGTGTAATAAAAGACAATTTGGTATTGGAAGATAGATGTGAAAGCCTTAACTGCGTATTTTGTTTTTGTTAGATAGGATATTTTCTATTTATTAAATATCTTTTCTTCTCATGGGGTGATGATAACCCAAACTCCTCTCTCTCTCTCTCTCTCTCTCTCTCTTTCTCTCTCTCTCTCTTCTCTCTCTCTCTCCCTGTCTCTCTTTCTCTTTTTTGCTCTCTCTCTCTCTCTCTCTCTGTGTCTCTCTCTGTCTCTCTCTCTTTCTCTCTCTCTCTCCCTGTCTCTCTTTCTCTCTCTCTCTCTTTCTCTCTCTCTCTCTC
>JAPXFY010000014.1:53394667-53402167 GCA_030674185.1 Monoplex corrugatus | reverse complement strand
TGTATATAAATCAATTTGTTCAAATATCTGGAATCAACTGATACGTTTTAGTCATAAATATCGCGGGGTTTATTTAACAGATGTAAATAAACTGTGGTCAAACGTACGACCTAATCATAATGAACTAAACTCTACAAAATTCTTTTAAGACCACACCGCCACCTCCTTCTTCTTCTGCTTATTCCTTTTCCGTTCTCAACCATTATATCATCATCTATAGGCTTGAACGTCAAGAGGGCTTGAAGTGAAGTGGGTAAGAGATAGGACTTCCAGTCTGAAGGTATTTATTCAATCCTGCCTGGGTACATCCCTGCTGATGAATAAAAATTTAGATTTTCCTATCTCCCATGTCAACAAGGGGGCAGATCTATAGGTTTTTGAGCCTGTATACGTAGGTAGAACATCAAATATGTCCATTAAAGATCATGTAAGTCATGCCAGTTATTCAGTGCTCGTGGAAATATAAGTACTCCAACATGCGAAAAAATCCGATTGCTTAAAAAAAAAAAGAAAGAAAGAAAGAAAGAAAAAGGAAATAAAAACAAGGAAAAGAATACGAAAAGATAGTCATTATTATAATTATGGCTGTTTCTGTTATTTTCCATTGTATTTTCCCTATATTAAACATTTTATTGAATAGTCATTATTTTAACTATCACTGTTTCTGTTATTTTCCATTGTATTTTCCCTATATCAAACATTTTATTGAATTTCCTTTCCTTTCTCTTCCACGTCTCTCTCCCTCTTAGATATTGACAAATTTTTATACCAAACCAATCAAATGATGCGTTAAAACCTTGTTCTCCTTTCCAAGATGCAGAATTTCACTTCCCATTTATAGTTCAAACCGCGGGCAGGTACAAAAAAAAAAGCTTTTCTTCTATACTCACGTTCATTTCTCTCTTAAAACGCAAAACGTTTTTGTGGTTTGGATATAAAACTGTTGTTGCTGTTGTCTGAGTGGGAAAGTGTTGTCTCTTTTTCATGGGCAGAGCTTGCAGACAGGAGGGTGGAGAGGAGGCTAAGGTGCGGATTACACGCGTCTACTGTCAATCTACGGGACAGCAGTGAAAGCTCATGGGCTTCACGTGATGGCCACGTCTGTAGCTTCCTGTAGTTTTCAATCAGCCTGAGTGTGGACAGTTTCAGGTTATGGGCAGTGTGTGTGTGTGTGTGTGTGTCTGTGTGTCTGTGTGTGTCAGTCTGTGTATCTGTGTATGTCTGTGTATATGCATGCGTGTGTATATATATATATATGTACAAGTCATAATTGGCACTGCGCCTAAATACCTTTCTGACATCTTTACGATCTATGTACCACCCAGATCTCTTCGCTCTGCTACCGATGATAGAACATTCCGCGTTCCAAAATATAAACGAGAGAGGCATGGTGGTCGAGCTTTTTCATCATCTGCTGTGCAGATGTGGAACTCCTTGCCTCACAATCTCCGTCACAGCCCTTCATTTCCCTCCTTTAAAACTAGTCTGAAGACTTTTCTCTTCCAGCAACATTTCTTGTAGACCCTCTTTCTGCCGCTCTGTATTCTTGATGTGCGTGTTTTTGGGTGTGAATGCGTGCGCGTGTGTGTTTGTGTGCGTGCGTGCGTGCGTGTGTGTGTGGTTTGTGTGTGTGTGTCTGTGCGTGTTTGTGTGTGTGTTGGTGTGTGTCTGTGAGTTCGTGTGCTTGTTTTACTTTTTATTGTTGTTGTAAAGCGCTTTGTGCAAGTGGAAAGCGCTCATAAATAACCATTTATTATTATTATTATTATTATTATTATTATATGTGTGTGTGTGTATGTAGGTGTGTGTGCGTGTGTGCGTGTGTGTGTGTGTGTGTGTGTGTGTGTGTGTGTGTGTGGTGCATGCACATGATCGCGTGTATTTTCACCTTTGTACAATGCACAGATTCAGTAGGCTTTTCTTGTGATTCCTCATCAGAGGATACGTATACTCTCGGCAACAACCCTTTAATAGATTTGTGTTACCAGTATATCATGGGAAAAGTTTGAGCCATTCAGACTTCACAGACAAAAAGAGTAGTTGGGAATTCGACAGAATATTAATCTGTTCGCACAACTTCCAAAGGTTAACAAACTTATTCAATGCATAGTAGTTTCAATCAGTCATTGAAGCTCGAAACAACGTTGCTTCCGTAGTTATCCAAACACATTTTCCTTTAAATTGGATACATCTTACAGAATGAAGGAGCGTAAGGCTGTGCAGGAGCTTTGTAAAACACTGTGCATCTCTATGGATTAGCTGTATCACAAGTTTCTGCCCATTGTCTCCTAGTTCGATTAGCCTTATCCAGACTTTCTGCCCATTGTCCGCCAGTCCAAATCTCTTTTCAAGCCCTTCTGAATTACACAATTTTTTCCCATTCATTGCCTCTGTCATGAGTTTTTGCCTGTTTGGGTCACTGAAGTGGCAGAAGTTTCCACCTGAATTCATAAATATTCTCTTGAACGTTCAGTTCATGATATAAATATCGACTGTCACATCATCAGTGTGGTGTATCTACATTTAGAAAAAATATGTCAACGTATATAAAGTTTTAAAATCTTTCCATAAAGTTTCTGTCACATGTTGAGGGGTTCACTTCGTGCATTTGTTTATTATTTCCTTTGTTTTTTCGCAATTTTCATAAAACTGGAGACTGAAACATATTGTTTCTATGGATAATGCATATGTGTTTGTGCATGTCTGCTGTGTCTGCCTGTGTGTGTGTGCGCGCGCGTTCGTGTGTGTGTGTGTGAGTGTATGTGTGTGCGTGCGTGTGTGTGTGTGTGTTGGTGGGTAGGTGTGGGTGTGTGTGAGGGTGTGCGTATGGGTGTCTGTGTGTGTGTGGGTGGGGATATGGGTGTGCGTATGAGTGTGTGTGTATGTGTGTGTGTGTGTGTGTGTGTGTGTGTGTGTGTATGTGTGTGTGTGTGTGTGTGTGTGTGTGTGTGTGTGTGTGTGTGTGTGTGTGTGATCTTTGAGTTAACGTCTTTTCACAATGAGTGACAAGTGTGTGTGTGTGTGTGTGTTCGTTCTTTGAGTTAACGTCTTTTCACTATGAGTGATATTAGACTATTAGACAAGTGTGTGTGTGTGTGTGTGTGTGTGTGTGTGTGTGTGTGTGTGTGTGTGTGTGTGTGTGTGTGTGTGTGCGTGTGTGTGTGTGTGTTCTTTGAGTTAACGTCTTTTCATTATGAGTGATATTAGACAAGTGTGTGTGTGTTTGTGTGTGTGTGTGTGTGTGTGTGTGTGTGTGTGTATGTATGTGTATGTGTGTGTGTGTATGTGTATGTGTGTGCGTATGTGTGTGTGTGTGTGTGTGTGTGTGTATGTGTATACGCGTCAATAAGCTAGCATTGTTTCACGCACAGAACACCAACGCAGCAAGGAACTCTATGAGAAAACATGAGAACGATTTCATTTTCCCCAAACCTTTTCTTCCCTAAACGATGAAAAAGGTCAGGTGTGATACAGAAACTACCTGCTGAATACTATTGTTCTCACATTCAAAGCACTCGGGAGAATTCTCACTGCACAGCAAGACAGATCCGCTCACGTCTAGTGAAAAGACATTAAAGTTTGATTCCCAGGAAGAGAGAATCCCACACTGTGTCTATTAGACCTGCCACAATGTCATCATTGGATGTCCTTTTGGAAAAATGAGAATAGGATCAGAGTTGATTAGTTGTTTGGCTCTGCTGTTTCACGTGTTGATTTTAGAAGGAAATTTGTTTATTCTGGTTTGCTTGTTTGTTTTCTTACTTGGTTTGTTTGGTTGGTTGGTTGGTTGTTTGGTTGGTTGGTTGGTTGGTTGGCTGGTTGGCTGGTTGTTGCTTGCTTGCTTGCTTGCTTGCTTGGTTGGTTGGTTGTTTGGTTGGTTGGTTGGTTGGTTGGTTGGTTTGGTTGGTAGGTTGGTTGGTTAACTGTTTCATTTGTTTGTTTTTGTTCGTTTGTTTGCTTGCTTGCTTGCTTGCTCACTTGCTTGCTTGCATGCTTGCTTGTTTGATTGCTTGCTTGTTTGCTTGTTTGCTTGCTTGCTTGCTTTCTTGTTTGTTAGTTCATTGGTTGGTTGATTTGTTTGTATACTTGTTTGTTGGCTTGTTTGTATGCTTGCTTGTTTTGTAGTTGTTGTTGTCTTTTTGGTGGTGGGAGGGGAGGATTTTTCATTACAACTGAAAGAAAATTGGGGTGTTTGAGTTGTTTACTGAACAAAATATATGTGTGATTTTTGTTGTTGTTGTTGTTGATTGTGGGTAGATTTTTTTCAGCTAATTTCTGTAATCGATTTCTTTAAATAATTTCAACAAATAGCCATGTATATAAATCAATGTGTTCAAATATCTGGAATCAACCAATACGTCTTAGTCATAGATATTGTGGGGTTTATTTAACGGATGTAAATAAATTGAGGCCAAACGTACACCCTAATCATAATAAACTAAATTCTACAAAATTCTTTTAAGACCACACCGCCATCTCCTTCTTCTTCTGCTTATTCCTCTTCCTGTTCTCAACCATTATATATGATCTATAGGCTTGATAGTCAAGAGGGCTTGAAGTGAAGTGGGTAAGAGGTAGGATGTCCAGTCTGAAGATATCTGTTCAATCCTGCCTGGGTAGGTCCCTGCTGGTGGATAAAGATGGAGATCATTCCTATCTCCCAGGTCAAAAAGGGGCAAGCCTATAAGTGTTTGAGCCTGTATACATAGGCAGAACATCAACTCTTTTCATTGAAGATCATGTAAGCCATGCCAGTTATCTGGTAGCTTGTGGAAATATAAGTACGTCAGCATGCAAGAAAATCGGATTGCTAAAAATTGTTAAAGAAATAAAATAAACACACACACACACACACACACACACACACACACACCGCGCGCGCGCGCGCACAAAGGAAAAAAATGAAAAGATAGTCATCATCATAATCATTGCAGTTTTCTGTATTTTCCATTGTATTGTCCCTATATTAAACATCTTGAATTTCCTTTCCTCCCTCTTCGATATCTCTCTCCTCAGATATTGACAAATTTCATACCCAACCAAGCAAAAGATACGTTCAAATCTTGTTCTCCTTTCCAAGATGCAGAATTTCATTTCCCATTTGTAATTCAACCTGTGAGCAAATAAAAAATAAAAGCTTTTCTTCTATACTCACGTTCATTTCTCTCTTAAAACAAAGGGCATTTTTGTTGTTGTGCAGATGTAAAACTGTTGTTGCTGTTGTCTGAGTGGGAAAGTGTTGTCTCTTTTTCACGGGCAGAGCTTGCAGACAGGAGGGTGGAGAGGAGGCTAAGGTGCGGATTACACGCGTCTGTTGTCAATCTACGGGACAGCAGTGAAAGCTCTTGGGCTTCACGTGATGGCCACGTCTGAGCTTCCTGTAGTTTTCAATCAGCCTGAGTGTGGACAGTTTGAGGTTACGCATAGTTTGTGTGTGTGTGTGTGTATGTGTGTGTGTGTGTGTGTGTGTGTGTGTGTGTGTGTGTGTGTGTGTGTGTGTGTGTGTGTATGTGTGTGTGTGTGTGTCTGTGTCTGTGTTTCTGTGTGTGTGTGTGTGTCTCTGTATATGTGTCTGTATGTGTCTATGTGTGCCTGTGTGTGTCTGTGTGAGTAAGAATGATAATAATAATAATAATAATAACAACAATGACAATAGTCATAATAAGAACAACGACAATAGTAATACTAATAACAACGACAATAATGATAATAATAACAAAAAGTGATAATAATAACAACGAAAATAATGATAATAATAATAACAACAACAACGAGAATAGTGATTATAATAACAAGATGACAATAATAATAATAATGATAATGATAATGATATAATGATAATAATAATAATAATGATAATAATAATAATAGTAATAATGATAATAATAATAATAATCCATTTGTATATCGCAAACGTGTGTGCCAGATAATGCTCGCTGCACTTTACAAACAGCATAAACATTGTGTGTATCCATCCATGTACTTGATAAATGTTTGAATTCTCGTGTTGTTGAAGAAGTAATGAAAATATCAATAACAAAATGCCTGTCTTCAGATTTTGATATATAGTTACCAAGAAATCTGGCAACAGATCAATTTAACAGATAATTACATTTGCGTTAGCTTACTGAGATATGATTAAGTCACTTTTCCGAATTACATATCTTTAAACACATAACATTGACTTCTTGAGTAATTACTTTGAGAGGAAGAAGAAAACAGTGAACAAGCTATGCTGTACAAGTCTACACTACACTGTACACCAAACCACACACTAAAACCGCTTCAAACAACAAAGGGCCAGCAGACAATGGTAAGAGAGCAGTGGGCTGGTAAGTATCAAGTTCACAGTGTCTGACCTGGCCACACATGATTTGATGAAAGCCCGACAGGGTACGATATGATTAGCATGATGAGAAACATGGCAATATCACAGATGTTGTTGTTGATGATGATGAGATGATGATGATGATGATGATGATGATGATGATAACACTTATACATTATTATGATAACAATGATAACGATACTACTAGTACTACTACTACTAGTACTACTACTGCTACTACTACTACTCCCGCCACTACTACGAATAGTAATTATAATGATAAGAAGAAGAATAACAATAATAAGAAGAATAATAACGATGATATAATAATAAGAAGAAGAAGAGTATTAATAATGATGAGGACGATGCTAATCACAATCATCATCTTCGTCGTCATCGTCATTATCATCATCATCATCATCATCATCATCATGAAAATCTATTAAGCCCCACTTCACAGTTGGTGCACTTTGCACTTTACACCTACGACACAGCAAATAAAAATTATGCATACAAAGTAAATATTTCTTACAATCACAGACAACATTCTCTATCTCTTTCTCTCTCTCTCTCTCTCTCTCTCTCTCTCTCTCTCTCTCTCTCTCTCTCTCTCATTCTCTCTCTCTCTCTCTTCCCCTCTCATTCTCCCTCCCTCTCTGTCTCTCTGTCTTTCTGTCTCTGTCTCTGTCACTCTCTCTGTCTGTCTGTCTGTCAACTTTCTCTGTCTCCCCCTTGTCTCTCTCTGTCTCTGTCTGTCTGTCTGTTTCTCTCTCTCTCTCTCTCTCTCTCTCTCTTTCTCTCTCTCTCTCTCTCTTGCATCTATAAACATAGAACTTTGCGTGGAAGCTAACTGAGTCTAAGACATTATCCAGTATGGAGTTGGTGTCATGTCCAAACAACACAATCATCTCGGTTATGTTTAAAGAGGAACCACTGGCGCAAAGACCAGTCCAGACTACATCGAATTTTCTCTTAAGCGTCTGCATTCCCAAAACATATGTCGCATGTGTTCTGTTCACTTCTGCAAAAAGAACATGCCTTATGATTTCTAATACCCAGTTTCGTTAGAACAGCATTTGTCGTCAATATACGTCGCGATAATCTTATATGAAACCATCTTATTCTTATTTCCTTAATCTTTTGAATGTTATGAAATCTTTACTCCGTTGAAC
>JAPXFY010000014.1:53387167-53389667 GCA_030674185.1 Monoplex corrugatus | reverse complement strand
GTCTGTAGTCAACTACTCCGTGTGCCTCACTAGTACTTTTGTTTACTTTATTTACTTATTTCATTAATGGCTGACTAAAAACAGATCCCCTCCCCACCGCCCTTTGTGGATGCCAGGGGCTTTTTCAGTGTAAAGAGTATCCCAACCTTCTGAAAAATCTGTGCTAGAAATTTCCTCTTTTCTATCATTCTCGTTATTTCTTTCTTCCTCCTTTGCTTTCTGTCATTTTCTTCTTATCATTCTCTGTCTTGCTGGTCCATTCACCTGTATGTGTTCGGTAAAATCATACATACTTTCTCTTAGGATTGATCATTGGGTACATATATTAAATGCATTTTTGGCTCTTGAGAAATGGGGTACGTGGAAGCAATTTTTAGGTAGTTTAGGCCCGTTTTTATATATGTTGTAGTGTACTTAGTTATGTTTAAAAATTGTATCAGGTATGATGTTTAAATCCCCTGGGTGATAAATTGGACGGCGTGGTGAAGGCCAAGGGCGTCTCCTTAGATTATATGCGCGAATGCATTGATATGTGTACTTAGTTTTCTTTTCCATTTTTATGTTGAAGTACCGTGTCTGTTTTGAAGCAGGTTATAGGACTTTAAACAAAAATAACATTGATAAAAACAGGTCTGTAGCAATACTAATAAGAACAGGTCTGTAGTAATACTTTGGTGCAAGTTCATCTTCGGTTTTCTTCTTCGCCCAGTCAGAGCTTAAAGCAGTCTTTAAAGACAATCATAGTTTTGGCTTGAAACATTTGGAAGAAAAAAACAAAGATCTATTTGCGAACTGCAGGTATTCATAGGAGTAATATCAGAGATGTAATGAAAAACGTTCTGCTGTAACCATTGCCTTATGTACACATGCACGCATACACACGCGCGCGCGCGCACAAACACACACATACATATACATACATACATACATACATACATGCATGCATACATGCATACATACATACATACATACATGCATACATACATACATACATACGTACATGCATACATATATACATATATACATACATACGTACGTGCGTACGTACGTACATACATACATACATACATGCATGCATACATACATACATGTATACATACATACACACATACACACACATGCATGCATACATAGACACACAGACATACACACATATAAAGATTCTCTCTCTCTCTCACACACACACACACATACATACCACACACACACACATCCGCACACACACACACATCCGCACGCACACACACACACACACACACACACACACACACACACA
This sequence comes from Monoplex corrugatus, assembly GCA_030674185.1. Lineage (NCBI taxonomy): Eukaryota > Metazoa > Mollusca > Gastropoda > Littorinimorpha > Ranellidae > Monoplex > Monoplex corrugatus. The sequence goes on along the minus strand of JAPXFY010000014.1, from coordinate 53,388,391 downwards.
CACACACACACACACACACACACACACACACACATGTCAGTGGAAACTGAAACTGAAAACCATGGAAATAATAATAAAACAGGAAATTATCCCACATCTTGTTTCAGAAACGATAGGGCCCATTTCAAAGCTATTTGACGTTTTCTTTAAAAAAAAAATACTCGCAGTTAGAAGGATCCAAACGATTTGATGATCAACAGTTTCACTATGAACTCGACGTCAGAGAGAATAGTTTTAGACTTAGACGTGATTTTTTGCCACTTCACTCATCCAGAATGGCTGGAAACCTACGACCGAAATAATGAATAGCGCAACTGACTTTTTCAGAAAACTCATTAACAGTTTGAAACTATGTGCTTTGAACTCGTTGATAATGCTAGAACTTGTGACAGAGCCATACAGGCGTTATCATTCCAAACTCCGCGTAGTCTTTTACTGCCCCATTCGACAAGGTAGATCGAATCTAACGGACAATTATGTTCGGATGATCAGCCTGTTTTCAGTTTCAATGGGCGATCCAAAACGATCATTTTGAATAAAACCTTAGCAAGTTTTGAAAGTTGTTCGAGCACTTTGTACTCTGAAAAAACTCTGATCACTGCATCGTCTGTTTCACTCTTTGACTGTGAATGGCTCAAACTTTTCTCAAGTTTTGCGATGTCGCCGAAGTTTTTGTAATGGGGCTAAGGACAGCAGCTATTCGTCTCAGGGACTCCCACTCAAGATTTCTGTCAGATTTACTTCCCAACATTTTCCTTCCCCGAAGATTACTACAAGGCAGCAGTGTTTTTTTTTGTTTGTTTGTTTGTTTGTTTGTTTGTTTTGTTTTGTTTTGATTTTTTGTTTTGTTGTTGTTGTTATTGTTCTTGTTTTTTGGGGTAGTCATTTACTATGGCTGAGTTTACGAAGACAGACTGAAAGACAGGGTGGAAAGACATGCAGCATACAGACAGATTGAAAGACAGATGGAAAGACATGCAGACATACAGACAGATTGAAAGACAGATGAAAGACATGCAGACATACAGACAGATGAAGACAGATGAAAGACATGCAACAACAGACAGATTGAAAGACAGATGGAAAGACATGCAGACATACACTAAAAAAGACATTTATCTACACGGTATATGCCATCACGACAAAGAAATAGACATCATCATGATGATGGACTTTTTCGTCGATTGATTGATTTGGTTCCGTTTTTACGTCGACACCCACCTC
>JAPXFY010000014.1:53374667-53379667 GCA_030674185.1 Monoplex corrugatus | reverse complement strand
GATTCTGACAAGGTCTGGACTGTAAAACATTTCGTTATACTGTAGAGGGCAGGCATTTTCAGCAACATGTACCAGTGGCTCAAGGCCTACTTCTGCAACTGCTATGCAAGTGTCTCCCATCAACTGTGACCACAACAACAACAAAAATCACATTGCTCATGGGGTTCCACAAGGTAAGGTCAATTCCTCTACTCTCATCTTTCTCTTTGTCAAACAGACAAATAGTATGGAATAACATTAGTAGAAAAGAGAGAGAGAGAGAGAAGGGGTAAGATAAAGAGAGAGAGAGAGAGAGAGAGAGAGAGAGAGAGAGAAACAGAGACAGAAACAGAGACAAAGACAAAGACAGAGAGAGCGCGAGATGGGGGAATATAAAAGCTTTCCTATCCCCATTACCATAAACTGTTAACGTAAACAACAAGGTAAACAAAAACGTAAAGCCTAAATGGATAAATATTGTCAAATTAAATACTATCCCCATTACCATAAACTGTTAACGTAAACAACAAGGTAAACAAAAACGTAAAGCCTAAATGGATAAATATTGTCAAATTAAATACTATCCCATTACCATAAACTGTTAACGTAAACAACAAGGTAAACAAAAACGTAAAGCCTAAATGGATAAATATTGTCAAATTAAATACGTAGAAAGAGACTTAAGGGAGAAGAGAGATTTTTTAGTATTTTAAAGAAGACAGCTTAGATAGCTTAGAACTGGAATAAAAATGAACTTGTTGATAAAACTGCGGCTGACTAAAGCTTTTACTGACATGCAGTTTGATTTTATGTTTAGGCAAGTGTAGGTCTGCACGCATGTTGACCTGGGTGATGCCAAAGAAAGATTCGCTCTTCACCCACCAGGCTGAGATGACAGGGCGGATCGAACCCAGGACTTTCTGTTTGGAAATCGGGCGTTTACCCATTTGACTACTGTGCCTGTCTGACAGACAGACAGACATACAGACAGACAGACAGACAGACAGACAGACAGACAGACAGACAGACGAATAGTGACTAGAAAGAAAAGTCTTGAAGAGTAAAAAAAAAAAAAAGATGGTTGACAAAGCCTAATTTCTCTTATATTGTGAAGACCGAGAGACTGAACTCGAACTGGCATCCCATCATATTCTGTACTTTTGATGACTTCATTCGGTGTAGTATTTCCACCGTAAATTGGAAACTTTACAAACTTAAATCCCTTGGATATACTCGTACTTGTACTTTTTTTTGCCCTAAAGACTGCAAAGTTGGCTTTCCTGTTCCGTACTGACAGCTACTCCCATATTTTTAGACGTAAAAGTGATTTCAGTCACACAGCGTGAAGATAGAAGATTTAGCACATGTGTCTCTCAGCATTAGTCTGGAGACATTGAAAGACATATCTATCTTCTTTTTGTACTTTGACGATTTATACAGCTTCGTGGTCACAAACTTTGCACACTTTTGGAAGAATTTATCGACTTTTTTTTTATAGACTTTAATCCTATTTTATGCATTGACATTTATAATAATAATGATAATAATAATAATAATAATAATAATAATAATAATAATAATATTACAATATTTATATAGCGCAAAATCTTGATAAAATCAAATCTAAGCGCTGAACAGACACACACGCACGCACGCACACACACGCACGCACACACACACACACACACACACACACACACACACACACACATTTATTCAGTCTATGTTTGCGATAAATTAGTCAGCAGGATAAACAGGGAAAGGGAGGCAAAAATATGTTATAACTGACAGTATAACCATAAGGATTCAGCAGCTGTGCTGGGTCTCCTTTGACAAGTCGCTTTATGAACATTTCTTTTTTGTCTTCATCGTTGTGGCCTGTTGGATGTAGGTCACTTGATGATGATGGTAGTAGTGGTGGTGATAATGTCGACCACAACGACGACGACGACGACAAAGATGATGATGATGATGATGATGATGATGATGATGATGATGATGATGATGATGATGATGATGATGATGATGATGATGACGATGACGACGACGACGATGATAATGAAGATGAAGATGATGCCGATGAAGATTAAATACATGCAGCATAGGTAGTGATAGATTTAACTTTAACAATAGTTAGCAGTGGTAACAGTAGTAGCAGTGGTTGTTGTCGTTGATGGTGATGATGATAGTAGAGGTGTTATAGAATTTTGAGTAAACATTGCATTCGTCGTGGCACTGTTCTGACAAATCTTTTGGCACTGATATGACAATTCTGTTGGCACTGTTATGACAATTCTGTTGGCACTGATATGACAATTCTGTTGGCACTGTTATGACAATTCTGTTGGCACTGTTATGACAGTTCTGTTGGCACTGTTATGACAATTCTGTTGGCATTTGTATGGCTATTCTGTTGGCACTGTTATGACAATTCTGTTGGTACTGTTAGGACAATTCTGTTGGCACTGTTATGACAATTCTGTTGGCACTGTTATGACAATACTGTTGGCACTGTTATGACAGTTCTGTTGGCACTGTTATGACAATTCTGTTGGCATTTTTATAGCTATTCTGTTGGCACTGTTATGACAATTATGTAGGTACTGTTATGACAATTCTGTTGGCACTGTTATGACAATTCTGTTGGCACTGTTATGACAATTCTGTTGGCACTGTTATGACAATTCTGTTTGGTACTGTTATGACAATTCTGTTTGGCACTGTTATGACAATTCTGTTTGGCACTGTTATGACAATTCTGTTTGGCACTGTTATGACAATTCTGTTTGGCATTGTTATGACAATTCTGTTTGGCACTGTTATGACAATTCTGTTTGGCACTGTTATGACAATTCTGTTGGCACTGTTATGACAATTCTGTTTGGTACTGTTATGACAATTCTGTTTGGTACTGTTATGACAATTCTGTTTGGCACTGTTATGACAATTCTGTTTGGCACTGTTATGACAATTCTGTTGGCACTGTTATGACAATTCTGTTGGCACTGTTATGACAGTTCTGTTTGGTACTGTTATGACAGTTCTGTTTGGCACTGTTATGACAATTCTGTTGGCACTGTTATGACAATTCTGTTTGGCACTGTTATGACAATTCTGTTGGCACTGTTATGACAATTCTGTTTGGTACTGTTATGACAATTCTGTTTGGTATTGTTATGACAATTCTTGTTGGCACTGTTATGACAATTCGTTTGGCACTGTTATGACAATTCTGTTGGCACTGTTATGACAATTCTTTTGGCACTGTTATGACAGTTCTGTTTGGTACTGTTATGACAATTCTGTTTGGCACTGTTATGACAATTCTGTTTGGTACTGTTATGACAGTTCTGTTTGGTACTGTTATGACAGTTCTGTTTGGTACTGTTACGACAATTCTGTTTGGTACTGTTATGACAATTCTGTTTGGTACTGTTATGACAGTTCTGTTCGGTACTGTTATGACAATTCTGTTTGGCACTGTTATGACAATTCTGTTTGGTACTGTTATGACAATTCTGTTTGGTACTGTTATGACAATTCTGTTTGGCACTGTTATGACAATTCTGTTTGGCACTGTTATGACAATTCTGTTTGGTACTGTTATGACAGTTCTGTTTGGCACTGTTATGACAATTCTTTTTGCACTGTTATGACAATTCTGTTTGGTACTGTTATGACAGTTCTGTTTGGTACTGTTATGACAGTTCTGTTGGCACTGTTATGACAGTTCTGTTGGCACTGTTATGACAGTTCTGTTTGGCAGTGTTATGACAGTTCTGTTGGTACTGTTATGACAGTTCTGTTGGTACTGTTATGACAGTTCTGTTGGTACTGTTATGACAATTCTGTTGGTACTGTTATGACAGTTCTGTTGGCACTGTTATGACAGTTCTGTTTGGTACTGTTATGACAGTTCTGTTGGCACTGTTATCCCTATTCTGTTGGTACTGTTATGACAATTTTTGTGGCATTGTTATGCCAATTCTGTTGGCATTTTATGACAATTCTGTTTTGCACTGTTATGCCAATTGTGTTTGGCACTGTTATGACAATTCTGTTGGCATTTTTATGACAATGCTGTTGGCACTTTGATGACAATTCTGTTGGCACTGTTATGACAATCATGTTGGCACTGTTCTGACAGTTCTGTTGGCATTTTTACAACAATTCTCTTGACACTATGGCAATTCTCTTGGCACTGTTATGACAATTCTGTTGGCATTGTTCTTACAATTCTGTTGGCACTGTTTTGGCAATTCTGTTGGCATTGCTATGACTATTCTGTTGGCACTGTTATGACAGTTCTGTTGGCACTGTTTTGACAATTCTGTTGGCATTTTTATGGCTATTCTGTTGGCACTGTTGTGACAATTCTGTTGACACTGTTTTGACAATTCTGTTGGCATTTTTATGGCTATTCTTTTGGCACTGTTGTGACAATTCTGTTGGCACTGTTGTGACAATTCTGTTGGCACTGTTGTGACAATTCTGTTGGCACTGTTGTGACAATTCTGTTGGCACTGTTATGACAGTTCTGTTGGCACTGTTATGACAGTTCTGTTGGCACTGTTATGACAGTTCTGTTGGCACTGTTATGACAGTTCTGTTGGCACTGTTATGACAGTTCTGTTGGCACTGTTATGACAATTATGTTGGCATTTTTATGGCTATTCTGTTGGCACTGTTATGACAGTTCTGTTGGCACTGTTATGACAGTTCTGTTAGCACTGTTATGACAGTTTTGTTGGCACTGTTATGACAATTCTGTTGGCACTGTTATGACAGTTCTGTTGGCACTGTTATGACAAATCTGTTGGCATTGTTATGACAGTACTGTTGGCACTGTTATGACAGTTCTGTTGGCACTGTTATGACAGTTCTGTTGGCACTGTTATGACAATTATGTTGGCATTTTTATGGCTGTTCTGTTGGCACTGTTATGACAGTTCTGTTGGCACTGTTATGACAGTTCTGTTGTTGGCACTGTTATGACAGTTCTTTTGGCACTGTTATGACAA
>JAPXFY010000014.1:53357167-53364667 GCA_030674185.1 Monoplex corrugatus | reverse complement strand
ACTCTTGAACGACTGCAATCTGAGTGGTTTCATAAAGAACTCACTGTCTATCCGTTCGAACCCCAGATAAACAGCCAATCCATTTAACCAGCATGAAATATAAGAATCGTTCATCTCTCAGTGCATCCATCTATCAATTATTCGGTGAAACAACTTACCAGTCTGTCGACTAACTTTTAAACCAGACGCAGAATCAGATGTTTATTCAAAAAGGCTAAAGTCCCAGTTGAAGGGGTCTGAACATATTACACCCCATTATTTCTGCAGTAAATAATAATAGTGTACATAATGAACTGAAATTACTATCATTTATTATGTACTGAAATATAAATTGATACACATACACATCTTTACATAACTACTCATGTATGTATGTAAATAAGTAGTAGTAGTAATAGCAGTAGTAGTAGTAGCTGTTGTAGTCGTAGTACCTTCATTATTATTATTATTATATTATTATTATTATAATTATTATTATTATTATTATTATCATTATCATCTTTATAATTATATTATTATTATCATTATTATCATTATTATTATTATTATCAACTGCCATTGGTGCACTCCTCACTTATTCAGTCGCACTGTCGTGAGTTCGCTCACGGCGGTGTGCACTGAAGCCAGTTTCAACCCAGCAGTTGCGCTGAAAAAGTCGGCCGGATCGCCGATGAAAGCTACGCAGTAAGTAGCTTTTTTGTAACTGAGAGCCAGGTTCAACCAGGTAGCCATTATGTCTACCCCTCAGTCGTTAAAACTTCCTCAACGTCTCATACGCGATTTCGAGGGAAAGTCATCAAAATTTTTAGAGAACTGGAAGAGGAATATCGATTGCTAGCCATGTTCAGGAACCATCTTCATTTCACGCTGCATTGTAAACATCAAAATGTGTGCCCTTCAAGTCTTAAGATCAAAACTAGTATGAAAGGCCAGGCAGCTAAAACATCATCCATCGTGCTCAACGTGCGCTCATGAACGAACGGATTAAAAATCAACAGTCGTTTGGTTATCATCAACAACAAGATCGCCATTTTGAAGGATGAACTCAGTGCGTGTGTACCGATACTATCATGGCGGAGACGGTTGCCTGGTCCGACTGCACTGTCAGGGTGAATGGGACAGAGTGCGCATGCCCACAGGAAAAGTTTGCGAAGTTGCAGGCTAAACCAAAACAAACATGACGATTGCGTGCCCATTACTCCTGTCAGTGACCAAGAAACGCAAGAAATCAAAAACAGGTGGGTGGTGAATCTGTCGGATCAAAGTTTGACTGAAGCAGAATGTCAGTGTTGAGAAAGGGGCTCAATTTCGCGGTCACCCCAGACAAACTTCCCATCACGGAGTACATTACCAGCATTGAAACTGCGTGTCGATGGATTGGTCCTCAAACAGAAGAGGCCACACACTTACAATCAGAGTGTGTGAATATCCTCAAACAGAGCAAACCCCCCAAATCCAACATTTCCAGGGATGAAAGACTTGCACTACAGGGATTGAGGAAGAAGGATTCCATCATGATTCTCCCAGCTGACAAAGGCCATGCCACAGTCATCTTACCCAAGGGGCGGTACTATGAGAAGGCTTACAATCTGCTAGATGACAAAAAGACCTACCAACAGCTGAGCAAAGATCCCACCAGCAAGTATACTGCCCATCTGACCAAACTACTGCAAGGCCTACAGAAGTCAGGAGAACTTCCTCAGAACAGTACCGCAGATTGTACCCCTCAGCTACTGATGTGCCCAAGTTCTACGGACTGCCTAAAGTGCACAAGAAAGATGTACCCCTCAGTCCCATTGTCGCCTCTAGAGGATCCCTGATGTATGAGATGGCCCGCTTCGTTGCAGACATCCTCTCGCCTTTGGTAGGAAAGACAGAACATTCCATTGCTAACAATGCAGACCTGGTGAAGAAGCCGTCGAAGTTTGTACCTCAACCTGATGAGATTCTGGTGTCCTATGACGTCACAGCCTGTTCACCAGTGTCCCTGTGAAGGGCAGCATTGACATCATCAGGGGGAGGTTACAGGTCGACAACAGCCTTCAGCAACGCACCAACCTGCCAGTGGAACACATCTGCGAACTGCTATCCTGCTGCCTCAACACCACCTACTTCACCTTTGAAGGACACTTCTTCCAACAGACCGAGGGTGCAGCCATGGGTTCCCCCTTGAGTCCCATCGTCGCCAACCTCTTCACGGAAAATTTCGAGGAGAAAGCTTTGGCGTCGTTCCACACTCCTCCACGCTACTGGGGCCGCTACATGGACGACACTAGACTGTACTGAAAAGATCGGTGGTAGAAGACTTCACGAACCATCTCAACAAGCAACACCCTGCCATCAAGCTCACCTATGAGTAGAAGAGAACGGCAGCATCGCGATGTTGGATACCCGCATCACCCGGATGGAGACAGGCCTCGCCTTCTCCGTCTATAGAAAGCCAACACCACCAGTACTTACAGTTTGACAGTCACCAGCCACTGGAACACAAGCTGGAATAATCCGCACCCTCACCCACTGAGCGAAGACCATCTGCTCTATCGACATCGCTAGAGAAGAAGAGAGTGCAGTACATCAAAAAATTACTCAGTGTGTCAGAATACCAGAAGTGGGCCTGAGACATTCCGGGGGGCAAGAAAACCATACCCCACCCCTCCACTGAACGGCCAACCCCTTCGAGAGGGCACGTCTCCATGCCATACGTCAGCGGCGTCACTGAGGCTCTCAGCAGGAAGATCAGGAAGTTGGGAGTCAGTGTCCACGCCAAGCCCACCAACACCATCAGAAGCCAGTTAGTCCACCCCAAAGACAAAACAGACAAATTGGACACATCAGGGGTGATATACAAGATAGACTGCCAGGAAATGTGACCATAGTTATATTGGCGAAACTGAGCGCAACTTGCACAAAATATTAAAAGAACACAAACGTGAGTCCTCTCCAGTGGGAGAACATCTGACCCACACCCAACACCACTTTGAAAAGGACAATGTGCAAGTTCTCGACAAAGAAGCAAGATGGTTCCAGAGGGGAGTAAAGGAGGCAGTTTACATCGCCGCAAGGAACCCCACCATCAACCGTGACCGGGGCCGACACAACCTGCCATCGGTGTCGTCGCCTCTTTACATCTCAGGAGATGATAGTCTGCACCACGTGAGGACGTATTGTGGTCAGGCGACTGTGCACTCTTCATCTGCCCTTAGTGGCTGTTGCGATGCGCGATTCTCATTGCGTCTGACACTCTCGCATTCCGCCCTAACGCTGTCCGCTGTCCTTCTCCGCCAGAGTCTCCCAAGAGCCTGGGTCAATCCCTGAGCTTCTAAGGTCCCTTTTGCGTCTACAAAGCGTAGCTGTGGGCGTCCTGGAGTTCGCTTCCGGTTTGCCAGTTCGCCGTAGAGAACGTCTTTTGGTATGCGTCCATCCTCCATTCGACGCACATGGCCAAGCCAGCGTAGTCGGCGTTGGCTTAGAAGAGCAAAGATGGTTGTAGGCCCGCAGACGGACGACCTCTGTGTTGGTCACCTTGTCTTGCCATTGGATGCCGAGGATGCGTCGCAAGCAGCGGAGATGGAGAATGTTGAGCCTCTTTTCTTGGCTGGCGTATGGACCCAGGCTTCATTTGAGTAGAGAAGTATGTCAACACACATGCTCTGTACACCTGCATTTTGGTGTTCGCAGTGAGCTGGTGGACCAGACCCGCTTGTTCAGTTTAGCCATAACAGATGAGGCCTTTGCAATTCTGGCGCCGATTTCAGCGTCCAGAGAGGTTGTCACTTATGGTGGACCCCAAGTACTGAACTTGGTGGACAGTATTGAGGTCGTAGTCTCCAATGTGTAGAGATGGTGGTTCTTCACAGCCTTGGCCTAAGATCTCAGTTTTCTTCAAGCTGATTGTGAGACCAAACTCTCTGCAAGCGTGGGCGAAGCGATCAACGAGCCTCTGGAGATCTTGTTCACTGTGGGAAGCCAACGCAGCAGCATCTGCGAAGAGAGTCGGAGTGGTCTTTTCAAGCTTTTGAAGAAAATCGGCTGCCCCCCAAGACTATCAGCTGTCATCGATCTTTTCACGAGGATATGCATAGCACTGTGTGCTATAATGGTGCCACATCAGAGCCTTTAGAATCAGCAGTGGAGTGAAACAGGGATGTGTTTTGGCCCCAACTCTGTTCGGGATCTTCTTCTCGATGTTGCTGACCTATGCCTTCTGCAGATCTGAAGAAGGGGGTATATCTTCATACAAGGACCGATGCAAAGCTCTTCAAATTGCCAGGCTTCGTTCCAAAACTAATGTGGAAAAGAAGGCCATCGCTGTACTCCTCACTTATTCAGTCGCACGGCGGTGCGCACTGAAGCCAGTTTTCAACCCAGCAGTTGCGCTGAAGAAGTCGGCCGGATCGCCGATGAAAGCTACGCAGTAGTAGCTTTTTTTGTAACTGAGAGCCAGGTTCAACCAGGTAGCCATTATATATTATTATTATTATTATTATATTATTGTTGTTGTTGTTCTTGTTCTTGCTCTTGTTTGTTCTGGTTTGTTCTTGTTATTATTATTCGTTTTTGTACACAGCTATTCTCTAACTCATTTGGACTCACTGTGCATTACTCATTATCAGATTTTTTTAAGGGAAGACAAGAGAACCCACGCCATCAGATGAGCTGACCACACAGCCCACTGTATCTATCACAGCACTGCCATGATCTGCATCTTTGAGGGGCGTGTATGCTGTGTGTTTTCACAAGCCATCCACTAACATGACTCACAGGTTTTGATTGATTGATTTGGTTATGTTTTACATCGATACCCACCTCAGGCCGACGGAGATAACCATCCCAAGGAAGTGGGGAAGTTGGACGTAATTGTATACCGACACCACCAGAACAAAATGATGTTAAGATGGTACGGTGAGAAGGTCAGTTTTAATGTAGTGCACCCAGGGATTCGAACTCACAGCCATTAGCATGTGAAAATCGACGCTCAAACAACTGAGCTACTGGGCCCGCGACTTACAGGATCTTTAACGTGCGTATTTGATATTCTACATACGTATACACACAACGTGGGTTTAGGTACCGGCAAGTCAGCACACATGTTGAACGTGGAGATTGGAAAAACTGGCCACCGTCATCATCATCATCAAGTGCCCTGCCACATGGCGTTGGCGATCATGGCCCTCCATATGTATCTATCCTTGTTGCCGCAAGCTTATCTTCCACCCTCTGTGTCCTCAGCCACTCAGCAAATTCATCCAATAATTTTTCCCCGGGTCTTTAGCACCACCAGGCGGATATGTCAAGACGGATCGAACCCAGAACCTTCTGTTTTGAAGTATGACGCTAACCTATTTGATTACCGTGCCAGTCATATGATGATGATAATGATAATAATGATGAGGAGAGGATGAGAGAGATGACGATGATGAAAACGTCGTGTCCACTTTTACATTTTTTTTTCTTGTTTCCTCTGTTGTGTGTGTGTTGTGTGGTGTGTGTGTGTGTGTGTGTGTGTGTGTGTGTGTGTGTGTGTGTGTGTGTGTGGTGCGTGGTGCGTGCGTGCGTGAATGTGTGTGCACGCTCGCGTGTGTGCGAGTGTTGATTATCTATAATTGTCATAGTTCGGTGTTTTTTTTGTGTTGTTTTTTTTTTGGGGGGGGGGGTTTGTTGTTTGTTTCTTTTGTTTTGCTTGCTTGTTTGTTTTGTTTTGTTTGTTTTGTTTGTTTTGTTTTGCTTTGCTTGTTTTGTTTTGTTTTGTTTGTTGTTTGTTTGTTTGTTTGTTTGTTTTTTGTTTTCTTTTGTTGTTGTAGTTGTTGTTGTGTAGTTCTGAAATCCACCAACTACCCCGAAAAAAAGTATCATTGAAGAGAAGTATTTAATTAGATAATATCAGTTCTGTGATCAATATGCATATGTCAAAAACATTTAAAGTCTTGTTACATATCAAACGAAAAAAAAATTGAATCTTGATTTTTTTTTCAATGTAGCCTACATTGATGAATGTAGTGAACAAGAAAAGAAAGCAACAAGACCAATGGGAGATTACTGCCCCATACTACCTTCTCATGTTTCTTGAATTGTTCCCCATGAATAGAGACGATCCGAAACGTTTCTAGTTTCCTCTGATCACGTCTAGTATTGTTTGTTTGTTTGTTTGTTTCTTTGTTTGTTTGTTTTTCTCTCTGGTTTTTTTTTTTTTTTTTGCTTTGTGCGTTTGTTTATGTTTGTTTGTGTGTTGTTTGTTTGTTGGTTGGTTGGTTGATTGGTTGGTTGGTTGGTTGGTTGGTTAGTTGATTGGTTGGTTGGTTGGTTGACTGGTTAGTTGGTTGGTTGGTTGGTTGGTTGGTTGGTTGGCTGGTTGGTTGGTATGTATGTATATATGTATATTTGTTTGTTTGCTTGTTTGATTGTTTGTCTCTTTGTTTATTTGTTTGTTTGATTCTTTTGTTTGTTTGTTTGTTGATTGGTTGGTTGTTTGGTTGGTTAGTTTGGTTGGTTGGTTGGTTGGTTGGTTGGTTGGTTGGTTGGTTGGTTGGTTGGTTGGTTGGTTGGTTGGTTGGTTGGTTGGTTAGTTGGTTGGTTGGTTGGTTGATTTGTTTGTTTGTTTGTTTTTTGTTTGATTGTTTGTTTATTTTTTCTTCGTTCGTTTTTTTGTTTTTCTCTCTTTGATTGTTTTTTTGCTCGGTGTGTTTGTTTATATGTTTGTTTGCTTTGTTTGTTTGTTTATTTGTTTGTTTGTTGTTTGTTTGTTTGTGTTTGTTTGTTTGTTTGTTTATTTTGCCCTGATAGCTTACTGGGTTTGAGCTCCACACTAATAATGCAGTGGTCATGGGTTCAACCATCAAGCAGGCCTTCTTTTTGAAAACAGTCTGGTTCGTTCAATGAAGCAGTTGACTCAAGATCTAATGCCTCAATTTAATCGCACCCTACAACACAAAAAAAGTTGCTTTGTTTGCTGTTCAGTTTAATCCTTCAATCATTGTGGCAGTGTTAATGTTTCCAAAAGTCACAATTCTCTCCCCAATTCAAGATCTTCCGATTGCATAAGGATTTGCGCAGGATCAAGGAGTTTGCTGGGTAACTGCTTGCAAATTAACGTGGAGTACATAGGGAACTGAACTGTACAATCGCAGTGAATCCGTCTTGAGCAAACTTCAGTCTCCTGAGCTGAGTGTCCATTATATTTGTTTTCCGATTCTAAGAAAGTTCTTTGTTCAAATATTAAGTCTTTTTTCTTGATCTCTAAATCATATTGATTCATGGCTTATGGTGCACTGAGAACTTTTAGACTGTTGATTTAGTCTGCTGAACCAGGTCAGTCCTCCACACAAAGAAATGACAAATCACTTTCAAACGAAGATTGTGGTTCAGTTGTTATAGCTGATCTATAAGCCTGATCAGGAAGTATCTCTCTGTCGAAACAACTGCAAAACTCGTTCTCTCCTTCATAATGTCTCGCATTGACTATTGCAATTCACTCCTGTCTGGTCTTCCTGCCTCCACCATTCA
>JAPXFY010000014.1:53334667-53354667 GCA_030674185.1 Monoplex corrugatus | reverse complement strand
TGTAGCCATTATTTTTTCTGATATTTTCATCTCTTCTTTCGTTTCGACTTCTACAGGGTTAAATTAACCACATCTGGCGATTAAGTAGCCTTATTTTTTTTTTTCGATATTTTTCATTTTCTTTCGTTCGACTTCTACGGGTTAAATTAACCACATCTGGCGATAATGTAGCCTTATTTTTTTCTGATAATTTTCATCATTTTCTTTCGTTCGACATCTACGGGTTAAGTTAATCCACATCTGGCGATGATGCAGCCTTTTTTTTCTGACAATTTCATCATCTTCGTTCGTTCGACTTCTACAGGGTTAATCCACATCTGGCGATGAATGCAGCCTTCTCTCTCTCTCTCTCTCTCTCTCTCTCTCTCTCTCTCTCTCTCTCTCTCTCCTCTCTCTCTCTCTCTCTCTCTCTCTCTCTCTCTCTCTCTCCTCTCTCTCTCTCTCTCTCTCTCTCTCTCTCTCTCTCTCTCTCTCTTCCTCTGCCTCTGAGCTTCTGATCCATGAATTTTATCGTCTCTCTTTCTCCTTCTTTGAGTGTGTTCTCGTACTCAGTTCCTTCCTGCCTGCATGAAGCTTCGTGATCAATGGAATTCATATCGGTCATGACTGCTTTTGCTCCGTTTGGAGTTTGGAGTGTGTTTCATCGTACTCAGACAATTCCATATGTCTCTAACCAAATCTGCCAGCGATTATCTGGCATACATGTACTCCCTAAGCTTGCTCAAAACCCTATGCACTGGTAAGGTCTTGATACAGGCGATATCGCTGCAGTATGTGGTGGGGTGTTTGGTCCTCTTGACTGCAGGAGAAAGGTGGTTTAAAATGTCAGTTTGATTTTTCGGTTCCTGAGGGTGTAGAGCCGGTTGTGGCAGTGCAGAGTTCTATCAGGACCGCTTGCTGCTGTCCCACTAAACAGATAGTGGAAACAGTTCCTTTCTGTTGAAGGCTTAAGAAATGATCTGATCATGCTCCTTTCTTCGCTGTAGCTGACATTGGTGTCTGGTCTTTATGGGCTCTCTCCCCTTCCCCACTCTTTGTTTCAATTATGATAAGAAAAAGGAACAGAATCGAAACAGAAATAGCAGAAGTGACAATGTGGATTTGTTGATGGGAAAAGGAACTAAAGGAAATAAGAGGGAAGCAGGGAAAATTTTAAATATCAACTAAGTAACGTAACTTGTTACTTAGTTGGGAAAGGAACTGTTAATATTATATACATTCTAAAAACTTTCATAGAAAGATCAGTTGAATTGAATAAGGATGTATATTTAGTTTTGCTGATTATATACCAAGGCTTTTGATCAGATCAGACACGAAGAATTGATCAACCATGGAAAAGCTAAATATTGGTGGAAAAATCTAAGGATAATAAAGAATATATATTGGGAACAAACAGCAACAATGAGAGTGGAAAAAAATATAGTAGCTCTTTTCAAAATTACCAAAAGAGGAATTATGGATGTCTTCCGTCACCAGAATGTTTTCATTTTACAGCGAAACCTCGATGAGGAACTTAGAAGAATGCCCTGGGATAAAGATTAGAGGAAACATTATAAACAATCTTGTTATGCAGATGACTCGTTCTAACTGCAGAAAATGAAAAAGACTCAAAATCTTGTGAATATGATAGCGATAGAAAGCAGAAATCAATGACTAGAGCTAACTAGTAAGAAAACTGAAATCATGGATAATCAGTAGAAAAAAAAAACAACAGCAAAAACAAGGAATCCACTCATGTAAAATAACAGCAAATTGCACAACTTTGAGACAATTTAATAAGTTTAGAAATGTCCAGCAGAATTGGCCATGCTAAAACACCATTTAAGAAAATGAAAAGCTTTGTTACCAAAAAATTCCTATCAAATAACATCGGGAAGAGAACCAATACTGTTGTACGGATGAGAAGCCTGGACAATCAACAAGCAAAGTCAGAACAAGATGAGGCAGCTGAGGTTTGAGGGGAATTCCATGGACACCAAAGGAAACAAACGAGACGGTCTCGAAAGAAGCAAACACAAAAAGAACATTAACGAAGAAGATTAGGAAAAGACAAGCAACATTTATAGGACATTTTATGAGGCAAGAGAAATTTGAGCATCTAGTCACAACAGGACAGCTAGAGGAAGAAAAACACCAAGTAGACCCAGGTCGAAAATATCAGACAGTTTTGCAGTGTGTACTGGGACAGAAAGGGCTGGAGATATACCTGAAGCGACAACAGATAGATTCGTATGGAGGACCGAGATCGCCCACGCCATCCAGCATGGCACATGATGATGTTGATGAATGAATGGTATAGCAGCTTTTTCACAGTTTGGCAATGAGAGAGGCCTAGTATGTGCAATGGTAGAGCATTCACCTTCCGACCTGATTGCACGAGTTTGCCGAATTTCTCTGGATGAAAACTGTATGCATGCAGCGTCTTGTCTTTATTGTTCTCCTTCTTTGTCGAAGAAGACGAGACTTCAATTCTGGGGGATTGGCGATTGTGGGTCCAGAGGTGGCTGGTGAGGCCAATCCGGGCCAGGGAGCCTTCCCCACTCGTAGGGCAAACGTGGATTGGTGCAACTGTAGATTTGGAGGTCGCTCGTGCCTTGCGCGCTTCTCGTTCTCTCCGAGCCTCTGTTGTACGTCTTCTCTCTACTGCTCTTGCTCCGATGGTCAGCTTGCCTCGCCAATTCGGTCGATCTAGTGCAAGCGTCTCCCAGTTGTTGGGGTTTATGCCCCAGGTTGTTGGTGGATACTTTGAGGCAATCTTTAAAGCCTCTCATCTTACACCAGCTGTGAATGGGTACCTAATTTTATTGAAAGATGGCAAAGGTAAGATAGTGAAATAGATGAGCTGGGCATTGCTTTCATAATGCTTGCACTCCTAAGTGCCGATTTCAGGCATGATCAAGTGGAGTTATCAGAATGTGTGAGTGAGAAATTCTGTGGTGTAGTGAATACAACACCGGTCCATTGAGTTATAACTTCAGCTTCACATCTGTTTGTTCATACCTGTGACTCGCCTTTTACATTAGTCTGATCGTATTCATGACATGTGTCTTGCTCTGGTTTGATGGTGTTTCTCACAGCTGTTTCATGCAGAGATTTTAATGAGCTCTGATATTGTTGTTGTTTTTTTGTTTTTTTTTTTTGGTTTGTTTGTTTCATTTGTTTTCTGACTCTGGTCATGTTTCGTCAATGGCCACGACGTCACTTCCATGCTTAACCTCGCCGTAAATTCCATAATAAATACAGGACACGTGTTCTGAAAACTGTATACATTGTAACACTGAGATATACTGATGTCAATCAGTATGACATCTTATCTTGATGATATCGCTATGAACCACTTCACTTAAGCAAGGAAGTGGGACTGTGTCTACCAGCATCCAGTATACCTTTTCAGATCACACTCTTTCAACACCCGTCATCCAGAACACATCCCACCCAGATGGATGCACCGAAGCCAGATTTGATGAGACTGAAAATCCTGATAGCATTGTAAGCAGAGACGTGGAAATGATTATGTACAGAATAAAAAACAACATTTTGGTGCTCCTGTTTCTAATTGGAGGGCCAGCTAACGTCATCAACATGGCGGTATTCTCTAAGCAGGGCCTTAAGGATCGGGTCAACCTCTGTCTCTTTGCCTTGTCTTTGCCTGATGGGCTCTACCTGCTGTTAGCTATGTTTCTTTATGGGGAGCAACTGTACTGGCAGTTCTTCACCAAAGAAAAATATGGATTCATGTTTGTTTTCCTGACTGATTACAATATCACGTTTTTACTCGGTCTTAATTATGTATCTTCCGTTGTGTCTGCCATCATTGCCAGTGAGAGATGTTTATGTGTCCTCAGTCCTCTAAAGTTCCAGAGTTTGCTACGCACCAGAACGATGGCTGCTGTTATTATTGTAGTGTATGTTGTGGTGTTGGCTCTGTTTTTCATTGTGTCGTTCCGATATTCGTATCGGTTGTATTCGTGATCCTCAATCAGGCGCGGTCTTCAACGCACTCGTCATTGGGGAGTTTTACGCAGCTCACAAAAGTTTAATCAACTATCTGGATGGCGTGGTATTTGCTATTTGTCTGCCTAGTGTCGTGATGATAGTGGTGATAACAACCACGATAGTTACTACAGTGAAACTTCGTCAGATCGTCACATGGCGTGCTGGTGCAGCAACATCAATATCTGCTCGAGAAGTAGCACTGACCAAGATGTTGATTGCCAACTCCATCTTCTTCGTCGTTTGTGTTTCTCCTGTTGCTTTGATTCGCTTCTGTTGGCTCTTGTTTCCAGAAATGAATTACGGAAGACGCAACGAGAACTTGTTCGTGACAAGTCTATGGATTATTGAAATATTCAAGTACATCAACTGCACTTTCAACATGTTTGTGTATTATTCCATGGGGTCACGATACAGGGAAACGTTTTGGTCATTGTTCAGCAGACAGAAAGCTACAGTAATGTAAATGGTGATGTTCAGCACAGCAAGACGAATGACAACTAAAAAACTTAATACAACCATAGTATGTCTGTAAAAGTCCTAGTAGTGGCTCTCTCTCTCTCTCTTTTCTCTCTTTGTCTCTCTGTCTCTCTCTCACTCTCTCTTTGTCTCTCTTGTCTCTCTCTGTCTCTCTTTGCTCTCTCGGTCTCTCTCGGTCTCTCTCGGTCTCTCTCTGTCTCTCTTTGTCTCTCTCTGTCTCTCTTTTCTCTCTCGTCTCTCTCGTCTCTCTCTGTTCTCTTGTCTCTCTTTGTCTCTCTTCTGTCTCTCCTTCTCTCTCTCTTCTTCTTTTTTTTTCATTCCTTCTTCCTTCTATCTCTCATCAGCTGTTCGTGATCATGGTTGTCGTGGGGACAAACAGGCTGACGATAGATTGCAAGCTGGAAGGCTCTAGGTCTCCTTTAGACCATCCATATACATCTAGCCTATCTCTTGTGTTAAACTCGGGCATTCTTTCATCATATGCTAGGTGAACGATCTGGTGGGGTTGAAATTTGGTGAGATAACAAAACCACTTCATTTTCTGCTGATACAAGACCACACAGCTGATCCCAGTAACTTCTCTGATCTTTGTGTTTCTGGTCTTTCTGACAGTTCTTCTCAAATAAGCATCTCACAGGTGGACATCTTGTGATTCACAGGCTCAGTCATGGTTCGGGTCTGGCATCAGTCTGTCAAAATGAGGGTGGAAATGAAACTGATGACCTTGGTTTTTAGTTTCAGTGGCAATGCTGGGGCATCAACAACACTTAAGGCTACGTTCATACTGGCACTGACGACTGTAGTGCGGATGGAAAAAAACGTGTACACGTGAGAAAAGGTGTTCATGCTTATCAGCACGTTTTCCGTCCTTGAGGAAGAAGGGAGGCTAGCGTTGTTTATCTTTCTGGTAAACATGGCACTGACGAGGCGACAGAAACTGATTTTGTGGTGGTGGTGGTGGTGGAAGAGAAGAAACCTGAAACATCGAACAACTCGCCGTTTTTCTGTGCACCACAGACCTATAATAAACGCACGCTTTACAAATGCACTCAAACAACCCATTCACAAATACACATAATACTCATGAACAAACACCGGCCCAGTGCACACAGACACAGAAAAACCGACAGACAGACAGACAGACAACACACACACACACACACACACACACACACACACACACACACACACACACACACACACACACACACACACATCTCCTCCAATTTCTTTTGCAATGTTGTTCCATGCCTCCGCGATCATGTCTCTGTTGAAATGATTTCTGTCAGACTTGTTCCAAAGGAAGGGTCGAGTCCTGACTTCGGAAATCAGCTTCTCGTCTTCCATCTTTTGTTAAAAATGACTGAAAATTTAAGCACAGTACAGTCTCTTGATCCGCACACACGTACAGAAGCGTTTCAGTATGAACGCGCAGAGGATGTCCAGTGATAAAAAAGAAGGGTTGAACTCGAGGTCACGACTTCTGTCCATCCGCGCGCACGACTGAAGTGTAGCATGCACGTACGACTTTTTTGGCGGGTGTGGTCGTGCGTGCGTGTCTGTGGCAGGATGAACATCTTCAGCAGCGCAAGTAAAATAAAGAGTAGTTTTTCCCACCCGCACGATTTTTGTCTGTTCGCACGACAGTCGTGAGTGGCAGTATGAACGTACCCTAACAGATACAGACACTCGTGGCATCAGTCAGGAGATTGAGCAAATCTGTAAAGCCGATGAGACTCGACTGTGTGATCTAAGCCTTTTCCAACGAGTCCATAGCATGCTCAGCTATGGGCAGAAGCCTGTCGAGGCTGAAAATGACAAAACACAATACTGATGGGGAGTGTGTGTACGTGTGTGAGGGGAGATGTAGGTTTGAACCCACGACTGTCCAATCTGTAGCCCATCGCGCTGACCATTTTGCCACTTTAACTGGTCTAGAACTGAAACCACGACATTAACTCTGTGACTCCCGCACCCTGTTCACGAGCATCCTGCAGTGCCAACCATGCTATCAAAGAAAAACGTAACCAATTGATTCCCTCACCCTATGATGGATTACACTCAAATCTGTCCGCACTTCTCTGTTTAACCCGTGGAACCTGAACAAAGTCCTAACAAGAGGCAAGGCATTACATAGAATAAAAACACATTTGCGGCGGTCAGATGGGTGAGACTTCAGACTTCCAATAGGAAGGTCTGGGGTTCGATCCTGTCTGGCCACTTTGAGTCCCAAGAGGGTTGGAGGGGGGAGGGGCGTGGAGGGATAAAGGATGGACATTTTTCCAATCTTCCAGGTCAACACTGTGTGCATACGTGTTAAGTGCATAAACCCTCCCTGTGTGTGCATATGTACGCAGACATCAGCTATGCACGTTAAAAAATCCTGCAAGTCATGACAGCGCCCGGTGGCTTACTTGACAGTGTCTGGAGGCTTACTTGACAGTGTCTAGAGCTTACTTGGCAGTGTCTGGTGTCTTCCTTGACAGTGTCTGGTCTTACTGAGAGTGTCTGAGGTTTCCTGACAGTGTATGGTGGCTTATTGACAGTGTCTGGTGGCTTACTTGACAGTGTATGGAGGCTTACCTGACAGTGTATGGTGGTTTATTGACAGTCTGGTGGCTTACTTGATAGTGTATGGTGGCTTATTGACAGTGTCTGGCGTCTTTGTTTACAGTGTCTGGAGGCTTACTTGAGAGTGTCTGGAGGCTTACTTGATAGCGTCTGAGGCTTACTTAAAGTGTCTGGGGCTTACTGAAGGTCCGGTAAGCTTACTTGATAGCGTCAGGTGCTTACTTGAAAGTGTCGGTGGCTTACTTGACAGCGTCCTGGTCCTTACTTGACAGCGTCCGGTGCTTACTTGATAGTGTCGGTGGCTTACTTGACAGTGTCGGTGCTTACTTGACAGTGTCTGGTGGCTTACTTGACAGTGTCCGGTGGCTTACTTGATAGTGTCTGGTGGCTTATGTAAACATGAAAACATACAGCGTGCACGTCTACAGCGTAGGCCAAACAATGTGCATTCATGCTTCCTATAAACATTGGACCGCTAATAAAAAGAATTAAAGCAAAAAAAAAAAAAGGTGGGGAGAGGCCAAGGGACATGTAAATACTAAGCTGTCACCACCAGAATGATTGTTCTATTGAGAGGCAAGTGATATTGGACTAAATATTATTTTTTTTTACTTCCAAGAGTCACATGTGTCGTGTTTGTGGGCGACCAATATTACTCTACTCAACTGCCATGCTATTCAAACGCCAGGAAGACATAACACATTTTCTGAAGATGTATTCTTGGGACGAAAAAGACCTCACATCTTGCAGGTACCAAAGCCTAGTTGAATGTCCACCGCGTCCCTTTTATGTGACAGTACTTGATTGGCCTCACCATGTAGTACGTACGGTTGACTTTCCGAGAGAACTAAAAAATATAAATATATGCTCACGACGGATGTTTAATCCTTTCTTCCCGAGTACGCTGCTACACAATCAGCTGAGTCTGGGTGATGAATGCAGCGTCCTTTCCAGCTCTTTTCTGCAGCCATGGAGTTTGGTTGTCAGCGGAGTTATGTCGGCCACACGTCCTGTCCTGCCACCTGGTGAAGGGGACATCCTTTGGATATAGCTTAACCCTTGACTCCCGCACCTTGTCCACCAGTGTCCTGCATTGTCAACCGTGCTAGCAAAGCAAAAACTTAACTCTTTTAATATCCTCACCCTATCCACCAGCTTCCTGCAGGAAGCTGGTGGACAGGGTGAGGAAATCCAAGGGTTTTTTTTGCAGATGGTGCGTATGCAGGAGTCAAAGGGTTAATCTTGCTTCAATAGTTCAAAACCAGATGATAAGAAATCATCTTCAGATGGAAGACACCATCAGTAATGATCAATGGATCAAATAGATTTCTTCCTATTCTTCTTCTTCTCGTTTGTTGTACTCGTTGAGTTAGTCTCGAGGATGATATAGGCCATCTTTTGTAGCGCATCCACAGGCACGTGCTGTTTCTTCCACTGACTCAAAAGCTGCTGACTAAATTTCTTCCCTCAGGCCAGTTGCCGTGGTGTAGTGGTTAACGCAACGGACTGCCGACTGGAAAGGTTGTGGGTTCGAATCCCCATCAGTACTTCAAAAATCATTGTGCGATTTTTCTGGCTCTAACCGGCTCCTGACCCAGAGTTGAGCGTGCTATGGGCTCATTTGGGAAGACTGGGACTACACAGCCGAGTCTCTTCCGCTTCACAGATGCGTCATGAGGGTGTTGCTCAAATCTTCTGACCAGCAACGCAGGTGTCTGTATCTCTCGGGCCTTGTTGACGCCAGGATATGTAATGATAGTATGCGTAGAGTACAGCCCTATCACGCAGTCTCAATCCTAGATAGAACTCCATAGCATCATGATTATCATCCTTATCGACATCACCATCATCGCAATGTAAAAACTGCTCCGGCTTCTGTGGCCATTAAAGTGGCGTAGAAAATGGGACGAAAAAAAAAAAGGTGAGCATATAGGTAATCTCCCTGAGTGAGATGATCCTGAAAAAAAATCTTTAAAAAATCTCTTCCCTCAGCATGTTCTCGCAGTCCTTGGGGGGGGGGGAGGGGCGGGTCTGCTGTCTGGTCATCCTTTCCACAGGGGCACTTGGGGGATGGTACAAGTTGGAAGCGCATGTACATGTAGTGATTCAATCAATAGAGTCCAGACCGCAGGCAGAGGATAATGACTTGATCCTGCTGGGACAGATGATGGTAACTGTCATGCTCTGAACAGAGACTTTATGATGGTTTCCATCTCTGTGAGGCTGGTCATGCTCTGCTCCCAGCTTCATTGTATCTGCCTTTTCGTTTCTTGAATACCACAGTGTGAGGAGATCCGTTGCAGAACGTGAAACGACTCATTATCCTGAGGTAAGCCCTTACCTGTGGACTCTGTCTTTGCCAATGGAAAGGAGATCCTTCAATGAACTCGTTGTCCAGAAGAGGTTAAGCTTCCGCTAACTGTTTGGGTTCGAGTCTTGTTCGGGGGGAAAATGTACATGCTGTCTCTGGTCCATCCAGCAATAAATGGGTACTGACCCTGTTCGATGTCAACGAAGGTAAAAATGCCAAGCAAGAGGAGACAAAGCAACACCTTCATAATGCTGGAGCCAAGAAAAAATGAGGTTTCTGCACCTTACTTCTCTACAATCTCAGGGTTACAGGACGACTTCTCTTTTTTTTTTCTTTTTTTTTGTTTAGGCTAAGTGGACACTGTCAGCTGCTAATGGTGTGGATATCCCCTTATAATCCCAATCTACAGCCCGGATCTGGATCCTCATCTACTGTGGATTACTAAACTGGGTCCATAGGTCTCTGCTCCTTGACTGGGATGACAACGTGTATCACTTGCTCATGAATACAAGCTTTTACCCACCAAAATGGGAAAGTGATTAGCGAACGGACCAGTTCAAACCCCCATCAGTTTAAAAAAAATTGTTGAGGGGTTTTCGACCCGGAACAGCTCCTACCAGATCTGATTGTACTATAGGCTGGTTTGTGAAGACTGGGCCACACAGTTGATTTTTATGCACTTTACGTATGCGTCACTGACGGTGTTGTTCAAATTTTCTGACTGGTATCATATGTGACTGTCTCTCTCGGGCATGGTTGACGCTAGGATAAATTATGAAAATGTGCATAGAATGCAGCCCTGCCACGCAGTCTCAATTTGAAATGTAAACTCCAAACCATCATTACTACCATCTGTGTCCTGATAATCTTAAAAATGTAACAAAATTATCCAGGAACCAGAAAAAAACACGAAAGAAGAATACGAACGCGTATTTAATACATCAAGACAAGACAGGCGCATATTTTCGGCCAACTGGCCTTTGTCAAGCGTAAGTTTACAAACAAACAAACACCATGATACAAAAAAATGTAGAAAAGACTGAAACTTCCCTGCTGTTGTGTCCAATGTGAGAAAAGGAATAAAATGACTAAGATGATATCATGTGTTTTTGAGTAAATATGATGTCAAAGCGGAAATGAGAACTATGACGCACTAGCGAAGTGTAGTGTTTGGAATGTAAAGGATACCAGTATTGAATAATGCATAAAAGAAAATATAGGCATAATTTCGACAGAATGGGAAAATATTTAATCTAGAGGTATGACTGGTGTAAATGGATCGTGCCTAGTGCAACGAATCCGGTCTGATCTTGGAATAGGAAGAAAAACATCCTAAACCAACAGCAATGTGGCTGAAGGGAAAACCCGAGTCCCGGAGAAAAAAACACTTAATCAGACGCATTAAAATTATCAGTGGCCCTTAATGCCCTGCTCTTATGGTGCACCACCTCAGTTTTGGCGGGTTTATTGGAGAGCTGAAACTTGGGAGTCGTGCCACAAAGAGTGGTGCAGAAGTTGCAACACACACACACACCACACACACACACACACACACACACACACACACACACACACACACACCACACACACACACACACACACACAACACACACACACACACATGTAAACCTGTTACTTGTCACTATCTCAGTCGGTTTTCTCCGCCTTCATTTCTTTCGTTCATTTTTCAAGAGACGATAAACAACATAAAATTTCTAACGTAAACAGACCTTTATTTTTGTTTTCAATAGACATTAAGCAACATATAAATTCTGCTGTAAACAATGTATTCAAAACAAACGAATGAATAAAATGAATTGATAGTTTTATTCATGATTTTTTTGTAGTTTAAAAAATGGTTTGTTTCGTTAATCAATAAAACAATATAAGCTCTGCCGTGTACAAATGAAGTTATGGACCCCCGCAGATGTTCAAGCGAACGCACAACACTTCCAGTATAACTACGGATAGAGAGTCATGCAACTAACACTGGCATGCTTTGTGATGTGATCATAGACACAGATGTAGAGGCAACTAGCTTTGCTACGCTCAGTGATATGACCACAGGCATGAATAGAGAGACAGGCAGTCTGCTCTGCTACGCTATGTAATATGATCATAGACATGAACAGACAGACAGGCAGTCAGCTCTACTGCGTTATGTGATATGATCATAGACATGAACAGACAGACAGGCAGTCAGCTCTACTGCGTTATGTGATATGATCATAGACATGGAGGGGAAGACAAGCAATTAGCTCTTTACACTCTGTGATATGATCTGAGACATGGATGGCAAGACAGACAGCTAGCTCTGTCCACCCTTCGTGATATGATCAAAAGACATGAACAGGGAGACAGACAACTAGCTCAATCACTGTCAATGACATGAGCATAGACATGGAGAGGAAGAAAGACAACTAGCTCTATCATAGTTTGTGATATGATCATATACATGGATAGGGAGACAAGCAGCTAGTTCTGTCCACCTTACGTGATATGATCAAAAGAAATGAATAGGGAGACAGACAACTGACTCAATCACTGTCATTGACATGAGCATAGACATGGAGAGGGTGACAGACAACTAGATAAATCACTGTCATTGACATGAGCATAGACATGGAGAGGGAGACAGACAACTGACTCAATCACTGTCATTGACATGAGCATAGACATGGAGAGGGAGACAGACAACTAGATAAATCACTGTCATTGACATGAGCATAGACATGGAGAGGGTGACAGACAACTAGATAAATCACTGTCACTGACATGAGCATAGACGTGGAGAGGGAGACAGACAACTGACTCAATCACTGTCATTGACATGAGCATAGACGTGGAGAGGGTGACAGACAACTGACTCAATCACTGTCATTGACATGAGCATAGACGTGGAGAGGGAGACAGACAACTGACTCAATCACTGTCACTGACATGAGCATAGACGTGGAGAGGGTGACAGACAACTGACTCAATCACTGTCACTGACATGAGCATAGACGTGGAGAGGGAGACAGACAACTGACTCAATCACTGTCAATGACATGTGCATAGACATGGAGAGGGAGACAGACAACTAGATAAATCACTGTCACTGACATGAGCATAGACATGGAGAGGGAGACAGACAACTAGATAAATCACTGTCACTGACATGAGCATAGACATGGAGAGGGAGACAGACAACTGACTCAATCACTGTCAATGACATGAGCATAGACGTGGAGAGGGAGACAGACAACTGACTCAATCACTGTCAATGACATGAGCATAGACGTGGAGAGGGAGACAGACAACTGACTCAATCACTGTCAATGACATGAGCATAGACATGGAGAGGGTGACAGACAACTGACTCAATCACTGTCAATGACATGAGCATAGACATGGAGAGGGAGACAGACAACTGACTCAATCACTGTCAATGACATGAGCATAGACATGGAGAGGTGACAGACAACTGACTCAATCACTGTCATTGACATGAGCATAGACATGGAGAGGGAGACAGACAACTAGATAATCACTGTCAATGACATGAGCATAGACATGGAGAGGAGACAGACAACTAAATAAATCACTGTCAATGACATGAGCATAGACATGGAGAGGGAGACAGACAACTAGCTCAATCACTGTCATTGACATGAGCATAGACATGGAGAGGGAGACAGACAACTAGATAAATCAATGTCAATGACATGAGCATAGACATGGAGAGGGAGACAGACAACTAGCTCAATCACTGTCAATGACATGAGCATAGACATGGAGAAGAAGAAAGACAACTAGCTCTGTCATAGTTTGTGATATGATCATATACATGGATAGGGAGACAAGCAGCTAGTTCTCTCCACCCTACGTGATATGATCAAAAGACATGGAGAGGGAGACAGACAACTGACTCAATCACTGTCATTGACATGAGCATAGACATGGAGAGGGAGACAGACAACTAGTTCAATCACTGTCAATGACATGAGCATAGACATGGAGAGGGCGACAGACAACTAGCTCAATCAATGTCATTGACATGAGCATAGACATGGAGAGGGAGACATGGAGAGGGAGACAGACAACTGACTCAATCACTGTCATTGACATGAGCATAGACATGGAGAGGGAGACAGACAACTGAGTCAATCACTGTCAATGACATGAGCATAGACATGAATAGGGAGACAGACAACTAGCTCAATCACTGTCAATGACATGAGCATAGATATGGAAAGGAAGAAAGACAACTAGCTCTATCACAGTTTGTGATATGATCATAGACATGGATAGGAAGACAGGCAGCTAACTCTGTCACATTCTGTTATAAGATCAAAGACATTGATAGGGAGACAGGCAGCTAACGCTGTCACATTCTGTTATAAGATCAAAGACATGGATAGGGAGACAGGCAGCTAATTCTGTCACATTCTGTTATAAGATCAAAGACATGGATAGGGAGACAGGCAGCTAACTCTGTCACATTCTGTTATAAGATCAAAGACATGGATAGGGAGACAGGCAGCTAACGCTGTCACATTCTGTTATAAGATCAAAGACATGGATAGGGAGACAGGCAGCTAATTCTGTCACATTCTGTTATAAGATCAAAGACATGGATAGGGAGACAGGCAGCTAACGCTGTCACGTTCTGTTATATGACCATAGACGTGGTTAGGTAGACAAACAAGTAGCTCTGTCGCATTATATTACTATCCAATACTATCTTTGAGTAATGAAACCAAGTTCTCTACCTCATCAACCCTCTTCTGGTCAAGGAAGACATCTGTGGGCATCTTCTATTCACCGTGCAACATGTTCATAGTCTTCTTGGCTCTGATGATGAGATCAATGTTTCCTGCATAATTGCTGAAGTCAGCCACAGGCAGCTGAAGATCTTGAGTGTTACTTGTCATAGCAATCAACTAACAAAAATTATCTGAAAGCAGGAGTTTATGATCAGAGCTGCCCAATATGGATCAGAAAACGAATGAAACATGATAAAACAAAGAAACATGCAAAAAGCCAAACAACCCACCTTGACCAGCAAAACACTATAGGAAGAAAACATATCCACACATTTTCACATGTGCAGTGACCAGTCAACAGAAGAAGGAACAGAGGAAACAGAACCCAGTTCTGCAAGATTCCTTCCCATGCAGTACCTGTGGAAGACAATGCGCTTCCAGAATCGTATTTCTTTTTTTTTTTTTTATTCCTACACGAATACCCACACCAGGAGCTGATGAGCACTAACACCTACTCATCCGTTACATTAGTTGATGGCAGAGTCCATCATGATCGAACAGACCCACGATTGAAAAAGAAAACGAAAGACTTGATAAACAGTTCCCATCTTGATCAGTAATATACACGTAGGAGCAAATTATCGCCACATAAATATAGTATTAACTAACGCGCATTGATTTTTATCTTGTTTCGCCGCTGAACCAGAAATATACCAAAAAATTGAACCAGAACGTGTATTCAAATATACCAAAAGAAGACAGGCGCAAATTTTCCACCTACTGGCCCACAGGTTGTCAAGCGTATAACAACAACAAAAAAATAAATAAATAAATAAGTAAAGAATAAATACATAAAAAATACATAAATAAAACAACCAAAAAAACAAAAGAAGAAACAAAAACATACAAAAAAACAAAGAAAACAATACATGCATAAAATCCAATAGAAAAAAATAAACAACTTCCCAGACGTGGCATTGAGCATTAGAAAATGACAGACGTTTTTGTTTCAATGTGGTTTCTAGGTATAAAGGCGACAATCCGACAAAGCAGTTATGAAATTACGCTGAAGCTGTCAGAGGCTGAAATGCCAGTGTAGCCTACCTACTGATGTCTGTCGACGAGCAGACCATTAAAAAGGAATTCTGAATGACGAGGATGTTCTATGAAAGAGAATGGAATTCTACGGGAGGATGATCTATCCATCCCTCCAACTATCCCTCCATCAATCCATCTATCTATCATCCATCCATTCATCTATATATGTATCTATGTATCTATGTATCTATCTATCGATCGATCTATCTATCAATCAAATGATACTGTGTCTTTTCTTCCTCTTTCCTTTGGTCTGAAGCAGCGCTTAATAATAGTAGTATCAATAACTTGTCCACACCCAAACCAGTTGCCGTGGTGTAGTGGTTAACGCAACGGACTACTGACTGGAAAGTTGTGGGTTCGAATCCTCATCTAAGTCGTTTCAATGACAGACAGATATAAAGATAAACATAAAACTCACATGCTATGTAGGGATCTCAAGATCTTGCCAGTGCATAAGGCTTGTACATTAGCATGTGGCTCATGTAATGATCATTTTGGATATTCTTCGTTACTGTTCACATGGCATCGGCGTATATGAAAATTATTTCTACTGCGGAGACACTATCCTGACAAACTAAAACTGAAAATCTGCACGATGTTGCTGATGTTACCTGGTCATTTGAATTAAAACCCTTCTGTTTACTACTATACTTCACATTGCCTGAGAGTAGAATGGAAACATCCGTTTGCTGCCATCTTGCATCTCCCTGACTAACTGTTACCTTGCAGTCACAGACTGGCCATTACTCTCTTACTGCTTAGGGTCAGTCAATTCAAGTGGCCTTGAAAATAGCACGGGTATAATGGGATGCCATATACACCTTCTGTACCACGTTGTTTTGAAAACACCAGTTGACCCATGCTGTGCTTGGTAAAATGTCGTTGTTTGTGCTATTAATACACCATGATAATGATTAAGCTATGGATGTACTTGCAAGTCAAAAACACCTTTTTCTGTAGTTTTAAATAAGTAAACAACAGCATGACTGCATTTGTATGAAACTACAACAACAACAACAAAAACGCGAATACTAAGCGGCATTTTATACCTGACAATGCAAATGCAAACGGTTGCAATATTTCACTTTTAACCCACTTCTGGATGATGTTGCTGTTTTTATGAAAATAATCTAATTAAAATCTTGTTCTAATCACAACTGATCCATGATTTTGCCAACACACTAAGGCATGAGATCACATAAAAAAGGCATGGCATACATATGTTGACCCTGTTAGTGTTAATACAGGATTATCATGATTATATTATTATTATTATTATTATTATTATTAGCTAATACAGGATTATCATGATTATTATTATTATTATTATTATATTATTATTATTATTATTATTAGCGCTTAAAGCCCAGGCGACAGCTCACGGCCATACCAGGGCTATAACCATATCAAGCAAAACACACACACATCTAAACACACCAATCACCCTGGGAAAAAAATATGGAAAAGAAAATTAGATACACATATCAGAGCATTTAAGCAAATACTTTAAGGCTATGCCCCTGGCGTTAGCCATTCCGCCCAATTTATCACCGGGGTGATAAAAAAAAAACCCAAAAAAACCTGAATACAACTGCATAAACATAACTTTGCACACAAAAACATTCATGAAAACTGGCCAATAGTGTCTAAAATTCCCACTAAGCAGTTCATATCTTCTTACAGCAATCTATACATGACATGCACTTTGTAAAGAGTTTACATACAAAAAAAAAAAAAAAAAAAAAGAAAACAAAAAGCACTAAAAACACGAGCATGATAAATACGCAGATTGTCAGTGATAATACTGCAAAGTTACTTTATCAAACAAAACGCTGTGTAAATCAGATCAGGAAAAATGCATAGAAAACACGCTTACCCTGCAATTGGTGGTAATACTGTAAAATTCACTTTGTAAAGCTTTCAACTTCAAGAAGAAAACATTGCATGAAAAATGAATGAATGAATGAATGAACGAATAAATGAATCAATCAATTGATCAATCAATCAATCAATTTCACACAGACATCTGGATTAGTAAATGCAATATAAAAACAGGGATGCCCATGATTAACAAATGCAATATAAAAACAGAGATGCCCATGATTAATAAATGCAATATAAAAACAGAGATGCCCATGATTAATAAATGCAATATAAAAACAGAGATGCCCATGATTAATAAATGCAATATAAAAACAGAATGCCCATGATTAATAAATGCAATATAAAAACAGAGATGCCCATGATTAATAAATGCAATATAAAAACAGAGATGCCCATGATTAATAAATGCAATGTAAAAACAGAGATGCCATGATTAATAAATGCAATATAAAAACAGAGATGCCCATGATTAATAAATGCAATATAAAAACAGAGATGCCCATGATTAATAAATGCAATATAAAAACAGAGATGCCCATGATTAATAAATGCAATATAAAAACAGAGATGCCCATGATTAATAAATGCAATGTAAAAACAGAGATGCCCATGATTAATAAATGCAATATAAAAACAGAGATGCCCATGATCAATAAATGCAATATAAAAACAGAGATGCCCATGATTAATAAATGCAATGCAAAAACAGAGATGCCCATGATCAATAAATGCAATATAAAAACAGAGATGCCCATGATTAATAAATGCAATATAAAAACAGAGATGACCATGATTAATAAATGCAATGCAAAAACAGAGATGCCCATGATCAATAAATGCAATATAAAAACAGAGATGCCCATGATTAATAAATGCAATATAAAAACAGAGATGCCCATGATTAATAAATGCAATATAAAAACAGAGATGCCCATGATTAATAAATGCAATATAAAAACAGAGATGCCCATGATTAACAAATGCAATATAAAAACAGAGATGACCATGATCAATAAATGCAATGTAAAAACAGAGATGCCCATGATTAATAAATGCAATATAAAAACAGAGATGCCCATGATTAACAAATGCAATATATAAACAGAGATGCTCATGTCAAGATGTACAGGAAGACTGGAATGCATGGAGGTTAGATAGGTAAAACACCACTCTGGATAAAAACGCCTGAACCCAACAACCAAAACTTTGGCCAACACACTTACACATTCTGAACATGGCAATTATCAATATTTCAAACTCACAAGGAAATACAGGAAGAAACCTTGGCCAAAATAGCATCTACACTTTAAGACTGAACTTATATTGCCTTGCCTTGTACATTGAAACAGTTCATTTTCTCACAGAAAGTCACAACTGACAGTATAAGACTAATGCGAATACCAATACGCTGACTGACTAGGTTGCCTGAAATACATGCAAGATGCCAACTTCAACTTCAGCCAAGTCGGCAGGCATAAATGACTTCATTATTAATATCACATGTGATATCACTTAGTTAAAGCTTTTCACGGTCAATATCACACATGATATCAGTTAAAACTTTTGTTGTCAGTATTCACATACTGTCTGGTTGAAACGTTTACTGCCATTATCACATACTACTTGGTTAAACCTTTTCACTGTCAATATCACATGACATCGCTTGATTAAACCTTTTGTTTTGTCAATATCACATGACATCACTTCGTTAAACATTTTCACTGTCAATCACTTATCACTTGGTAAAAGCCTTTGTTGTCAATATCATGGTATCACTCGGTTAAAGCTTTTACTGTCAATATCACATATGACAGTGTAACCTTTTCATTCTTAATATCACATGGGATCACCTGGTTAAACCTTTTATTGTCAATATCACATATCACTTGGTAAAACTGTTGTCAATATCACAAGACATCACTTGGTTAAACCTTTTACTCTCAATATCACATGACATCACTTGGTTAAAACTTCTGTTGTTAATATCACATGACATCACTTTGTTAAAACTTTTGTTGTCACTATCACACAACATCATTTGGTTAAACCTTTTGTTGCCAATACCACATGACATCATTTGGTGACAGCACTTGGTTAAACCGTTTGTTGTCAATATCACATGACATCACTTGGTTAAGTATTATGATGTCAATATCACATATCACTTGAAAAAGACTTTGTTGTCAATGTCAAGGTATCACTTGGTTAAAGCTTTTACTGTCAACACCACATGTGACATCACTCGGTTAAAGCTGAGCATCACTGCACTTACGACGATGAACATTGAGTCAGTTTGTGATCTGATGTCATTTAATCAATAGTCAATGAAAGGTACTAAAACAAAAACAAAACAAAAAACAGACAGACATTAAAAGTAGCCTATATAAAGGATGAAAAAAAAAACAACTTATGCATATGAATTCACTAAAAGTAAGGCACCAAATATCAGAATCAAGGAAGGCACATGTCTGTGAATAATATTGTTATTTCTTTATTAGAAAGACAACAGTTGTTTGGAAATCACAAGGAATTTATCAAAAATACGAAATATGTCTGCTGTGATTAAAAAAACACTGAGTCGATGCTTTTAAGAAAGTGGTTAAAATATATATGTCTGCATGTATTTCATGAGCATATGTGTAAGCATGCTTACCTATCTGTGCACCTGCATACATGTGTGTGTGAGTACATATCTGCACAAATGTATACAGACATTCCCTTCATGAACTATATTAAACTAAATACAGCAGAACATTCTGAAGAATAGATGATAGTAGAAGCTTCAGGTTTTCCACTGCTGCTACATTCCTCATAGCGTTCGTTGTTCAGGGACCATGCCTAGTCATCATAATCCTCATCATCAGAATCGTCATCATCATCATCATCCTGGTACATGCGCTGAAATAACAAAA
>JAPXFY010000014.1:53309667-53327167 GCA_030674185.1 Monoplex corrugatus | reverse complement strand
GAGTGGATGCATCAATGCGGATTCTCTGTTGTGAGCGAGCACTCGTGTCGCCGCGAGGTGGCTTTCCTACTTTCATTGTTGCTCTGCGGTACTCCTGTTGAAGTTGAAAAAGGAAAAAAGTGAATCAATTTTTGTGCCTTATTTACAATTAATTAACAAAAACTGGAAACACATAAACAGAGAACATGAATAAGAAAGGGTATATGTAACCCATTCTCACAAACGCGTGTGTGTGTGTGTGTGTGTATGTATGTGTGTGTGGTGTGCGTGCGTGCGTGCGTGCGTGCATGCGTGCGTGCGTGCGTGCGTGCGTGCGTGTGTGTGTGTGTGTGTGTCTGTTTTTGTGTGTGTGTGTCTGTGTGTGTGTGTGTGTGTGTGTGTGTGTGTGTGTGTGTGTGTGTGTGTTGTGTGTGTGTGTGTGTAATGTGTGTGTGTGTGTGTGTCTCTGTGTGTGTGTGTCTGTCTGTCTGTCTGTGTCTGTATCTGAGTATGTGTGTAGGATTTGATTTGCTGTAAGTTATTCTCCATGCCTTAAAGGAACTACTAAACACTGAACATCGAACATTTTGTGTATGTATGCATGTGTGCATATGCACATGAGTGTGTGTGCATGTATAATTCCATGCATACATGTGTGCATGTGTGTGTTTGTCTGTGTGACTGTTTGTGAACACCTGTCTTTATTTATGTGCTTGTCTTCAGTCTGTGTTTTGTCACATTGTTTGCTTGATTGAAAGTTTGTAATGTTCTCCTCCTGCAAAGTGAAATAAGCATATAACTGACATGGACCTTTTGCCCTATCAAGGGATATTTTTATCATCATTAAATGGAAATATAGGTTGCACACAGATGAACTGTAATACCATCCATGAATGGTGGTGAGGGTCAATAACTACTGATTCTGTTCTTAATACAAAGACAATTTCCATAAACATGCTGACACATACAAGCATACAATCTCTATAAAAGATAATTACACAGAAAACACTGGTCATTCAGCAGCATTACAGATACAGTCACTTAAGACTTTTATTCTGACTTTTACATAAAATGTTACACTGTACAGTTCCAACTTTACTATGTTTTCAGAACATCTGCGAAATGTAAGAGAAGGTCTCTCTTGTAGTATGCACAGACAGGCAACGTTCCACACATTTTCACACGCAACTCACATCTATGTCTGCTTCTATGTCAATGCTCTGAGTATTCTCATAACACTTGGATAGAAATTCCAAGGACTTGGCATGATACAGCATCTCTATCTTCACCAGTTCTGTAAGCATGTTCTGCACACACACACACACATATATATATATACATATATGTACACTATTAAAAATACTGTTGTTAAGCCTCTTCTAAAGAAATCCCAACCTTGACTGCAACAACATGAAAAACTGTAGCAAAGTATAAAACTTGCCATTTTATTCAAAAGTGATTGGAAAAAGTTGTTTTGCAACAACACTCTGCTTATCTGACAACCAATGATTTGCTTTGGTCTTCGCAGTATGCCTATCATCCATACTACAGTACTGATATAACAATCCTCTGGGTAGCAAAATGATATTCTGTTTGCTTTGGACAGTGGCAAAGTGTCTGCTTTGACTCTCCTTGATTTGTCTACTGCCTTTGATACTTTAGACAGTGGCATTTTCCTGTACAGACTAAAAAATCTGTATGGTATATCAAAGTCAGAAATCTGTATGTATTTCAATGTCAGCACTTACATGGTTCAAATCTTACCTAAGTGACAGAAAACATTTTTTTGTCAATGATCATAGTTAAAAGTATGCTGTCTTACAGTTAAGTGTTCTACAAGGTTCAGTTCTTGGCCAAATTCTGTTCATATTGTATACATAAAACCTTTTCCTGCTGATCAAATGAATTTCTGTCTCCAGACAATCACATGCAGATGATACACAACTGTTTGATTCTCATTCTTCACACAAACTTTGTTCTACCATCCAAGCTATTGAGAACAGAATCTCACATATAAAAAACTTGGATCACAGGCAGCAAACAGAATGAAGACAAAACAGAAGTCCTCCTCCTCAATTTAAAAAGAGCATATTCGTCTGTATTTGTATATAAAACTTCCATGCATGATGGCAGTGCCAATACTGTATTCACACCTTCAGGTAAAGACTTACATTTTACATATTATGATGATATGTCACTCAAGTTTCTTACATTCACGAACTATGATGACATGTCACTCGAGTCTCATGTTTCCAACATCTGTCTCTCAACCTAATTACAAATTTGCTGCGCTAGTGCACACTGTGGTCTGCAAATCATTTTCTACATAATTTCTACCAGTAAGAATAGACTTTTCAGGCAAAACACTGACCGGAGCAGAGTCTAGAGAGTTGAAGCAAATGCAGAAAAGTCTCTTCTGGCTTTGAAAACCACGTCTCATGAAACAGGTCTTTCATCATTAGCAATCACCCACATTTGAAAGGAAGGACTATTTGTTTGGGAAGCCACAGAAAGGAATCCACATTCAGCCACTTGTTATCACATCACATAGTCGTTTGGGCCTCTCTTATACAAATATTTCAAGCAACCATTTAGAACTCTGAACCCTCAGTTTTGTTTTTTTCCCCTACTTTTTCATCAGCAGATGAGGTATCCACTGGGCAGCTATTTTCCTCGCCTCAAGATCATACCACAGGATCTGTTCAGCTGTGCCACATAAAACATCATGGCTTTACTTATTTCAATGATCCTCTTCAACTACACTCTTTACAAGCTGAACAGTTTGTTCATTCCAGGCCACATCAAGACATCCGCATCAGTACTTGTCTATCAAGTCAGTTTTTTCCTGTTTGAAAATATCAATCCAATAGCAAAATATTCTGTGTGACACACACTTGTCTCCATAAACAGTGGTCAAATGGGCATGAATTTTGAATTGGACCATCTCTGACATTAAGCCTTGTGAAAACATGGTATCTGAGCTACTCTATACCAGGATCCCTTTTTTGGGCGCACACTTACATTTTTTATAATGTCATACAATTAAAACTTGATATGGCTTCAGTACAATTTCCTACATATAAATAACACAAAGGCTTTCTTTTGTCTCAATACAAGTTTAACCCTCTGACTCCTGCACCCTATCCACCAGCTGCAAAAAGTGAACCTTTTGACTCATTCACCCTATACACCAGTTTCCTGCAGGAAGCTGGAGGATAGGGTAAGGAAGTCAAAAGGTTCACTTTTTGCTTTGATAGTGTGGTTGACAATGCAGAACGCTGATAGACAGAATGCAGAAGTCAAAGGATTAACCTATTAATCATAAACAGTTTTAAAATAGCAGCCTAACTGACAAGACTTTTTGAATCAGCTCACATAAAATTATACCTGGAACAAAACCGTGTATAACCAGCAGATATCTCACCTTGAAGTCCAGCAGCTTCTCTGTCTCAAACTTGTCCACCTCCATCTCCATGGCCTCTCCCACCAACTTCTCCTCCCCTTGCACCTTCTCCAGGTCCAGCTCCACCTAGGACACACACACACACACACACGCATATTGTCTATGTGTATATGGATCATAAATACATATACATGTATATGTCGTACACACACGCACACACATACATGCACACACACACATATTATCTATGTGTGTATGTCTCTCACACACACACACACACACACACACACACACACACACACACACACACACACACACACACACATACACACACACAACACACACATACAAATACACTCATCCACACAGAAACATACATGTACATCAAACACATAAACAACACTATGTTCACATGCACATATGTATATACACACTCATATGCATACATGTAAATTCACACATAACCACATACCCAAACAACCATAGCATATGCATAGCACACACACACACACACACACACACACACACATACACACACACAAAACACACATACAAATACACTCATCCACACAGAAACATACATGTACATCAAACACATAAACACACACTATGTTCACATGCACAATGTATATACACACTCATATGCATACATGTAAATTCACACATAACCACATACCCAAACAACCATAGCATATGCATAGCCACACACACACCAACACACACACACACACACACACACACACAACACACACAACACACACACACACACACACACACACCACACACACACACAACACACAACACACACACACACACACACACACCCCTTCCCTCAAATTTAATAAATAAACAACGGTGAAATATATCCCCTATAACAAGAACAACAACAACAAAAACAACAATACCATAAAACAAATTAAAAGGAACAAAACACAAAATACAACAAGAGGAGAAAAAACAAACTCAGACACAAAACTACAACAGAACAAAACAAAAAAGACAAGAAGAGGAACCCCATTGTGTGGAAGCTTGTCAACCCCTGAGTTTGCGTTACCTGTGACTGTAAAAGAATCAAGGAAAATTGTACATCGCTGTAATGTTTTGTCATTCTTCTTCTTCTTTGCCCTTAAATCCATTAAGAGTCATAAAGGTGCTACACTGAAAAAAAACTATTTACCAAATCCCTCCAATTATATCGGCTGTGCGTCAAAGCCTAGGTCTCTGGAAATGAATTCTCTGTTTACTGCCGTCATTACTAATGCATTAACCTAACATTATTGTGACTGACCCTGCCTCTGCTTGAACTTCCTGCCAGCCTGAGCCTGCCTCCAATAAATTTCCAGTAGTTGTAAAAAAAAAAACTCTCTAGCAGGCCTGAATGAAGTCCAATTGTCAACAAAATTTGTGTACTTAATGAAAAAAGGATGCTGAGTTTAGCTGGGCTATTTATATAGCTATCACTCAAATAGCTTTTAGCTACTATCCAGTACTGTACCATATATCATCGAAATGACTTTTAGCGTGACGCTGCAGTAGGTGAAGCTCGGCATTCACGACAATAGTTGCGTCCCGTCACGGGTGTGTTAAATGGAACCAACTCTTACACAATGGATGTCTTGTTATGAAAAAGGCCTACATACTGATCAGTATTTATGACTGGCCTCATGTCCTGAAAAAAGAGAATACATTCATGTCCAGAACCTGACTGCCTGATGTGTTTCATGTTACATGATACACACTGGCAAACAACAACTAGTAACAACCAAAACCTTACAATCATAGATCCAGACATCCTTCATTCTTAAATAAAAACAAATGTGGTCTCACCATTGGCATGTATGGTTAGACAGACCAGACACTAACTCTGTTGCCTGCTGTGGAATGACCGCCTCACTACGCCATGGTATTTGCAAGCACATGGACCTTGATGACTTTTGCTGTGTCATTCAATTAGCTTCAGTTCAATTTTTTGCAAATTTCTGCTAAAAGAATCATAGAGGTGATAAGCAATCAATTTGCAAATTAATCTGAATGGAGAAGTGAATAATACAAGAAAAACAAAAAGGAAGATATCCTAGGTTAAGTAGAGAACAAAGGAGACTTGATAAAAAGCCCCTGTTTGGATCAATAACAAATGTATCAACAACAGCAGCCTCTCTCTCTCTCTCTCTCCAATAACAAATATACCAACAACAGCACTCTCTCTCTCTCTCTCTCTCTCTCTCTCTCTCTCTCTCTCTCTCTCTCTCTCTCCACCCCCTCTTTCTATCATTTCCATAATCTGATATAGTTTGTATCATGGCTACGATACATGCAAGTTATTACAGTATTTGGGCGATGTCAACGGATGAATGTGCATGTTTATGTGTTTGTGTCTGAATGTGATATATATGTGTGCTTATGTGCATGTGTATGTGTGTGTGTGTGTGTGTGTGTGTGTGTGTGTGATGTATGTGTGTTGTGTGTGTGTATGTATGTTGTATGTGTGTGTTGTGTGTGTGTGTGTGTGTGTGTGGTGTGTGTGTGTGTGTGTGTGTGTGTGTGTGTGTGTGTGTGTGTGTGTGTGTGTGTGTGTGTGTGTGTGTGCACGTGTGAGAAAGAGAATGAATGAGACCATCTGACCATTTACCATTTTGATGTACTATCATAAAAACGAGTTCTTTTATCTTTATTTCATCCCTCCCACCCCAGCCCCTTTCTGATACTCAGACATGAGTCAATTAAGTCTTGAGTCTTCCATTTCTCTCTGGCAGGCAAAGGATACAATCTGAGTTTGGTTGTCTGACTTTCCTTGCAGTTTTTCCAATTTCTGTACAACTTTCTTTTCTTTTCCGCATGCTGAGATTTCAGACTTGATGCCTCGCTGAAAACAAAAACATACCATAACTTCTCATGACACACCATGCTGCAAATTAACAGACACAGAGTGTTAACTCTGCCAACATTGTGATGTAGCAAATCAGCAATCAGAAATCCCCTGAAGACATGCTGAGCAAATGCATCAGTGATCTTCTATCATTATTTTCACAGAAACTGGAAACGGTTAAAGGGAAGCAACTGCAGTATTTTTCAAATCAAAAAGACACCACTATTAAGTTCCCTGTGAAAAACATAATGTCTAATTTTGTTTCTTC
This sequence comes from Monoplex corrugatus, assembly GCA_030674185.1. Lineage (NCBI taxonomy): Eukaryota > Metazoa > Mollusca > Gastropoda > Littorinimorpha > Ranellidae > Monoplex > Monoplex corrugatus. The sequence continues at coordinate 53,320,651 of JAPXFY010000014.1, read as the reverse complement.
AGCTCATTATTTTCAAGTCTGAAAAGAAAAACGTAAGTGGAGCCCACAGATGTGGAATGCATTCCATGCATAAAGGCTTTCTGTCTGCCTTTGTTTGAGGTCTACCACACCAAGCAAGACTTCACAGAGTAGACAATGCATCTACAGCTTCTGGTCACTGTATCAATGGACTGCATCTAAAGTAAATATGCTGCAAATGTGGGGACTGCTCATTTTCAGCATCATACTGCAAGTACAAAATGCATGTTATCAACTTGATTACATTTGGAAATCATGAGTTTCCATCTTTCAAATTTTTTTTTCACTTCACAAATTTGTACAGCTAGTCAAAAATGATGCATTACCAGGGTATTTCTCCCAATAATTACAGCATTTGTGAAAAGTTAACTCTTTGTCATAAATACACATTTTTTAACACATTTTGTGTCTTGCAAAACATATGAAGAACACACACACACACACACACACACACACACACACACACACACACACACACACACACACTCATCACAACTGACAATGTTTAATATCCTTTCACCCTAACTGACAAAAGAAAATAACAGCGAATAAACAAAAATTCAACAGGATCAACATATTACATGAAGCAGAAAGACTTTATAACAGTCCAACAGAAAAAGTCCATCTGAAATGTCTTATGAAAGGATACTCAAATGTTCAGTAGATAACCATACAAGTTTAGAAAATATACATTCTGCTAATTTCAACTGATCTCCATACACACAAACACAGATTCCCATCAAATTCAATCAACAAAAACATCAATCTCTGGCCCCATCTTCAAGATCACTCCTGTATCACTACCTCCACACCACTTATTCTGACTTTTCAACACACCTCCAAATCCATCAAAACTAAAATCACAATCAGAACAGAGCAAAAAGAGCCACAGAATTGGAATCAGGGACAATTTTTCACAAAACCAGGATGATGAGAATGTGGGATCAATGATTCTGAAAGGACTAATGAGATTCAAATCCACAACCTCTTCCAGTGTTTAATATTTAATCTGTTGGACTAACTACTATTTTTGTAATAGAAACTGGTGTTAACCAACCTCAGAGATTCGAACACCTACGGTGTTGGTCAGAAAATTTTAGCAATATCCTTAATCCACCCTATAAAGTGGATGAAACTCAACTTTGTGGTCTCAACAAGCCCTAAGCACACTCAACTCTCAGTAGGAGCAAGTCAGAGTTGAGAAATCTCATCTCATATTCCTGCAGTACATAACATTGATTACCTACATTTATTTAATACAGTAAACTGAGACTGCCTCTCTCGCATTGGTCTCTACAGTCACAGGCGATGCTGCTCGGACCAAGCAGACAGCCCATCTAGACATTAGAACGGATGTACTTGTCCATGGTCAGCCATGACCGAGGAGGCCTACTACTACTACTAAACTGAAAAACAACAGGTGAACCACCTTACCTTGACATATCTGCACTTCTCTCCATATTTTGTTAATGGTTTCAATACTCTGGATTCTAGTCTCTGCACCTGCAAAAATCATTGATGCAGTATAAGATTTCAGTAAACTAACCAAGCAGTATACCTTCACAACAGCAACTGAACACACAACTGGAACACAGATTTGTACAGATCATATTCAATTTGACTGGGGCATGGACTCTGCAAAATATACAAAAGCAGTTCCCACAGTATCACTAGTGACAATAACTATTTTCTGTGCCACAGACTAATCATTCATTAGTCATTATTATCTCACTGATGACACTCTAATCAAACAGATCTACCTATTTGTGGTTTGTGCAAGCTGGTTGGCTCTGTTGGCAGAGTTGTGGACTCAAGATCTGATGTCTCGAGTTCAATCCCAGTCAGTAACAACTAACATAAAAACTGACTGTTCACTGCCCATCTCTATGTTTCCATCATCCTGGAGGTTCAGCTTAATGTTTCATGGGACCTGTTCCTTCCTCCTTATTTCAAGGCCCTGCCAGCGCGCATGGTTTTGCACAGGCTTCATGTGTTTGCCAGATAATATCTGAAACATCTGAGTGGAGCACATAAGGAATTGTCCAAGGTTGGTCTCTGGAATTTGTCTGAGAGAGATTCATCACACTCAGACAATTACATACACACTCCATCCAAATCTGCCATCAAGTATGATTATCTAGCAGACTCCCTGAGCCTGCACAAATCCCTATGCACTAGCAAAGTCTTGAAATGGGGATGTGTGAAGGGGGACCTATGAAACACTAATCTGACATCACTACATTGACTGAAGCATCAAGATGGGCTGCACATAGGTCAGTCTGTACTGTTGTAGGCTGGGACTGAGCTTGATTGAGATCTGATTCCCTCTCAAACAAACTTCAAATGCCTATGATCAGTAATGTAACCCTCAAGTCATAGCAGACCTAAGCAGAAGGGACTTCGTGAGGCCAGCACATTTGAGGGTTTGTTTGGATACTGTGACAGTCCCACAACTTGTGTAATTTTTGTAAAAGGTTCTACCAAAATGTCATCAAAAATTCATACATCAAAACATCACACCACAACATGCCACAGCAGCTTACAATGCTATGCTATAATTACTTTCAAGCATCACGTCTTTTTGTTCGTTTATGTGTTATTCTTGTACGTGTGTGTGTTTTCATCTTTTTTTTTTCTCTCTCTTTCTTAGGTGCATATATGTATGTCTGGCCCACACTGTGCAGGTGACATGTTCGCGCACAGTTTATTTATATTCTCCGTCTTTGGTGGCATGTTTATGCTAGTAGTAGTACTGCCTCGTCTGCACAGTTTGAGGTTTCATTGGTAAAAGACCACACACACACACACACACACACACACACACACACACACACACACACACACACACACACACACACACCACACACACCACACAACACATGCACACACACACACATAAACATACACATGCATGCCAGGATTTCCTGTCAGACCTCTCTCTCTCTCTCTTCTCTCTCTTTCTCTCTCTCTCTCTCCTCTCTCTCTCTCTCTCTCTCTCTCTCTCTCAGCTGTAATAAGTACCAAATGTCATGAATGCACCTTAGCATGACAATAGTCTTGGACAGCAGCATAATTCTCAGCAAACTGTATGACATTGTCACGAGTTGTTGAGTTGAATTTTTCACTCTCTGCGAATGACAGCAAGTTGCGGGCCAACAAGTCTCCTGGTGAACAAAACAAACCTCAGTCAAACTCCAAACTTGTAATGAGTTAAATTCAGATTCAGAATTGACAAAGACTCAATAAAATGTAAGCTTATCAGCTTGGAAAGGTTATACTTATAGCAGATTAGATCAACAAACAGGAAGTTTTACTGTAGACTCAGAATAATTTTGAAAAAACAACAACATAGTTATCAATAATTATACAAATAAATCAATCAAAATAAGTTAATCATATAACACTATGACCATAGAGTCAAAGAGATAGTAAAAAATCTAACCTCTCTGGGCCATTACTATGAGGGTAGTGCCCTTCTCCTCTCCTTTGCTACTTTTATCTTCCCTAACCTGTCAAGATCTTCACAACTGTTTCCTTAAATGTGCAATAATCAAATGGATAAGTATCTGCAATAAGCATGGTGGACTAATAATCTAAATAAAGCGTGATCATTTGATTTGATCTGATAATATGCGTGTAAAGACACAGACTGACTACTCTCTCTCTCTCTCTCTCTCTCTCTCTCTCTCTCTCTCTCTCTCTCTCTCTCTCTCTCTCTCTGTGTGTGCTTTAAGATTGCCCTCTCTCTGTCTCTACTGTCTCTGTCTGTTTGAGTGAAAGGACAGTTTTGTCTTCTTACATGAGAATTTCTTATTTTAGGGAGATACGCCTGTCAGATGTGTCATTATATATATGCTAGAGCTTTGCCTCTCAGTTCACTGATTCAGGTTTTGTTTTTTTAATCACCCATGTATTGCCACAATGCCACCTCTATCAAGTGAAGGGACAAAAGACATGGCTTCCTACAGCTCATCTGACAACACAAGCAGTAGTCAAGTGATAAACATTGGACTTTCAACTGGAGGTCCTGGTTCAGTCCTCAAAAATATTAACCTTTGTTTCTAAGACATCAGACCAGACGGCAAGTGTTATCTCTAGTCTAGACCAACCTGGCCTAAGAAAGTACAAACCTTTGTCTCTAAGACGGGCACTTTTCCTGATGATAGAGCCAAGAACAGTGCACATCTCTCCAAATTGTTTCTCCACATTCTGTACACGTTTCTGGGCCAGCTTGGCAGCAGCCTCCCTGAAATACACAGATAATGAGATATGAATACATCATGTACATGCATGCATGCACACACACACACACACACACACACACACACACACACACACCACACACACACACACACATACCCACACACACACGCACAAAACACACATCGATGTTAGAATAAACCATATACATACATGCTTACACATATGCTTATAGTTACACATGTCACATATAGACACATGCACACACACATAGTACATAGACACTGACATAGAAAAAAATTGAATAAGCATACATTCATTATACTGTACAATTTACCTACAGAACATTATCATTATCATGCAAAACCTTGTTCAAGGTTTGGGGAAGGTAGAGCAGAGAGAAGAGACAGGCACCTAGGATACTCATTATAGTGGCCCTGAAAAGTCTGAGTTATGGGACAACCTTTTTTCCCCCAGACTATTGAAGCAATACAATAAATATTTTAGGCTGCAATTTGTATGTGTGTGTGAGTGAGTGAGTGAGTGAGTGTGTGTGTTGTGTGTGTGTGTGTGTGTGTGTGTGTGTGTGTGTGTGTGTGTGTGTGTGTGTGTGTGTGTGTGTTGCGTGTTGTGTGTGTGTGCGCGCGCGCGCGTGCGTGCGTGTGTGTGCGTGCGCGCGCGTGTGTGTGTGTGCGTGTGTGTGACAGTGACAGAGACAGAGACAGGGACTGACAGAGAGAATGAGAGACAGAGAGAGACAGACAGATTGACAGACAGACAAAGAGGGAAGAGGGAAGAGGAGGGAGAGAGAGAGAGAGAGAGGAGAGAGAGAGAGAGAGAGAGAGAGAGAGAGAGAGAGAGAGAGAGAGAGAGAGAGAGAGAGAGAGAGAGAGAGAGAGAGATCCGTTGCCTAACGACTCGAAAGTTAATAGTGATTTAGAGAAGAAAAGAAATACTAAATTTGAAACTGTCTCTCCAATAAAATAATCAACAGTTATGCATCAGCACTCATAATCTGAACATAACGGTAACGAACGTGCCCATGCATGAAAAAATGTCGGCAATTATGTGCCTGCGGGGGGTTTCTGCTCGTTTCATGTTTTCATTAGTTACCGATCGTCTGGAGGGAAAAGAGAAGCGTTTGACGCCAGAATCGCAAAACGAGATAAAGATTACCTGTCTCGCGTTAATCTGTCAGGAGCAGACATTGTAGCTGTCCACCAGCGATCTTCCCACAAATTTGTTTTAAACTAAACAATTACATTTTGTTCCTAAGATCTGTGGTTCTTGTCTTGGTAAAGTGGAGTCTAAGACTCTTCTACGAAAGAGTTAAACAGTGCTGAAAGTGATTTCCCTTCAAAACTCTCCCAAATTACGCATGCGCAATGATAAAAACGAAAGTTCGACCAAGCTGCAAGGATTTTAAAGTATGTGTGTGTGTGTCGGAGGAGGCGAGGAGGCAGTAGTTGTTTATAATCAAATTCACCAAGCACTTTTTCCAGCTATCTTGGGAAAGATCTGTACTATTAATTCGTTTTCTCTTTCTCGTTTTTAGATGTCCTTTTTTTTTTTCTTTTTTTTTTTGTAATAAAGCAGAACACTACAAATACACCAAGTACACATCACGCAACAATTCCTTTGATATTTGTGCAGTCCCGTATGTGTGTGTGTGTGTGTGTGTGTGTGTGTGTGGGGTGTGTGTGTGTGTGTGTGTGTGTGTGTGTGTGTGTGTGTGTGTGTGGTCTTTGATTTAATGTCTATTCACTAAAGTGATTTTAGACAACAACAACAAAAAAAAAAAGAAAGGGGGAGGGGAGTGATAGAGGAGGAGTGAAGAGGATATTTGAAAATTGTCAATTTTGAATTTGAGAAAAGATGATCCAGAAAACAACTGTTTTGAAGAGGGGAAGGTAAAGCTAACAAATAATGTTACCATAATTATCGATTTAAGCAAACAAACTAGCAAACAAAATTAGTAAATATTCGGAAGAAATGAATAAAAAGTAAAACTAATAATTGACTAACCACAACAGTGAACAAGTGAAATAACATTTTAAAGGTAATTCGCTGTAGGACTTTTTGACAGGCTAACAAAAAATTCATTCAGTAATGATGATGAGGCAAATATGTCAGAAACTGTACTCATAGATAGTGCTGGAATATGTCGTTTTACCCTAACGCAAGAAAGAATATGACTATGTGTTATCTTCTTTCCACACAGACACACTATTTTATTGGTATATTTTGTTTTGAATGCATCAAGTTTCCATCTGTACATAAGGGACTGTGTAGTTCTGCTGGCATGAAGCTGCTTAAGTATTTTGCTAACTTCAAAGTTCATGTGACATTTATCATACTTTTTCTGTTTTAATTGGAACTGCTTCCAGACGTAGTTGTCCACCAAAGTGTAATTCTCATGCAACGAGAGAGAAAGCTGGATATTGTTTGAATCTGGTGAGTTATTAGCTCCCCGTTTGGCAGCCCTGTCAACTTTATCATTATAACTAAAAGAACTATGAGAAGGTATCCAGCAGAAAGTAATATCAGTGCCTCTTAAAGATAAATTATGAACCAAGTGACTTATTTCCAGAATCATTTCTGATCTTGTTTGTAATTTTGATAATTCAAGAGCCTGAAGTACTGATTTTGAATCAACGCAAAGAAGTATCTGAAAAATTGTCCTAGGAAGACATCAGAAAGTTTAAAGCCATTAATATTGCAACGAGTTCAGCTGTAAAGATAGATTTATCAAATCCTATGTAGAAAGATTTTTCAATTTTGAGAGCAGGTATTAAAAACGCTGAGCCTGCTTTTCTTTCAATTACTGATCCATCAGTGTAAATTTTCAAATGATCGGAATATACGTCGTCTATATGACATTTAACCTGACTTGCCAGTAAGTTTATATTGTCTCCTTTTTTTAAATTAGTGTGGTGTACGTCAAATCGTGCTCTTTGGAGTTCCCAACTGGGTACTGGCGAAAAGGAAGGTTTTATAGATACAGGATCTACGTCTAGATCAATTCCTGAGCCTTTCATGACGTCAGATGTGTATGTTGCAAGTGTAACCTGTGAAGATATTGATTTAGCTCGTTTTGGAAAGTCGGTATCTGATCTCAGTTTAATTTCTGTTTCTGAGATGTTTTCTACGGTGGTGTTTCTTAACAAAAATTTAGTAGAAGCGACTTTCCTTTGCTCATCAAGTGGCAACAGTTTGATTTCATTATATGTCCGAAGACAGGAAGCATGCATTGGAAGACCCAGTGCAAGTTTGAAACCTTTACAATCTATGCTCTGCAGTTTTTTTAGTAAGTGTTTCGGTGCACTGAAGAAGATTTCTTGGGCATAGGTTAATTTAGATCTAACAAGCGGTTTACAAAGATGAACAAGTGTTGATGAATCTTGACCCCATGTCTGTTTGCGAACTATTTTTAAGAAATTTAAATTTTTTTGAGCTTTGGTTAATAAGTATTCAATATGCTGATTCCAAGATAATTTTGCTGTAAGGAAAACTCCTAAGAATTTAATCGACTCGTTAAACTGAAGAAGAGTATCTCCCAGTTTGAAAGTGGGAATATTTACTGGGTTAGCTCCATTATTAAATAAAACTATTTTTGTTTTTTCCAGGGATAGATGTAACCCATTTTCTACCATGTATCGCGCTATTTTATCAATTCTAATTGGTAGCATTTGCGTGTATAATTGATTCAGCGCAAAGGAGTTTTCTTTTTCATATTTACCTGCATCCAATGCATAAATCGTCAGCATATTGAGCTAAAACTACATGCTTAGATTACTTTACTGGGTAAGTCATGCATTAATATCATGAAAAGAAGGGGAGCTATAACGGATCCCTGAGGGATACCCATTTGAAGAATTCGTTTCGTGGAATATACATTTTCAATCCTCGTTTGAAATACTCTGTTTTCTAAGAAACACTAAACATAGTCAAAAATGTGACCTGTCAGCCCAATACTTTTAAATTTGAATAACAATTGGGAGTGCCAAACTTGATCGTATGCTTTCGTTATATCAAAAAATGTAGCTAAAACACATTGACGTCTTGCAAATTGTTGTTTTATATTAGTAATTAGCTTTGTTAGGATTTCTACTGGTGACCTGCCTTTTCGGAATCCTGCCTGATTTACTGGTATTATTTTATTCTTTTCACAATAGTACATCAGTCTCTTTAAGATTATTTTCTCCATTAGTTTACATACATGTGATGTTAATGCAATTGGCCTGTAGTTTTTCAAATCCGTATTACATTTACCTGGTTTTAGTACAGGAACCACTATTGTTTCTTTCCAGTTGTTAGGCATTTTCCCACTATTCCAGCATTTTTTAAATATGCCATGTAGCAAGATTTTAAAATTTTCTGGTAAATTTTTCAGCATCTCATTGGAAATTGCATCTAGTCCAACTGACGTTTTTTTACTTGGAAGGGACTGAATGGTGTGTGTGTGTGTGTGTGTGTGTGTGTGTGTGTGTGTGTGTGTGTGTGTGTGTGTGTGTGTGTGTGTGTGTGTGTGTGTGTGTGTGTGTGTGTGTGTGTGTGTGTGTGCTTGACGCACTTATGCATATCACTGGACTGCATGGTCGATTTTAAAGTCATTATAATCTCGTATACATGATGTGGTGGTGTGTAGTGGTGTGTCATGTTGTGCGATGTGGTGTCATATTACTTCGGACATGGTGTGGTGTGATGTGATGTGACGTCATCTGGTGTGGTGTATGGTGTGGTGTAATGTGGTGTGGTGTGTGTGTGTACGGTTGTGGGATGTGAAAGTCTGTAGATTGGTGTTTGAAATGTTGCACACACACGCGCGCGCGCGCGCGCACACACACGAACACACCACACACACACACACACACACACACACACACACACACAGAGGCCTACACATACACATGCATGCACGCACACGTACACACAGACAACACAGACACTCATATATATATATATATATATATATATATAATGTCATTCTTTGCTATGGTCACAAGTGGGGGTCAGCATACAAGAACATAATTTACTAACAAATGTTTTGCTTCAATTCATGTGAAATGAATGTGATTGTCTTGGTGAAATAATAAAGAAACAGCATGAGCAAGGTTGATATTGTAGTGTGAACATTTTTAGAGAAAATGAAAACAAAATACAAAAATAGTGGTCAAAATGGCGTCCGATTTTATGACATGGCTAACCTGACTTTTTCAAAAGTGTGTTTTCAAGATAGTAGTCAATCATTTAATTAAATTAATGTACTTATGTCACAACAATAAGCTTAATAAACGGTTCAGATGATTAAAATTATCAAATTTTCATTCTGGCTTTTTAATTTGGACGACAAAAATTACGGTAACCGCGTTACATGGCGTGTCACGTGCACACAGCATCCAAGTCGTGTGCTTCTGTCTTTTTGACAGCTAATTTGGAAATCCCAAGCGAGACAGAACACAAGTTTGTATCACAGTAATTAATTCTAAAGTGATTTTTAGAACGCATTCCTATTTAAATAGGGTCGGATATTTTTCACCGTGTCCCAAATGAAACGACAGTTACCTCAAAACTTCCAAGACCGTTTTCCACCACGCGCTTCGAAAGTTCCGCTCAAACACTTTAGTGTAGGTGACCTTTGCTCTTACGCACAGATTGATGACGTTTCCTGTGAAAATGCGCAACTCTGTGGGTGATGAGGACACAAAAACCGGGACGTGTCCCATGTTTGCGTAATCGGAAACGCGGTTACCACAAACGTTGTCGATCGTCGATTCGCTGTTTGTATCGGCAACATCGCCTGCTTCCCTTTTTGCAAATTTATAAAGACTACAGATATAGGTATGATAACACCAAATAACAGTTTCATTGGAAATGTTTTAAATTTTCGGTCATGTTCCACATTTCAGTGACCACTAGCAAAGAATGACAGATATATATATATATATATATATATATATATATATATATATATATATATATATATATACCACACAACTCAGTAATAGCGTTGATCGACCATGCATTCCCAGCACTGCACAACTCCAGACCACCAAATGCCACACACGCCATCATCATTACCACACACAAGGCATGCAACCTGCTACCCCTCACCCATCCACCCGCACATACACGTGGGTGACATACCGTTACCGACTCGCCCTTTCTCGTTTCGTTGCAAGCCACAAGTATCACATGTATCAGTTGTGTAAGCACGTTTGGTCTTTCGCTTCAGTTCGTCTCATCCACGTCAGTGCCATTTCGCCACTTACCATTTTCAAGGACTGTGTAGACTTCGTACAGCTTAAAAGGCTTTATTGATCGTTCGTTCGTTATTTCTTTTAACGTCTATTCACATATGTGCTTTTAGACGGAAAAAAAGTAAACAAATAAATAAATGAAAATGAAAAGTTAACAAAAACATTAAAAAATGAAAATAAATAAATAAAAAAAAATAAATAAAAAACAAAAATTAAATAGATAAATAAACAAATAAATTAAAATCCAAAACAAGTGTGATTGCCCGTGTTCAAGCAAACAGGAACCAGAAAAAAGACGAAAGAAGAATATGAACGCGTATTTAATACAACAAAACAAATATGCGTTCATATTCTTCTTTCGTGTTTTTTCTGGTTCAAATAAGTTAATGAATAAAATAAAATGAAATAAAACAAAATAAAATAAAATAAAATGAAATAAAATAAAATGAAATAAAATGAATGGACAAATAAATAGATAGATAAATAAATAAATAAATAAAAGATAT
>JAPXFY010000014.1:53282167-53299667 GCA_030674185.1 Monoplex corrugatus | reverse complement strand
AACTAACTAACTGACTGACTAACTGACTGAATGACTGATTGACTGACTGACTGACTGACTGACAAACTAGCTAACTAACTAGATAAATAAAAAGTATAATAAAACATAATGAAAAAAATAAACAAATAATAAATGAATAAATTAAATACAATACAATACAATACAATCAATACAATACAATACAACACAAAACACACAACACAACACAATACAATACAATACAATACAATACAACACAACACACACAACACAATACAATACAACACAATACAATACAACACAATACAATACAATAAACATAATGTAATAATTATAAGAAAGTAAAACAGTCTGGATGTGTCCCATTGCAGTCCCAGTCTGCAACATATAATCTGGCATGTTCTATGCTCATCTTTATGCTCTAATCAAGCTGGTGTAATCAGCTATTTCATAAGTCCTTCTTCCACTTCCACCACCACCACGGCCGCCACTCCTCCATTTCAAAAACAGTCAGTGCAGAAGGTTTCGCACGAGGCTCAAGGAGTCAGCCAGATATGAGATAGCATGTTGGATGGCGCGCATATGAAACTAGCCGAGTGTGCTGATGTTGTCTTGTTTGAACAAGCTCTACTCTAATCGGTCTCTGCGCAGGGGGGAGTCTGCTAGATGATGTGGCGCTTATGGAATTGCCCGAGTATCAAGACTCGCTCTTGAACAAGCCCCAGAATCGCTATTGGCAAGTAGAAGGCAGACTATTAAAAAAAAAAAAAAGAAGAACCGAGATAAGAATCGAGAGAATGGACAAGACGAACCGAGACCAGATTAGGGAACAACCCACTAAAGACACGCCAATAAGACATATAGTGCCTTTATTGCTTCTTGGAGGTGGGGGAGAGGGCAGTGGGGTTGATGGGGAGCATGAGGAGCATGGTGAAAGGTCGGGGTCAGAGCTGTGAGAGGGGTTACGGAATGGTGAAGGACAGGGTGAGAGCAAAGAGTATTGTCTACCTCTTTGGTGAGAGTGTGTGGGTGTGTGGGTGGGTGGGTTGAAGCTTGCGATTATGGAATTTCGGTGACAAGTCTGTCTGCTAGTGGTTCGAAGAAAACTATGGCTCGACTATATGATGATGATGATGATGTTTTTGTTGTTGTTGTTGTCGTCGTGGTCGTTGTTGTTGTTGTTGTTGCTGTTGTTGTTGTTGTCGTCGTGGGTGTTGTTGTTGTGTTGCTGTTGTGTGTCGTCGTGGTCGTTGTTGTTGTTGTTGTTGCTGATGTTGTTGTCGTCGTTGTTGTTGTTGTTGTTGTTATCGTTGTTTTCTCGTGTTTGTGTTTTCTTGAATGTTGATTCCTTGACACTATCTCATTACATAGGTCTTACATATGTTTTGATAGAGATAGATTAGTAAAGGTAAATGAATACGTTGGCTTGTGTGTTTGTATCTACACCGTTGGAAAAATTAAGGTTCGTTTCCTTTGTATGTTTTTTTTGGAGGAGGAGGAGTTGTTTGTCTTTGGATTTTTTTTGATGTTGTTCCCAATGATCGAGGTCAGCATTGACATGATGATGATGATGATGATGATGATGATGATGGTGATGGTGATGGTGATGGTAGTGGTGCCGGTAGTGGTAGTGGTGCTGGTAGTGATGATGATGATGATGACCACGACGACGATGGCCATGATGACGATCATCATTACGACGACAGCGACAACGAAGATAATGATGAGGACCATGACAACGATGACGACGACGATGATGACGATGGTGGTGATGATGGTGGTGGTAGTGATGATGATGATGACCACGACGACGACGATGATGATGGTGGTGGTGGTGTGATGGTTGTGGTAGTGATGATGATGATGATGATGATGTTGATGATGATGATGACCATGACAACGATGACGACGACGACGACGATGATGGTGGTGGTGATGGTGATGGTGATGGTAGTGATGATGATGATGACCCCCCACGACGATGACCGTGATGACGATCATCATGACGACGACAACGACGATAATGACGATGACCATGACAACGATGACGACGATGCCTGCGGCAGATAACAACACCTGTGGTTGTCATGGTACCCAGGTGGAGCGGCAACGTCAGAGGATATGGTGAGGTTACGTCACGACCTGCTATCAGACTACAGCCGTGGTGTGGTGCCCAAACACAACCAGAGTCAGGCTCTACACGTCAACATGGCCTTCTTCCTCATCATGATTCATGACCTGGTCAGTTGCAGTATTATTTGTTTGTTTATTTATTTATTTATTTATTTATTTGTTTATTTATTTGTTTGTTTGTTTGTTTATTCATTATTTATTTATTTATTCATTCATTTATTTATTCATGTATTTATTTATTCATTCATTCATTTATTCATTTACTTATTTATTCATTTATCTATTTATTTCTTTATCTAATTAGGTGGTTGATTAGATGTTTGGTTGGTTGGTTGGTCGGTTGGTTGCTTGGTTGGTTGGTTATTTATTTATTTATATTATTATTCATTATATTTATTTATTTATTTATCTATTTATTCATTTATTCATTCATTCGTTTACGTATTTATATTTATTTATTTATCTAATTAGTTGGTTGATTATATATTTGGTTGGTTGGTTGGTTGGTTGGTTGGTTGTTTGGTTGGTTGGTTGGTTGGTTGGTTGGCTGGTTGGTTGGTTGGTTGGTTCGTTGGTTAGCTGGTTGGTTGGTTAGTTGGTTGGTTGGTTCATTGGTTGGTTGGTTGGCTGGTTGATTGGTTGGTTAGTTGGCTGTCTGTTTATTTATTTATTCATTTGTTTGTTTGTTTATTCAATTATCTATTCATTTTTTGTAAACTCGTTTATTTCTTTGTTTATTTCATAATCTGTTGATCAATCAATATATCAATCGATCGATCGATCGATCGATCATTCACTCACTCACTCACTCAATCATTCAGTCAATCATTCAGTCAGTTAATCAGATGAATGGTCTCCGGAGGCAGTGATGCTCAGTCATTACATCTCAGTACGTCATACAGCGTGGCTTTCTCCCACATCAAGATGTGTCTGATGTCGTTACTTCTTCAACCTTTTGTACTCCTGTGCATTCTTCCATTCCTCCTCTGGAGGAAGCTGAATGTCTCTATGTGTGTGTCTGTGTGTCTGTTCATCTCTCTGTTTGTCTATCTGTCCGTCTGTATGTCTGACTGTGTGTATGTTTTTGTTTGTCTGTGTGCCGTATGTCTGTTCGTCTCTCTGTTTGTCTATCTGTCTGTCTGTATGTCTGACTGTGTGTATGTTTTTGTTTGTCGCTTGTTTGTCTGCCTGTTGCCTTTTTGTATGTTTGCTGATTTGATTCCCTCTGTCTTGTGTGTGTGTGTGTGTGTGTGTGTGTGTGTGTGTGTGTGTGTGTGTGTGTGTGTGTCTGTGTCTCTGTGTGTGTGTATGTGTGCTTGTGTGTGTATATGTGTGTGCTTGTGTGTGTGTGTGTGTGTGTGTGTGTGCTTGTGTGTGTGTGTGTGGTGTGTGTGCACGCGCGCGTGCGTGCGAGCACGCGGGTGCATGTATGTGTGCGCGTGTGTCTTAGTCCATATGTTTGTCTGTGATAACGTGTGCGTGCGTTTGTGTGTGTGTGTGTGTGTGTGTGTGTGTGTGTGTGTGTGTGTGTGTGTTATGTGTGTGTGTGTAGTGTGTGTATGTGTGTGTGTGTGTATGTGTGTGTGTGTACGTGTGTGTATGTGTGTGTGTGTGTATGTGTGTGTATGGTGTCGTTTAATGTGTGGTGATGTGTTGTGTGTGTGTGTAGATTTTGTGTGATGTATGTGTGTAGTATGTTGTGTTGTGTGTGTGGTGAGTGTGTACGTCTGTCTTTTTCTGTGAGTGAGTGCCGTATCTGCACACACATACACTACACACACACACACACCACACACACACACATACACCCACATAACACACACACGCGCGCGCGCGCGTGCGCGCACACATATATATTTATATTATACATATATATATATACATATATGTATATGTATGTATATTATGTATGTATATATATATGTATTATGTATATATACGTATATATGTATTTATGTATATACATATATGTATGTGTATATGTATATTATATATATATACATTCTCTCTCTCTCATCTCTCCTCTCTCTCTCTCTCTCTCTATATATATATATATATATATATATATATATATATATATATATATATATATATATATATATATATGAAACGACAGAGATGAAGACGGCTAAACGCCATAATAGGCACGTCAGTATGATTTGATGGCTTTCTTATCGTCTGCTGCCCCTTCCCATCTTATCCACTGTCATCTGGTCATTTGGTCTGCTAGATCAGCATCTGATGTCTGGAGTTCAAATGCCAGCCCGTATCACGAACATAGTCTGTCTTAACGTCTTTTTTTCTGTATCATCGCCCACTTTCACCCTCACTCTCCTTCCTTCCTTCGAGTTTTATTCCAAATTAACACATACATATACGCACCGCACGCACGCACACCGCACGCATGCACATAACATAGCGCACACACGCGTGTACATACACATAGACACCGCACACACTGCGTGTACACGGACGCGCATACATTGCACAGCTTTGGATTGTCTTGTGTGTTGCAGTACTGTGGATTGTGTTGTACTGTGAAGTAATGTGCTGTACTGCTTTGTGTTGTATTTGTTGTATTCCTTTGTATTTTGATGTACTGTGTTGTGTTATATTGTACTGTATTGCAGCGTATTTTGCTAAACATGTTGCATTGTTTTGTACTGCACTGTACTTATCATATCAATTACACTTATTGTACAGCATTGCATTGTATTTACTGTATATTGGACTGTATTATACTACATTGGATTGCTTTCTACTGTACTACATTTTACATATTGTATTTACATTGCTTTACATTGCGTTATGCTGTATTGTACTGTATTCTATCATTTGTATTTGGTCGTGCTGTAGGGTCCCCATTGCATTGTTATGTTTAGCAGTGTGTTGTATTGTACATGCATTGTTTTGGATTGGATTGTTTTGAAATATACTGCAGTGTATTATATTGTATTGAGTATTAAACCGCATTGTATTGCACGTTGTGCGGTATTGTATCGTGTCAGTTAACAAGAAACACCAAGATGGTGCGGATAGGGCCCAGAGCACCAATGCCTCGCCACTCACCGGACAATCGTCTCCCAAGCTCATAACAGGAATGCCGGAGGGAAAGAGAACACAGGTAGACCCAGGGAGAAAATATTGGACGGACTTGCAGTGTGGCTGAGGACAGAGAGGGGGAAGATGTACTTGCAACGACAGGGTATAGATTCGTGTGGACGACATGATCACCAACGCAATGCGGCAGGGCACATGATGATGATAACGATGATGATGATGATGGTGATGATGATATATCATTCTTATATAGCGTTATTCTCCAATCTCTTTTGGACTGAATGCGCGGTACACATAATCAGACATTTTAGTGGAGCACGGCTGATCTTAAACTGTCAGGTGAGCTAACTACATTTCACTACCTTGCTGCAGCTTTACATCTTTTTTGATAGGTTTACAACTTGAGTGCTTTCATGTTTCCATAAACAAGGTGTTGAATGACTTACAGGGTCGTTAACGTGTATGTTTAATTTAACATTCTGCGTGCCACATACACACGAAGGAGATTTAGGCAGTGGCGGTCTGCAAGCGTAATGAGCAAGGAGATCGGAAAATGTTCCACCCTTAACCCACCAGGAGAGAGATGTTTAGGCGAATTTGACATTCTTCGTGCACACACGCTATACACGATGGAGATTTAGACACTAGCACACGTAATGACCAAGGAGATCGAAAAATGTTCTTTTTACCCATTTTGAGAGTTCCATGGACAGCAAAGAAAACAAACGAGACAGTCTTGATGGAGGCAGACACAAGGAGATCATTCATAAGGAAGATTAAGAAAAGACAGGCAACATTTATAGGACATTTTATGAGGAAGGGGAATTGGAGCACTTGGTCACAACGGGAAAGCTGGAGGGAAAGAGAGCACCAGGTAGACCCAGGGAGAAAATGCTAGACGGACTTGCGGAGTGGCTGAAGACGAGGAGGGTGGAGGAGATGCTTGGGGCAACAAGATATACAGGCAGATGGAAGTCCATGATCGCCAACGCCATGCGGCAAGGCACCTGATGATGATGATGATGATGATGACCCTTTACCCACCAGGAGGAGGTGTCTAGGCGAATCAAACTCTGTACCTTCGAACTGATAGTCCATCTAAAAGACATGCTTGTCTTTTTTGGGCAGGATATGAAAAATCAAGTCTTGACCGCAAGCGGATGGCTAAAAATCGTGAGTACAACATTTCTGCTTAAATGTGGATGTTTCCTGCTTGATTGTTTAGTTTTCGCTTTTTGTTTTAGGCGGTGGGTGGGGTGGAGGTGGGGTATAGATTTTTTGTTCTTGTTGTTGTTTTTGGATTTGGGTTGCACCTCCAACGTGCATCCAATATGGTTGAGATTTAGTGAAAGGCCTTTCCTTTCTTTCTTTTCTTTTCTTTTTCTTTTTTTTTTCGTTTTATAGTTTTGTTTACTTATCAATTATTTGTTGTACTCTGCCATTAAGACTCATGCTCCATAAAGAAAAATTGAATGACAGAAGAAATTTCAGACGCGATGGAAGTAAAGGGGGAAAAAGGAAGACTACAAAAAGACAGACAAAAAAATCAGAAATAAGTACACTGAAGCTTAGAAAGCCTGGCTAAAAACAGCATAGAACATACCCTCAGATTGTGTAAAGAAATATTGAAGAAATGGCTCACAGGAAAATAAAATACATGCACATCAACTGGTTGCTTAAAATCAAAACATGGAACTGCGATTATAGAGAAAGACAAACTATTAGGCAGATAGAGAGTATATCAAAACATTTTTTGACGATGACAGAATGGAGGAACACATCATTAGAAAGCACTATGAACGACCACCAATAACGAAAAATGAAGTTAGAGGAGCGATGAAAAAGATGAAACAAGGAAAAGACCCAGGACCAGACAGTACTATTATGGAAATGATTGAAGCTCATAGAAGCTCTACTTGAATTTGATATTGAAAAAGAAAACAGTCCTTCTAAATGAAATTCAGGACACCGGAAAAATCCCTAAAGATATGCCAATGTCAATTTTCATTGCATTTCCAAAGAAAGCAGGGGCTATGGAATGCGAACTCCATTGTACAGTCAGCTCGATGAGTCAAGTGACAAAAATTCTATTCAGATGAATTAAGATGGCGACAGGGACTAGAATCAAACCAGAAATAGCAGAAGAACAATGCGGGTTTGTTGAAGGGAAAGGAACTGTTAGTGCCGTATACATATACATCATAAGAACTTTCATAAAAGACCAATTGAGTTGAATAAGGATTTACATATATATTTTTGTTAATTATACCAAGGCTTTTGATCTGGTAAACACAAAGAATTGATCAACATGCTGGAAAAGCTCAATATTGATGAAATAGAACTAAGAATGGTAAGGAGTGAGCACTGGGAACAAACAGCAGCAATGATAGTACAAAATGTCTTTTTTTCAAAATATCGAAAGAGAGGTTAGGCAGGGATATTTTTTGTCACCAGATTCGTTTTCACTTTGTAGCAAAACTATCATGAGAAGCCTAGATGACTGCTCTGGGATAAAACTTGGATAAAAATGATAAACAATTTTCGTTGTGTAGATGACACTGTTCTCGTTGCATAGAATGAAAAACAAAAACTACAAAATCTTGTGAATATAACAAAAATGGAGACCAGAAATACAGTGACAGAGCTAAGAGTATCAAGATTAAAGTCATGGTAATCAGTAAAACAACAAAAAATCTACTCATGTAAAATAACAAAAAAAAATGGCACAATATTGAGACAAGCTGATAAGTTCAAATATTAAGGAGCATTCATCTCATCAGACGACAGATAGATTTATCCAGCAGAATTGGCCAAGCTAAAACCATTTTTAAAAAAAAATGAAATGCATTCTTATAAACAGGTGCCTATCAATTGACATCAGGAAGAGAGTTTTTTCAGTGTTTAGGTAGAGCCCATACTTTATATGGATGCGAAGCCGTGACAATCAGCCAGCAAATCAATACAAAACTGAGGCATCTGAAATGTGGTTTCTAAGAAGAATGGACAGCAAAGAAAGTGTGAAAGAAGCAAAGTAAACAAAAAAAACAAATAATGAAGAAGATTAGGAAAAGACAGCAATACCTATGGGACATCTTATGAGGCAAGAGAAATTTGAACACCTAGTCACAACATGAAAGCTAGAGGGAAAAGAGCATCAGGCTAGAGGGAAAAATGAGTACCAGGTAAACCTCAAATAGACAAACTTGAGAATGGGAGGGGACGATGACGGTAGGAGATAAGCTCACAATGACAAAAGATAGGTTCGCATGGAGGACCATGATTGCCAAAGTCATGCGTTAAGGCACATGATGATGATGATGACCACCCCAATTTGCCTGCAATTATCTGGCAGACACCTTCAGCATGTGCAAAACGGGCCAGAACCTGAAGAGGGAGAAGAGACCTATGAGAGACTAAGCTGACACCACCAGAATGACTTAAGCATTAAGATGGACAGAGAATAGGCAAGATTTTTAATGTTGCAGGCTGGACTTGAACTCAAACATACGATTTAAGCCCACAGATCTATCAGTTGAACTAACCAGCATGCAAAAAATTTTTCAAATTTAGATAAAGAAATAAATAAATATACAAAAAATAAATAAAAAATAAATAATAAATAATAATAAATAAATATAATAAATAAATAAATGAATGAATAAATACACCTTTCCCTTTTCTTCCATTCTTAATCCCGTCCCCCAGCTTGTCCCATTCCCTTTCTTTCAAGTAAATGGAAGTCAGTCAAGCATGCTCAGACTTGAGAGTGAAACAGCAAGGAGCGAATGGGTAGGAGTCCGTCTTGACAAGTTCGTTAACTCGTCGCCACCATTCTTTGCGAGTAATGTCCCTTTCCGGGGCTTTCATCTTACGACGTCTGCGGCTTGCTGCAAATTGACCGCTGACCAGTGAAGATGGCGACTCGGCAGGGGGGGGGGGGGGGGAGGTTGGGGGGTTGGGGGGTCGAGAGTGATTTGCAGGAAGATGGGGACGCAGCTGAACGGGTAAAGGGGACAGGAGTGGCATGGGGGGAGGGGGGGGTTAGAAGATAGAAAGCGGAGCCGGGAAAGAAGAGATCAACAAAAGGAATGAGTCTCGATGCTGGCTAAGCAGCCTGTACAAAGGGACAAGTCTGTACATTAGATACACCGAAATGACTAGACAGATAGACAGACAGACAGACAGACAGACAGAAGAGAGATAGAAAGGCAGACATATAGATGGATAGATTAGATACGCTAAAACGATTAGACAGATAGACAGATAGACAGAGAGAGACAGACAATAGAAAGACGGATGGATAAATAGAGAGACAGATAGACAGATAGATAGACAGACAGACAGACAGATAGATAGATAGACAGATAGATAGATAAATAGATAGATAGATAGATAGATAGATAGATAGATAGATAGATAATAGATAGATAGATAGAAATAGATAGATAGATAGAAAATTGTGAATAATGGAAATGAACAGAGGAATGAATATAAGATCTGAAAAAAATCATGAATGCAGAATACAAGTTTAAATAAATAACAAATAATAATAATAATACATAAATGAATAATGAATAAATAGATAAACAGAATTAGACATGAGTAATGACGTAGCATTGCTGGTGGATACTCTGTTTCCTGGATTTCGCCTGTCTTCGCTATTTTTAGCGTGCACGGTCGAATCGCTGTTTCCAAGCGACAGATAACGATGGAAAAGAAGAAGAAATGCAAAGATTTGTTTCTAGAGATCGTTAAGCTTATCTGTTTGTGTGAACTCTTTTCTTTCTCCAAAACGGCCGAGGGCATTTTGGTTGGAAAATATCCGGAAAAAAATGCGCGTGACATCATATCCCCAAAACTAACAGAACAATTTTATAAAATAAAAAGGAAAAGAAAAGAATAATAAATTACTGAGTATGGTCACCAAGTAAAGATCCTGTAAGTCAATGTTTGATTGTTATATTATGAAAACATCTTCACGGATGTGTCGTTGAGGGTGTTGCTCAAATATGACCAGTACCGCAGGTGTCCGTGTCTTCAGGGCCTGGTTGACATTAGGATATAACTATTATGTCAAAAAGCGTAGGGTTCAGTCCTGTGTCACGCGGTGTCAATCCTGGATAGCACTCCATAGCATCATGATTATCATGGTCGTCATCATCATAGCAATTGTAAAATTGCCAGCAACTTTTGCCATTGAAGTTGAAAGTGGGACACACACACACACACACACACACACACAGCGCGCGCGCGCGCGCACACACACACACACACACACACACACAACCACACACACACATACACACACGCGCACACACACACACACACACACACACACACACACACACACACACACACACACACACACACACACACACACAAACAACAACAACAAAACCGTGATACGGAAACACGAAAACACCCAGCATCTACACTTCCGAAAATGGAACATGGTTACCTTAATGGTAGGGTGAATGGAGTTTGGAGTTTGTTCAGAAGGGACTCATAGCGTTGGGACAATTCCATATGCGCTCCACCTAAATCTGAAGCGATTATGTCGGAGATTTCCTGAGCCTGCTCAAAACCCTATACGCTGGCAAGGTCTTGAACTCGGAGTTAAAAAAAGTTGGGGGGGGGGGGGGGCTGTAAACCTATGAAACACTAAGCTGACACCACCAGAACGATGGAAACATTCAGATGGGCAGCAAACAGGCCAACGTTTAATGTTATTGGTATCAGATCCTAGATCCACGGATCTATCAAAAGAACCAACCAACCCGCAGGTCCCTGATTCATTCCCGTGTTCCGGTGGGTAGCACAATCCGGCGGTGGACATTGTTTTTAAACTGTGGACTCAAGATCTGATATCTTGAGTTCAATTTCAGCCAGAAGCATTAAAAACTGGCCTGTTTTGGTGCACAGCTCACTGTTTCCATCATTCTGGAAGTGTCTGCTTAAAGTGTTCACAGCCCACCCACCCCACACCCCTTCTCATTCCTCCCCCATCTTCATTTCAAGACCTCGCCAGTGCATAAAGTTTTACGCAGGTTCAGAGTGTCTGTCAAATAACTGCTGGCAGATCTGGGTAGAGCGCATATGGGATTGTCTGAGTGCGGCGAAGCCCCTTATCTGATTATGTAAGCTGTTCAGTGAGTCACATGAGTTTGAAAAACGATGTTACATAAGAGTAAGTGCAAGACAGGGAACTGGGGCTGTCAGGCGAGCTAATCACGTTCCACTGTGTTGCTGCACACAGTCTGCATTCTCGGTAGACCTACTAGGTGTATTTCTGTTTCCATAAGCCACCGAACCTACTGGGTGTTTTTCCTATTTCCATAGGCCACCGAACCTACTGGGTATTTTCCTATCTATGTCCATAGGCCACCGAACCTACTGGGTGTTTTCCTATCTGTGTCCATAGATCTCCGAACCTACTGGGTGTTTTCCTATCTATGTCCATAGGCCACCGAACCTACTGGGTGTTTTCCTATTTCCATAGGCCACCGAACCTACTGGGTGTTTTCCCATTTCCGTAGGCCACCAAACCTATTGGGTGTTTTCCTGTTTCTATAGGCCACCGAACCTATTAGGTGTTTTCCTATTTCCATAGGCCACCGAACCTATTGGGTGTTCTCCTGTTCCCATAGGCCACCGAACCTACTGGGTGTTTTCCTATTTCCATAGGCCACCGAACTTATTGGGTGTTTTCCTGTTTCCATAGGCCACCGAACCTACTAGGTGTTTTCCTATTTCCATAGGGCGCCGAACCTACGGGGTGTTTTCCTATGTCCATAGGCCACCGAACCTACTGGGCGTTTTCCCATTTCCGTAGGCCACCGAACCTATTGGGCGTTTTCCTGTTTGTATAGGCCAACGAACCTACTGGGTGTTTTCCTATGTCCATAGGCCACCGAACCTACTGGGTGTTTTCCAATGTCCATAGGCCACCGAACCTACTGGATGTTTTCCTATTTCCATAGGCCACCGAATCTACTGGGTGTTTTCCTATTTCCATTGGCCACCGAACCTACTGGGTGTTTCCACCGAACTTACTGGGTGTTTTCCTATTTCCATAGACCAACGAACCTTCTGGGTGTTTTCCTATGTCCATAAGTCACCAAACACTGACAGGAGTTTTTAATTAACGTGCATGTCTGATATTCTGCATGCGTATATCCACGAAAAGGTTTAGGCATTGCAAGTCTTCACACACGGTGACTAGGGAGATCGGGAAAAATTATGCCCTTTACTCATCAAGCGGATGTAAGTTTATTTATTTATCTTTTTTTTTTCATTTAGTATTATTATTGTTTTGTTTTTATCACAAAGGATTTATCATATAAAATTCGGGATGCTCTCTTCGGGGAGAGTGGGAAGTTGCAATGCAGCGTCACCGACTCGTTCCATTTTCATTTATTTGTTTATCTATTTATATATTTGTTTGCTCTTTTATTTATCTATTTATTTCATTGATTTATTGATCTATATCTATCTATCTATCTATCTATCTATCTGTCTATCTATCTATCTATCTATCTATCTGTCTATCTATTCTATCTATCTATCGATCTATCTATCTATATATTTATCTATCTATCTATCTATTTATCTATCTATCTATCTATCTATTTATCTATCTGTCTTAATATATATATATATATATATATATATATATATATATATATATATATATATGTAACTATTTGCTTGCTTATTCGTTTATTTGTTTATTCATTTATTTACTTATTTATCTATTCATTTATCTTTTTACTTATTTATTCATTTATTTATTTACTTATGGGAGGGGGATCCGGAATTTCCGATTGGAAGCTGACGTTTACTCACTTGACTATGGTGCCCTGATCACTTTGTTATTTTTTATTTTTTTATTTATTTATTTATTTATTTATTTATTTATTTATTTATTTATTTACTTATTTATTTATTATTTATTTATTTATAGATTGATTGATCGATTGATTGATTTATGTATGTATTCATTTATTCATTCATTTATTTATTTGTTTGTTATTTTTTTGTTTGTTTATTCATTTGTTTGTTTTTTGTTTGTTTTGTTTGTTTATGGGGAGAGGGATCCAGAATATCCGAGTGAAGCTTGACACCCACTTCACTACAGTTCCCGTATCACTACTGCTGCTGCTTCTACAAGAAGAACCACGTCTACTGCTAAAACCACCAAATGCTGGTTTGGCTGTCTCTGCATGATACAGTTGTGGTTCAAGATGTCAAATTTTTAGTTTTTAGCTCAGTCCAAGCCTGCAACAAAGCTGGCCAGTTCACTGTCGTTTAGTGTTTCATACGTGCTTTCCCTCCACTGACAAGGTTTAAGACTTCCCTCCCTTGACAAGGTTTAGCCTTCCCTCCCCTGACAGAGTTTAACCTTCCCTCCCCTGACAGAGTTTAACCTTCCCTCCCTTGACAAGGTTTAGCTTTCTCTCCCCTGACCAGGTTTAGCCTTCCCTCACTTGACAAGGTTTAGCCTTCCCTCCCCTGACAGAGTTTAACCTTCCCTCCCCTGACAGAGTTTAACCTTCCCTCCCTTGACAAGGTTTAGCTTTCCCTCCCCTGACCAGGTTTAGCCTTCCCTCACTTGACAAGGTTTAGCCTTCCCTCCCTTGACAAGGTTTAGCTTTCCCTCCCCTGACCAGGTTTAGCCTTCCCTCACTTGACAAGGTTTAGCCTTCCCTCCCCTGACCAGGTTTAGTCTTGCCTCCCCTGACTACATTTAGCTTTCTCTCCCCTGACCAGGTTTACCTTTATCTCCACTGACCAGGTTTAGCTTTCTCTCCCCTGACCAGGTTTAGTCTTCCCTCCCCTGACCAGGTTTAGCCTTCTCTCCCCTGACCAGGTTTAGCTTTCCCTCCCCTGACCAGGTTTAGCCTTTCGTCCCCTGACCAGGTTTAGCCTTCTTTCTTCTCACCAGGTTTAGCCTTTCGTCCCCTGACCAGGTTTAGCATTCCCTCCCCTGACCCTTTTTAGATTTCCCTCCCCTGACCAGGTTTAGCCTCCCCTCCCTGACCAGGTTTAGACTTCCCTCTTCTCACCAGGTTTAGACTTCCCTCTTCTCACCAGGTTTAGCATTTCCTCTTCTCACCAGGTTAAGACTTCCCTCCCCTGAGCAGGTTTAGCCTTCTCTCCCCTGACTAGGTTTAGCCTTCCCTCCCCTGACCAGGTTTAGACTTCCCTCCCCTGACCAGGTTTAGCCTTCCCTCCCCTGACCAGGTTTAGACTTCCCTCCCCTGACCAGGTTTAGCTTTCCCTCCCTGACCAGGTTTAGATTTCCCTCCCCTGACCAGGTTTAGCCTTCCCTCCCCTGACCAGGTTTAGACTTCCCTCCCCTGACCAGGTTTAGCTTTCCCTCCCCTGACCAGGTTTAGATTTCCCTCCCCTGACCAGGTTTAGCCTTCCTCTCTCCACCAGGTTTAGCCTTCCCTCACCTGACCAGGTTTAGCCTTCCCTCACCTGACCAGGTTTAGCCTTCCCTCACCTGACCAGGTTTAGCCTTCCCTCCCTGACCAGGTTTAGCCTTCCCTCACCTGACCAGGTTTAGCCTTCCCTCACCTGACCAGGTTTAGCTTTCCCTCCCCTGACCAGGTTTAGATTTCCCTCCCCTGACCAGGTTTAGATTTCCCTCCACTGACCAGGTTTAGCCTACCCTCCCCTGACCAGGTTTAGCTTTCCCTCCCCTGACCAGGTTTAGCCTTCTCTCCCCTGACCAGGTTTAGCCTTCTCTCCCCTGACCAGGTTTAGCTTTCCCTCCCCTGACCAGGTTTAGCCTTCTCTCCCCTGACCAGGTTTAGCTTTCCCTCCCCTGACCAGGTTTAGCTTTCCCTCCCCTGACCAGGTTTAGCTTTCCCTCCCCTGACCAGGTTTAGCTTTCCCTCCCCTGACCAGGTTTAGCTTTCCCTCCCCTGACCAGGTTTAGCTTTCCCTCCCCTGACCAGGTTTAGCCTTCCCTCCCCTGGCCAGGTTTAGCTTTTCCTCCCCTGACCACGTTTAGCCTTCTCTCCCCTGATCAGGTTTAGCCTTCCCTCCTCTTATCAGGTTGAAGTATTCTTCCAGGTAATCGCAGGCATGTTTGTGTGGAAAGCATATGAGATTGTCTGCGCTTGATGAATCCCTTTCTGAGAAAACCCCGAAACTCCTAAATGCTTACACACCGTAAAAAACATGACAACTGTTCTGCGTCTGCAGAGGTTCTCCGGAGATACAATCTAGTCAGGAATGAATCCACTAATTTTGTTAGAAGCGGCTACACGTCCATCTTCCGCCACAGGTCACTTCCCCAACCCTGTAGCCAGGGTTCAAGGCTTTGCTAAACAAATCAATGACTGTATGGTTGACCAGTAAAATTCTCTTGACGTCATGGCACATGGACTAGCGTTGTTCCAGGAAACGGCACGCTTTACTTACGACAATGTCTAGAATGCCGGAAAATTTGTTTATTGTATTTGATTTTCGTTTCTTCTTCTTCTTTTTCTTGTGCTTCTTCTTGTGCTTCTTCTTGTGCTTCTTCTTGTTCTTGTTCTTGTTCTTGTTCTTCTTGTTCTTCTTGTTCTTCTTGTTCTTCTTGTTCTTCTTGTTCTTCTTTTCTTCTTCTTCTTCTTCTTCTTCTTCTTCTTTTCTTCTTTTCTTCTTCTTCTTCTTCTTCTTCTCTCTTCTTCTTCTGCTTTTTCTTCTTCGCTCTCTTGATGTCATTATTTTACAGGTCCCGTTGCTCATTTTTTTATATTCAATTACAGACACATTAACCACAACATGAATAATCACGCCATAACATAAGTGAAACAAACAAAAAACAAACAAACAAACAAAAAACGTGCGGCTCTTATCTTGCTGATCAAACCCATTAGTTTTCCAATACAGTTGAACAACTACGTTTGACCCAATTTTCATGAAGGTCCACCAAGAAACAGCGGAGAAACTCTTAGTGACACATTTTTGTCACAGTCAGACAAACAGACAGACACACACACACACACACACACACACACACACACACACACACACACACACACACACACACACACACACACACACACACACACACACACACACATACACATCCAGAGGCAGACAAACATACAGACACACGGACATCTCTCTCTGGTCGGTATGAAACAATCTTTTACAGACACACAGATTCGACAGACACACACACACACACACGGGCACGCACACACACACACACACACACACACAAACACGGGCACGCACACACACACACACACACACACACACACACATACACAGAGAGAGAGAGAGAGAGAGAACGAGAGAGAGAGAGAGAGAGAGAGAGAGAGAGAGTTAGAGAGCCTGACGAACATACAGACACAAACACATCTCTCTGGTCGATATGAAACGATCTTCCTTTTCCATCTCTTTTTCAAGGAAGATTGAAAAACCACAAAGAGTACGGGTCAGTCCAGTCGATAACGCTGTGATCTAATCTTTGTGGCTGTTGAAAGCTTTTCAGAGCTTTAGTGATCAGAGAAAAGTGAATAGAACCATATTAATGTGACCCTCTACCACTAAATGAGTCTTAAATAAATCACTGCGTTTTGCTCGATTAAAGGGGTAGCGAAGCTAAGGGTGTCCTATGTTTTGTATTGTGATTTTGACTGAAATCAATTTTAAAGACTTTTTTTTAATACATTTGATTCTGATTGTGAATTAAATAACAGATCTTTCCGATTTTAACGCAGAATGTATATAGCTCTAAACGAGAGCTTCAACTACTTTTGATCAAACTTTTTTCAGTATGATAAACATACAGGATGCCATGGGGGTTGTGTCCTTAGTGGGGGTCTGTAAATTGGTCTGGTTTCATGACAGAGTGATTATTATCGTTAATCAGACAGCTTAGTGGGCGGTGTCCTTAGTAAGCTGAATCAGAACGGACACTGTTGAACTCCACTACATGTACAGTGTCCCCCAGTAGCAATCTGCTTCGATGAATGGCATCACGGCAGCTTGGCATAGCTAGGGCTTATGGACTTTCTGGCACTGGGACTTCCAGTGAATGAATATGGGATTGGTTGTATGTTGAGGAGCCGGTCTGAGCAGCATGAGACCCCTCGTGGAGATGCCGGGGGCTCTTTCAGTATAAATAATATGCTTACCTTCTGGAAATTCTGTGCTAGAAATGTTCTCTTTTATGTCGCTTTTCTGCTTCCTTCTTTGCTTTCTGTCATGTCTTCCGGTCGTTTTCTGCCATGCTGGTCCATACACCTGTTTGTGTTCTACAGTGTCTTACATGCTTTCTCTTAGGATTGATAACTGGGTATATGTATTGACTGCATGTTTG
>JAPXFY010000014.1:53257167-53267167 GCA_030674185.1 Monoplex corrugatus | reverse complement strand
ACGCCAGCGTCGTGTAAAAGAGGGTGGATGTGCTGCTCTGAATGCCACTAACTTGACGTGGCACGAGATCGGGAAATCCCTGGACAGCATTTTGTTTTGGATTTTCTTCATCATCACCAACACCATCACCACCATCATCCTTGTCATGTTCGTTGGTCTGTGAAATGATAAAAGTTTTGATTTTTGATTGTATATATATATATAATACCTTAATTTTGTGAATTAATTTCT
The DNA here is from genome assembly GCA_030674185.1 of Monoplex corrugatus. Classification (NCBI taxonomy): domain Eukaryota; kingdom Metazoa; phylum Mollusca; class Gastropoda; order Littorinimorpha; family Ranellidae; genus Monoplex; species Monoplex corrugatus. Next base: position 53,266,936 of record JAPXFY010000014.1, on the reverse strand, counting down.
GAGTGTTTATATTACCTCAGTAGAGGTGTGTGTGTTTGTGTGTGTGTGTGTGTTTGTGTGTGTGTGTGTGTGTGTGTGTATGTGTGTGTGTGTGAGAGAGAGAGAGAGAGAGGTGTGTGTGTGTGTGTGTTCGTGTGTGTGTTGTGTGTGTGTGTGTGTGTGTGTGTGTGTGTGTGTGTGTGTGTGTGTGTGTGTAGTGTGTGTGTGTGTGAGTGTGTTTGCGTGCGTGCACGCGCGCGTGACATTAGAATTTTGGATCTAACAAGTGCTTGAAAATCAGTAGTAGAAGAAAGGACAAAATATGCATGGTTGTATATTTGCCGTGGGTTTCTTAAATATGTCCTCCAGTGACGTTTGCTGTACGAAACCATTGATTCTACCTCAGCAATTAAAACGTGAGAAAACGACCCATTAGAGGGATGACTGAAGTGCTTAGTAGTAATGACTAGTTTTTTCTCATTGGAAAAAAAAAAAACAATTGCTGAGACTCAAATACATCTACTGATTGATTCTATTCTCTGTATAGTAACTTGAGAACAACGAGGATGACAACGACGCTTTATTTTCGAAGAGTGAAAAATGTTGGCTAAAACCCATTTCAATTAGCTTGTCTTTGCCAATCTTTGAACGTGTTAACTACAAATACAATGAAAAAAGATGTATCAGTGAATCAGTAACATAGAATACAAACAAATCAAAAGGCAACATGCTTTGTCTCTTGAGAAAGAGGACAAGAGATAAAGAAAGCAACGCAAAGAGATGAATGACGACGAAGCAATTACCAAACGTGTATGCAGTTGGTTTTCTAGTGGCCACCACTTCCCGGTTTGTTATGATTTTTCATGAAACTGACAGTACATTTACCAGAAATGACAAAGACTGCGCTTCGAGGGACACTGCTGGCGTAGCAAAGAAGAAGTGGTGGGGGATGTTCTACTATGGAGACCCAGCCACGGCAAACAAAGACCAGGACGTCCAAAGAAGACTTTCATCGACCAACTGATCGATGATACGGGCTGTTAGTATGATGAACTACCTACTGCAATGTCTGACAGAGAAGGATGGAAGAAACGTGTCATGGATAGCCGAGCAATCTCGACATGATGATGATGATGATCAAATTATATTATTAAACTAAACACTGCAACACTCAGAAATGTTTGTTATGATTTTTCACGAAACTGACAGTACATTTACCAGAAAGCATGCCATTTCGTCAAATATTAACTTATATTATCAAATTATATTATCAAACTAAACACCGCAACACTCAGAAATGTTTGTTATGATTTTTCTCGAAACTGACAATACATTTACAAGAAAGTACACCATTTCGTTAGATGTTAACTTATATTATCAAATTATATTATCAAACTTAACACCATAACACTCAGAAATGTTTGTTTATGATTTTTCACGAAACTGACAGTACATTTACCAGAAAGCACACCATTTCGTCAAATATTGACTTATATTATCAAATTATATTGTTAAACTAAACACTCAGAAATGTTTGCAGTTTCAAACTGATGTAAAACAGGCAGTCTTTTTATTGATAAATTTTATAGATCCTAATGGAACGATGTCGCTATGGGAGAATGGGAGCGACACGTCTACTTGTACAAGGAATCATTGGAAAGAACTCTGATCCTTCTTGGATTATGGCCCTTAAGTATAACAATCCAGAACACTCCAGAACATTGGCAATGTTTGTGTTCTATGCTTTAATGCTAACATAATATTAAAAAAATGAACCTTTTGTTTTGTTTTGTTTTCTTGTTTTGTTTTGTTTTGTGTGTATGTTTATGACAAAACAGATGATAAATGAAAAGTGTTGTGCGGATTAAAACTGTAGCACCTGCTCATCACAATTCCTGGTTTGTGTAAGGGTCTGTGACCTTTACAGTAAACTACGTGTCAGTGTGTATGTTTTTCTCCAGCGGTCACATAATTCACTGCCAGATTGCTCGATCTGTCATAGCTTCAGCCAAACCTCGTTCGTCAGACAATGTCTGTTTCCACCTCCCGTGATAAGGTCAAGAAGGTGGAGGTCAGGAGGCTCTGGAACAAATAATGTCAAATACATGTAATGACTTAATTGCCCAACTCCTGAAACACCTCAACATTCCTCTTGAAACAAATGCCAAGCCCATCACTTCCATTCTTATCCCCACCCTAATACACCAGTGCCAGACGGATCCTGATCAAGACCCCAGAGTACAAAATGACCACATGTGAGATGCACTGTTTGAGAACAGCTGCCAACAAAACCAGACATGACATTATCAGAAACACCAAGATCTGAAAAATGGTGGGAACAATATCGGCCCTCATAATGTTTGTCAACGGATAATAACGTGACTTGGTCATCTGACATAAATGGAACCCCAACATCTGACTCAGCAAGCTTACAACTAACAAATGTCTTCTTTATTCAAAGCGAGAAGCAGACCAGGGAAAACCTAGATCGAAGAAGAGAAGGAAGAGACCTTGATGACACACAGCTTGCCTCCACTTCATGCCCTCCAGCTCGCTTCTGGCCGTCAGCTCTATTCCCCCGAATGACCCGAAAGGGGGCCGCTATCTTGCAGCATCCAGGGAAAAAGGGACAAATCTGTTCATTAGAGCTGCAGGCAATACTTTAGGCTGTGGCTACTACAGTTTACAAAAATGCTGTGAATACTGTACCGTACCAGACAAATGCCTATCAATTAACATCAGAAAGAGAGTCCTTGAAGTTATATAGAACCAATATTGTTGTACGGATGCGAGGCATGGACAATCAGCAAGCAAAGCCAGAGCAAGATTGAGGCAGCCGAGATGTGGTTTTTAAGAAGAATGTTGAGAGTTCCATGGACAGCAAAGAAAACAAACGACACAGTCTTGATGGAGGCAGACACAAAAGATCATTCATAAAGAAGGTTAGGAAAAGACAGGCAACATTTATAGGCCATTTTCATGAGGAAAGGGGAATTGGAGTTCCTGGTCACAACAGGAAAGCTGGAGGGAAAGAAAGCACCGGGTAGACCAAGGGAGAAGATACTAGACGGACTTGCAGTGTGGCTGAGGACAAGGAGGGTGGAAGAGATGCTTGAGGCAACAAGAGATAGAGACAGATGGAAGTCCATGATCGCCAACGCCATGCGGCAAGGCACCTGATGATGATAATGACCGGTTGCCAAGGATCTCGGTGGTCAGCGAAGTTGTAGCTAACCATACTGTTTGCTTCTGTCAATAGAGAAGGATATCGCTGCAGTAAGTGTTCAGCTTGCTATATGATTTTCGGTTCCGAGTCAATGTAAATGAAAGAACAACAGTACCGAGTCAATGTAAATGAAAGAACAACAGTACCGAGTCAATGTAAATGAAAGAACAACAGTACCGAGTCAATGTAAATGAAAGAACAACAGTACCGAGTCAATGTAAATGAAAGAACAACAGTACCGAGTCAATGTAAATGAAAGAACAACAGTACCGAGTCAATGTAAATGAAAGAACAACAGTACCGAGTCAATGTAAATGAAAGAACAACAGTACCGAGTCAATGTAAATGAAAGGACAACAGTACCGAGTCAATGTAAATGAAAGAACAACAGTACCGAGTCAATGTAAGTGAAAGGACAACAGTACCGAGTCAATGTAAATGAAAGAACAACAGTACCGAGTCAATGTAAATGAAAGAACAACAGTACCGAGTCAATGTAAGTGAAAGGACAACAGTACCGAGTCAATGTAAATGAAAGAACAACAGTACCGAGTCAATGTAAATGAAAGAACAACAGTACCGAGTCAATGTAAGTGAAAGAACAACAGTAACGAGTCAATGTAAATGAAAGAACAATAGTACCGAGTCAATGTAAGTGAAAGAACAATAGTACCGAGTCAATGTAAGTGAAAGAACAATAGTACCGAGTCAATGTAAATGAAAGAACAATAGTACCGAGTCAATGTAAATGAAAGAACAATAGTACCGAGTCAATGTAAATGAAAGAACAACAGTACCGAGTCAATGTAAATGAAAGAACAATAGTACCGAGTCAATGTAAATGAAAGAACAACAGTACCGAGTCAATGTAAATGAAAGAACAACAGTACCGAGTCAATGTAAATGAAAGAACAATAGTACCGAGTCAATGTAAATGAAAGAACAACAGTACCGAGTCAATGTAAATGAAAGAACAACAGTACCGAGTCAATGTAAATGAAAGAACAACAGTACCGAGTCAATGTAAATGAAAGAACAACAGTACCGAGTCAATGTAAATAAAAGAACAACAGTACCGAGTCAATGTAAATGAAAGAACAACAGTACCGAGTCAATGTAAATGAAAGAACAACAGTACCGAGTCAATGTAAATGAAAGAACAACAGTACCGAGTCAATGTAAATGAAAGAACAACAGTACCGAGTCAATGTAAGTGAAAGAACAATAGTACCGAGTCAATGTAAGTGAAAGGACAACAGTACCGAGTCAATGTAAATGAAAGAACAACAGTACCGAGTCAATGTAAGTGAAAGAACAACAGTACCGAGTCAATGTAAGTGAAAGAACAACAGTACCGAGTCAATGTAAATGAAAGAACAACAGTACCGAGTCAATGTAAATGAAAGAACAACAGTACCGAGTCAATGTAAATGAAAGAACAACAGTACCGAGTCAATGTAAATGAAAGAACAACAGTACCGAGTCAATGTAAATGAAAGAACAACAGTACCGAGTCAATGTAAATGAAAGGACAACAGTACCGAGTCAATGTAAATGAAAGAACAACAGTACCGAGTCAATGTAAGTGAAAGGACAACAGTACCGAGTCAATGTAAATGAAAGAACAACAGTACCGAGTCAATGTAAATGAAAGAACAACAGTACCGAGTCAATGTAAGTGAAAGGACAACAGTACCGAGTCAATGTAAATGAAAGAACAACAGTACCGAGTCAATGTAAATGAAAGAACAACAGTACCGAGTCAATGTAAGTGAAAGAACAACAGTAACGAGTCAATGTAAATGAAAGAACAATAGTACCGAGTCAATGTAAGTGAAAGAACAATAGTACCGAGTCAATGTAAGTGAAAGAACAATAGTACCGAGTCAATGTAAATGAAAGAACAATAGTACCGAGTCAATGTAAATGAAAGAACAATAGTACCGAGTCAATGTAAATGAAAGAACAACAGTACCGAGTCAATGTAAATGAAAGAACAATAGTACCGAGTCAATGTAAATGAAAGAACAACAGTACCGAGTCAATGTAAATGAAAGAACAACAGTACCGAGTCAATGTAAATGAAAGAACAATAGTACCGAGTCAATGTAAGTGAAAGAACAATAGTACCGAGTCAATGTAAATGAAAGAACAATAGTACCGAGTCAATGTAAATGAAAGAACAATAGTACCGAGTCAATGTAAATGAAAGAACAACAGTACCGAGTCAATGTAAATGAAAGAACAACAGTACCGAGTCAATGTAAATGAAAGAACAACAGTACCGAGTCAATGTAAGTGAAAGAACAACAGTACCGAGTCAATGTAAATGAAAGAACAACAGTACCGAGTCAATGTAAGTGAAAGGACAACAGTACCGAGTCAATGTAAATGAAAGGACAACAGTACCGAGTCAATGTAAATGAAAGGACAACAGTTCTGGAGGTGGAGAAAACCCTACAGAATGCAGTACAGGCAGAGCTGAAAAGTTTATATGAACATTGAACAAGCTTTTGTGTTTGGGGGCTCTTCACGTGTTGAGATCTTAGTGATTGCGGTACAAAACTGACGACTCAAGTATGACTGAGAAATGATAATGGGCTGCGATCAAGTCAAGTAGTGTGTTAGAGTCGGGATTAAAACTTAAAAACTCAGATTTCGAAGTCCACGGTATCTGACTATTTTATGTGGATGTATTTCTGTGTATGTGTTGTTCACTGTTCGTAACAAGCAACGAACATTCTTTGACATGGATTGTTTGTGTTATATTTATGGAGTTATTATTGTAATTATTATAGAACATGTATTATTGGTGAAATGAACCGTTTTAGTGATCATATGTATAAATCGTTTTGCTGTGTGTGGATCAAGATATATATGGTGAGATGAGAGCACATGTAGAATGGAATACCTACATAATATATGGAGCATTTCAAAGTTTAATGCAAATAAACAGGTTGCAAAATAACATGATATGTGCAAGCGTTTTAGCAGTGAATGCAGTTGCTAGACACGTCGATTATTTGCGACAATAACAGCGACAGCAGCAGCAGCAACAACAACAACAACAACAGCAACAGCAGCAATAGCAGCAACAGTGGCAACAGCAACAGCAACAGCAACAGCAGCAACAACAGCAACAGCAAAAGCAGCAACAACAGCAACAGCAGCAACAGCAGCAGCAACAACAACAACAACAGTAGCAACAGCAACAACAACAACAATGATAATGATGAAAATAACACTCATAACAACAACAACAACAATAATAATAATAATAATAATAATAATAATAATAATAATAATAATAAATTATAACAAAAACACAACAACAACAACAACAACAACCTCTGAGAAAAACCACGCGAGATAACATAATAATAACAATAACTACAATATTTATATAGCGCAAAATCTCGATAAAAATCAAATCTAAGCGCTGAACATACACTTACGCACGCGCGCACACACACACTTACACATGGCTATAAATGGGGAAAAAGAATAAAAGCAATGGAAAATTATAGAGAAAATATTATATACAAATATATATTACAATGTGATTCCCCTCCGAGTGGAGACAGGCTACAGAGGGGATGAGTGAGGTCAGGATTTTATGCAGAGGAGAAAAGGTGAGTTTTGAGAGCGGACTTGAAGGAGACAAAAGTAGGTTGCTGACGGACAGAGAGAGGAAGTTTGTTCCAGGAAAGTGAACCAGAAACAGAGAAGGCTCGTGGACCATAGGTATTGAGCTTGGTGCGTGGAAAGCGAAAAGTCAGAGGATCGGAGGCAGAGCGGAGGGTACGTGAGGGAACATAGATCTCAAGTAGGCTTGACAGGTAATCGGGGGCTGCGTTATTGAGGCTTTTGTAGCACATGGTGTCTAGTTTGTACTGTATGCGCTTTGATACAGGGAGCCAGTGAAGTTGTGCCAGGAGAGGAGATATGTGGTCAGCTTTTTTTCTTTTTGAGTACAAGGCGTGCAGCATTGTTTTGAATGCGCTGTAGGATGTGAATGGTGGAGGCAGGAAGACCAGACAGGAGTGAATTGCAATAGTCAATGCGAGACATTATGAAGGAGAGAACGAGTTTTGCAGTTGTTTCCACAGAGAGATACTTCCTGATCAAGCTTATACGATGGAGGTGAAAGTAGCAAGATCTGGCAGTTTGAGAAACAAAGTTGTTCATGGAGAGGGTAGAGTCAATGCAGACACCAAGGTTTTTAGCTGAATCAGAAATTGGGACTGATGTGTTACATAATGGGAGAGAAAGAGGAGGCAGCTGAGAAAGTTTCTGACGGGTGCCAATGAGGATAGCTTCTGTCTTGTCGTCATTAAGCTGAAGTTTATTGAATGTCATCCAGTTCTTAATGTCCGAGTAACACTCAGTGGTGCGAGTCAAGAGGCGCTGTATATTGTCTGGTGTGTCACTGTCTAGAAGTTGAAAAGTTTACAACAAAAATTGACACAAAATCTGGGTCAGTAAACAACCTTTGTTCATCACTTTAGATGAATTCCCTATATTCGTGAGTCCCCCATTAATTTAAATTTCCTGCACCTCATGAGGGACTGCGTCAGCTACAGCAGTTTTTAACAGTAAGGTTTGATTCGGAGACGTGCTTCCACTAATGTCTGCATCACGCGCCCTATTAACCCTTTCATTCTTCACCCTACATCCCATAAGCTGCAGAAGCTGGTGGACAGTGCCGAATGGTCCAGGTGCAGTTGGGTCTGAGTTCGATTCTGCTTGATGGCGGCCTGGTGGGTGAAGTGTGGAGATTTTCCAAAGGTTTCAGGTCATCGTCGTCGTCGTCGTCGTCGTCGCGTCGCGTCGTCGTCGTCGTCATCATCATCATCAGTCATGTTTGTATAGCGCTATTCTACAAACTCATCTGGATCTCCGGTTAGTACACAGTTACAAGACATGAAGTGTAGTATATGCAGAAGCACTGACTTACATGTAAAACACCACACACACACACACACACACACACACACACACACACACACACACACACACACACACACACACACACACACACACACACACATATATATATATATATATATATATATATATATATAAAAATAAATATATATATATATATACGTGTGTGTGTGTGTGTGTGTGTGTGTGTGTGTGTGTGTGTGTGTGTGTGTGTGTGTGTGTGTGTGTGTGTGTGTGTGTGTTGTGAGTTCATTAGTGTGAAATGTGTGTGTGTGTGTGTGTGTGTGTGTGTGTGTGTGTGTGTGTGTGTGTGTGTGTGTGTGTCTATGTATATATGTGTGTGTCTGTATGTATATGTGTATGTGTGTGTACCTATGGTCACATATTTGCAGGGAAGCCAATTTCTAATCACCCTTCATGTGTATACTCACGCAGAACGCCTAACACGCACGTTAAACATCCTGTCAGTGTTCGGTGGCTTGTAAAAACACAAAAATACCGAACATCCACAACCCTAGAAACGGAATACTCACGGAAGACAGAGAATGCAGACTGCGCAGCAATATAACGCCTATACAGTGTGAACCTAACAACCAGAGCTACTCTCTCTCTCTCTCTCTCTCTCTCTCTCTCTCTCTCTCTCTCTTTTTTTTTTTTTTTTTTCTCTCTCTCTCTTGTCTGTCTCCTGTCTGTCTGTCTGTCTGTCTGTCTCTCTCTCTCTCTCTCTCTCTCTCTCTCTCTCTCTCTCTCTCCACACACACACACACACACACACACACACACATTCGAGACAGCACTGCTCAGAATTAGTAGGGAAAAAAATAATTCAAGCAGGATTCCTCGCACTGGGGCAGTTCAATATGCGCTCCACCCACTTTGTCATTTTTATGTCTGGCAGGCTCGTTAAGCCTGCCCAAAAAATCTTTTGCAGTTGCAAAGTCTTTCAAATGAAGGTGAAAAGGGAACAGAAGCTATCATGAGGGATTCATGGCACTTGGACTTTCCCATTCGCTCTCCACCAAAACCTGCAGCCTGCCAGACTCTCTGAACCTGTTCAAAACCCTACGTGCAAGCGAGGAATTGAAATGGGGAACGGGAGGTGGGAAGGGGAGGGGGTAAGGGACTTTCCAAATATTAAGCTGACCCCACTAACATTAACAAGAAAAAGATTGAGGCAGCCGAGACGTGGTTTCTAAGAAGAATGTTGAGAGTTCCATGGACAGCAAAGAAAACAAACGACACAGTCTTGATGGAGGCAGACACAAGTAGATCATTCTTAATAAGGAAGATTTGGAAAAGACAGGCAACATTTATAGGCCATTTTATGAGGAAAGGGGAATTGGAGCACCTGGTCACAACGGGAAATCTGGAGGGAAAGAGAGCAACCGGGTAGACCAAGGGAGAAGATATTAGACGGACTTGCAGTGTGGCTGAAGACAAAGAGGGTGGAAGAGATGCTTGAGGCAACAAGAGATAGAGACAGATGGAAGTCCATGATCGCCAACGCCACGCTGCAAGGCACCTGATGATGGTGATGATGATGATGATGATGACAACACTAAATTAAGACTGGCAATGCGGCAAGGCACCGATGATGTATGATGATGATGATGATGA
>JAPXFY010000014.1:53224667-53254667 GCA_030674185.1 Monoplex corrugatus | reverse complement strand
TGATGGTACCCATAACCCAAGCAGGTTCGAATCCAGACCTTCCATTTGAAAGACCAGTGACGGCAGTGTCCTAACCACTTGACAGTTGACTTTGGTGCCTATATTATGTATACGATAGTGTCTTGACATATCAAAAGCTAGGATCTACAGTATCAGTTACCGTCTAAGGGTAACAACCTCTATTATACTTTATAGTATCAAGTAGGCCTAACCATTTCTAAATACTGTGAGTGTGATTTCCCGAGTAAAAAGTCTATTTGAAGAATTTTTTGGGCGCGAGAACAACGTCACCCGAACCGCGTGCTTCACTGAAACAAAGGCAAAATGGAGCGCCCTGCGAATGCGTGATGTCGTTGTTCACTCAGGATTGTGGAATTTGTGTGTGTGTGTACTTTTCTGAGCTTCTGATCAGATGATACAAGTCATGGAGAATTGGTGTCTCTTTTTTCTGTTTTGTTTACATCTGCTGAATGGATGAAATGCTTGTCTGAAATGCTCCTCAACCATAATATTTCATCGCACAAATAACCTCAAAGCATATATCTGAAAAAATCTTATACTGTAGATATCCTAAAACTAGTAAAAGAGGATTAAATTACCTTTCTAACCATACCCTACATGTTGATGTTAGTCATTTGGGGCGCCTGTGAAAATTAATTCAAAGTGGCCTAAAAATGCACGTTTCCAGGGAAAATAGTCAGTGGCAGCTGGCACGTCTGCAGGGAAGTAAGTCAAATAGCCAGCTGACGATGCCAAAGTGTTAACCAAAACCTCTTTTTCGAATGTTCATCATTGAGCCTCTTGTGTCATTAATTCTTACATGTGATGACAGTAAAATTTGGTTTACTTTATATTTATTACTATTGTTATTGTTATACATTTGTTCTATTTTTTATATTTTATTTTATTTATTTATTCATTATTATTTTTTTGGTTAGGTTTCATTTTCTTTAGATACTAAGATAGCATCTCCATTCTTGAAATAAATTCTGTATAAAATCCACTGATGCCACAAATGCCATGTGATGGAGTAGACATAAAGGATCATGGTGTACGCCATAGCATGAGCTTCACATAAGCCCTACACATTGGAAAGGTGTTGAGCCTTGAGGTCATACCTAGCATATGAGTTTTATGTCTGTATTTGTATCAGTCTGCCACTGGAACAATCTAGACTATAATTATTGTACTGTGAAATTTTTGCATAATGCATCTCCATCTGCAGTATTTTTTTACAAAAAGCAAAAACAAAATCTCATGGACACAGATGAAAACACATCCATCTCAACAGCATGAATTGACTATCAATGCCTCACACAACCATATTACTGAAACCCACCCCCCAAACAACATAACATGTAGCCTCCATCCATCTTCCAAGTCTGTTGTCTGTATCACCCCAGATCACCCTGCCCATTCTCCACTCCTGATAAAAAAGAAAATCTGCAGGAGTGATAAACTTCTATAAAGACAAACTTTTTGATTCCTGCACCCTATCCACCGATTGCGAAAACTGAACCCTTTGACTCCCTTACCCTAGTCACCAGTTGCCTGCAAGAAGCTGGTGGATAGGGTAAGCAAGTCAAAGAGTTAAGTTTTTGCTTTGTTAACATGGTTGACTTGTAGAATGCTGGTGGACAGGGTGCAGGAGTCAAAGGGTTAACTATATGATAGTATATCACTTTTTATTTTTCAGGAGATTGAGAGATTGTCATCATGTCAAACCGTGCCCTCAGAAGATTACAGCAGAGTCAGGGCATAGGTTTGATTCCTAGAGCCGACATTGGTGGAGAAGTGGATGAGGAGGAGGAAGAAGAAGACTTTGTTCCACAGCCGGTCAGAAAGAAAAACAAGGCCAGGAATGTGAACCCCTTTGAACTGGTATGGATAACAATGTAGAATGAGTGAAAAGAGAGAGAGAGAGAGAGAGAGAGAGAGAGAGAGAGAGAGAGAGAGAGAGAGAGAGAGAGAGAATTTGTGTCTGTAGTGTGTGCTATAGTGTGTGTATGCATGTTACAGTGTGTGTGTGTATGTGTGTGTGTGTGTATGTGTGTGGGTTAGTGAGAGAGAGAGAGAGAGTGAGAGAGAGAGAGAGGGAGAGAGCATCACAAATGAGAAAATTGTTATTAGATCAGCTTCACAAACTCGCGTACACACACACACACACACACACACACACACACACACACACACACACACACACACACACACCACACACACACAGTGACACACACACACAAAGAGTAAAATTTACACACACTTGCATGAGTGAGACTCGGGGGGGGGGGGGGGGGGGGGTCATCATGAATGAAAAAATGATTATAGTATACTTAGGACCATGGGGAATGTAATTATTAATGCCCAAGGGCATAAACACTGAAGAGATGTCCACTCTTGGTACTTTCATTTTTACGCAGGTTTAATGTGATTTTCTGTTGCATGTTTTGTTAACTTTTTTGATTTGTGTTCATTTAGACTTTAGTATCTGTCTGTTACCAAAAAGTGTAAGCAAGATGTCAGCTGTTTCTGGAGGGTTTTATCAGATTTGTGTCAAATGTGTGTTATAATTTCTAAGATTTTGAGATGGCTTAATTTCAGAAGTCATGGTGCCAAGGTATTATCACCCAAATAAAAAGACTTCTGAAATCAGCTTTTTTAGATGAAGATGTGTGAACAGCACTTTCTCGGGGACATCTAATGTTACATTATTTTCACTGTTGTCACATGGTCTTTGCTTGATGTCAGATTCTATTTTATCCGATGGTTCTTCCAGGTTACAGTGACCTTGAGAGGTACCAAAGCTTGATATTCTGGTGGGAACCAAGAACTTCATGTAATTGTATAGAGTCGGAGATTGTTAGAATAAGAACGTTAATAATAATATATACCGTAAAGTTCAGGCTATTGGGCACACCGGTATATAAGGCACACCCACTAAATTATAGAAAACTCTGAACTATATTCACACATAAGTCGCACTGGTTCATAAGCCGCACTTTTTCAATGGCCAGGTCGATCGCCTTCAACTTGAAGGCTGCTTCGTAGGCATTACGTCGCGTTTTCGGCATGATGAGGGTATACGCTTGAGCAGAACAGATCTGAATACCGATCCGAATGCTTCAATGTGTGCAGATTTGATTTAAAAATGTAAACAGTTAACAGTTAACACTATAGCATGGAGCTCACCAGAAAATTCATGAACGGTAAACACGATTTTGGTGAGTTAAAGAGAAGCTAAGAATATACAAGCACGTGACGCTTCTGGGATTGGGGGAAATCCGCAAATAAGCCGCATCGTTTTTAAGCTGCAGGGGTTAAAGCTGGGGGGAAAAGTCACGGCTTATAGCCCGAACTTTAGGTATACATCCAGTGAAAAGATGGACTTTAAGTTAGGTCTCAAAAGAGGAATGATTTTGCAAATTTCTCGGATCAAGGGACAGATTATTCCAAAGAAAAAGTTGAAAATGTGCAAAAAGATCAGAAAGCATGAGTCTTGCATCTGTATTGAGGGATTTTGTATCATAGACAAATATTAGAAGAAGAGTGAAGAATAAAGGAAGGAGAATAGGCATGGAGCAGCTGGGATATACAAGCAGGAACATTACTAGAGATAACTATGTGACACATACAAAATGTACAAAGCAGGGATGTTGAGCTGTCATAGCAAGAAGCTTAAAACTAATAAAAGATGAGTCTTGCAGTAGAGGTTGAATAACAGATAAGGAAGCGCCAATAAGAAGGCTGTTACAGTAATTTAGACGAGAAAGTACAGAAAAGTTTACTAGAGTTTTGGCTTGATCTGGGTTTTTTTTTTTTGTTTTTTCTTTTCTTTTCCTTTCTTTTCTTTTCTTTTCTTTTGTATATTTTGTGTGTGTTTATTTTCTTTTTTTAGCTGTTAGAAAATGTAGACAGTGTTCATTTACTTGCAGTTAGCAGGTGATGGTGAGAAAGAGGAAGAAGTAGAGGATGAGGAGGAGGAAAAGAAGGAAGAAGCAGATGGACTTGCTGACAATCAGAATGTTGGAGCGCAAACTTCAGCCAACAAGAGAAAAAAGAACAAGAAGAAAAAGAAGAAGAAAGCTGTTGAATCCATGGTGTCACCTGCAGAACAGGTAACATTCTGACAGATCACCCGCACAGATCTTACTGATTTTTGAAGATTTTTTTTTCTGTCAACATTTGGAAAATGAAATTTTGTTTTGTAATGTTGTCCATGTGTACTTGCAATCTTGGAAAGTTTTTATTAGTTCCAAGGCAGAATGAGTACATTTTTCTTATCCTTGATTTAGTTTAGGATCGTGCAAATTTTCTGCAACCTGGCTGGTTCTGTTAATAGCGTCATGAACATGAGGCATGATTTCTCAGTTTTAATTCCAGCCTATAAACATTAAATCTGGCCTTTCTACTATCCATCTTAATGCTCCAGTCATACTGGTGGTGTTAGCTTAGTATTGTACAATTCATGTTCTCCACTGTCCCTCCCCATACGATTTTGCATAGGTGTAGAGAGTTTGCTTCACAGTTACCAGCAGATTGGAGTGGAGAGCATATGGAATTGTTCAGTTGTATGAATCCCTCTTGAACAAACTCTGAGCTCTTAATAAGGTAAAATAAACTTGTATAAATGATGTAGTTTGGAATTATACAGTGGATGCGCACACACACACGCACACACATACACATGCACTCACGCACACCACACACGCACGCATGCATGCTCTCTCTCACACACACACACACACACACACAAACACACACACACACACACACACACAGAGCTGATGTAGATCAGTGGCAATTTCTTGCTCGAAAATGTCATAAGCATTGATCTCTTGTCATGATGTGAACAAAAACAAAAACCAAAACAAACCACAAAATCCCCATTCATGTAAAGGCCTGGTTGGCACAGAGGTAGATCTCGTTCCTTGTGATCTGACTGCAAGAGTTTCTCTGTGTGTTGCCTGCAATTCACCCAGCTGTGAATGGGTTGCTACCTTTGTTCAGGATCAGAGAAGGTAAAACTAGGAAGGAGAGAAGATGAGCATCATCCCTACAAAGCTGGCCTCAGGAAAAGTTGAGGTTCCATCCACCACACGTCCCTACAACATCAGCATTATGAAATTGTCTTAATCTGAAGGTTAGACATAGATCCCGCATGCTAGCAAGGACCTCAAGATACATATAGTTTGACACACAGGTAAATGTAGACTCCATATATGTAAGGTAGGATCTTACGACATTGCGAGTGCGTAGAGATTATGCACAAACTTACGGCATATGGCATGATCACTTTGGATCTTGTCCGTCACATGGCTTCTGCCGACCTGTTTACTTGTATTGTTTTTGCATATATATGTATAGTTTTCTGCACCAGTTTGCATAAAAGAATTCCCAGTGCGATCAAAGAAAAACAAAATGAAACAAAAGTAAAAAAGGACTGTTATATGTCACTGTAGTGTAATACACTCCAGACAGCAGAACTCATTTCAAAAAAACATATGCGCCCAATTTTCTTTCCAGTTCTGTAGCATTTTGGTCATTTAAAGAATAAATGGCTTGTAGTGGGTTTGATCACAAAGTCAATGCAAAGATGATTTGAAACATTGCTGTTTGATTTGTGACAGTTTAATTTGTTGATATTATATCAAATGTACGGAAAGTGGATTGCAGAAGTGGAGGCTGATCATCATTTATGCTGTAAAATATAGAATTTTACTTGAATCTGCTTAGTCCTGATACGTTTGTTTCATTTTACAGTGCCTTTGCAAAGTTATTAGGTTGTCAAATGTGTTTAAAATTGGTAGTAATACGTTTATGTAAAATAAGCTGAATTGAAGTTTGGGATGTGTTTCTTTGGTACAGAGTTTTGATGAGGAGTATGCGGTTTTTGAGGCAAGAGTACCCAAATCACAGATTTAAGGTAAACTGATCTGCATCCATAGCGTCAGTTCATATGTGGAATTTTTCCCTAACGCAGAGACACTATCTTGACAAATGGAAACTGAAACTGAATATTCATATCTGCAGGCAGGACACCATCTTGACAAATGGAAACAAACAAATTTAACATTTGTATATCTGCAGGTGGAAGATGAAGTGGAGGCCAGTGTACAAGAGGTGAATCGTATCCTTGGGGAGATGGGAGTGAGCACCCCTGAGGGTGGCTGTCATCAACAGGATGGACAGTTCACCGTCAACATGAAGGCTGTGCTGAGCGTTGAGTACAAGTGAGTATGAGCTTACATGTTTTTCTTTCATCACTGAGTACAAGTGAGTATGAGCTTACGTAGTCAGCATTGAGTACTGGCAGGTATGAGCATATGTGTACACATTTTATATGTGTGCTTGTATTTTTTGTGTTCATTGTTGAATACAGATGAGCATAAGTTTTTGTGGTTTTGTTCGTTGTCGAGTACAAGTGAGTATGAAAGTCGTTGCAATTACACACACACACATGCACGCCCGCACGCACGCACGCACGCATGCACCCATACACCCATACACACCCCACACCACACCACACACACACACACACACCCACACCACACACACACACACACACACACACACACACACACACACACACACACACACACACACACACACACACACACACACACACACACACACACACACACACACACACACACATACACACACACACACATATGAATGGCAACGGGATATGTGTGGACTCCTCAGGTAGACTGGCAATGGTTGAGATGCTGTGATACCAGAATGCATCAAGATGGCCAGGGCATGGACCAGTTTTTATGTTGCAAACTGAGATTAGATTTGGGACATGAGATCTTAAGTCCATGGGTCTGTCAACAAAACCGACCAGCCTGCATTATGTTAGTTAGGCAGGAATAGTTAACTGTCAGAGATTGTTAGCACTTGTAGGTTATCGTAAATATTTGAAATAAAACATAAGAGAGAAAAATACTGTGTGAACATTGGTGATCCTGTCTCAAGATTCCAAAACGACAAGTATTACTATACAGAAACATTTATATCTGTAATTTGGGTTAAATTTGAGTTCTAAAAGTTATGTAAGAAAACACCCACAAAATGTTCACAAGTCATTCACCAGGTTGAAATTTAAGAAAGTGTTTTTAATGCAGGCCATTGCTTGCTTAGAGTAATTTATCCAACTAAACTGGATATGTATGAAATACATGTATGTAGATACATTTGAAATGGTTGCGTATAGAAATATATCTGTACATTATATATGTTTGCCTCTTTTTAGTTCAGCTGCTGATATTGAAATTACCCATACATCATAGCCTTTTACTATATCCAGTTAAGAATTTTATTTTTTTATTTCTTTGGTGTATATTTCAATGTAAAATGAACACAGGTTGTTTGAATGTGTGTGCGTATCTGTGCACGTATGTACATGTATATGAGTGTGTATATATATATATATGTATATTTACGTGCGTATATGTATCTGTCTGTTTGTCTGTCTGTCTGTCTATTTAACTCTCTTTCTATTTAAACAAACAAAAAAATTATGAAAAGTGATTTTCAGAGGAAAAATTCCTTTTACACATGACAAATCATCTTGCGATGCGTATGCTTAGAATGGACTGTATTGTGCAGATATCTGAATGCAGACAATGAGTTACGCAGAAGGTTTGGATTCCGAGTTGTTCAAGGAGAACAAGGGTATGTGTGTTATTGTGTGTTTATTTTTGCTTGGTTGGTTGGTTGGTTGGTCGAGAAAAGATGGATGATTTTGAGTTGTTTTACGAGAACAAGGGCATGTGAGTTTTAGTATATGTGACCCGTTTTCACGAAATGAGTCCTAACTCACAGGCAGCGAAAAGCGTAAAGGCCCGGAAAAGGTGTGATGGGTCGATTTTTCAATTTTTACTTTTCGTCAAAAATGGAATATTTAATCTTTAAATTACATGTACATGCACTCAGCACTTTATAGTTCAGTCAGAAAATGTATTTAGAATGCATTTTAACCAGGTAACAGCATGCTTTTTGTGTCAGAAAAAGGGATATATAAACATAAATAACAAGACAATTACAGTATATTTTTGCACCAGTTTTTGTGTGCTATTGTGGCATGATGTGTTTTACCATGGTACAAAATTTAGTAAAGATTGGTGAAGTAGAAATACCTGCTGCTAAGGTAAAACTTCACTGAAGTGGTGAAAATTTTAAAACTTGATTTTCTCAAAATGGCCATTTGCTATGTTACACACTTCAAACACCCATAACTTCCTTATTTTTAGGAGTCTCACCCGTCTCACCCGTCGGCGTCACCGGGAACAGTGTTGGCCGCTGCACATGATGTCCTCACAAGCTGCCTCCAGCACTCTCGATCTTGGCTAAGTCTGACCACCTCCTGGAGTTTCTTGCCACTGATGTTTGTGATGTTTCTAGCAAGTGATGCAGGTGGCCGTCCTCTGTTTCTCTTTCCTTCCACTTTACCCTGGAGGACAGTGGACATCAAGTCTGTTCTCTCATTACGGATTGCGTGTCCAACATATTTCAGTTTCCTCCGTTGTATGAGTACTAGGAGCTTGCGTGTAGTACCCAACTCATTCAGTATGCTTTCATTTGAGCGCCTATCCATCCATCTGACCCTCAGCAGTCTTCGGTAAAACCACAGCTCTGCTGCTTCCACTCATCTTTCATCCTCTTTCTTCATTGTCCATGCCTCGCAGCCGTATAACATCACTGGCCAGACAAGACATTTTAAGAGTTTTATCTTAAGGTCTGCTGTTATGCTGTGGTCTTTCCAAATATTGTTCAATTGAACCATACTGTTCTTGGCCATTCCAATTCTCATCTTTATGTCTTTTGAGCATGTTCCATCGTGTGTCTTGACTGAACCTAAATATTTAAAGTCCTTGACATTTTCTAGAGGGACTTGGTTTAGCATGATCTGGTCCTGTCTAGTGTTATATTTGCCTGCAACATGCATAACCTTTGTCTTCTTTGAATTTAAGTCCAGCCCAGCTGCCTTTCCAACCCGGTCTACCCTGCTCAGGATCCTCCTAGAGCCTGTAATGTTGTCTGCCAGTAATCCTGTGTCATCTGCGTAGCGTAAATTTGACAGGTTTCTACCACCAATATTTACTCCCATGTCTTCTATGTCTGCTTCTCTCATGATATGTTCAGTGTATATGCTGAAGAGATGTGGAGACAGGATGCAACCTTGCCTTACCCCTTTAGTGATGTTAAAAAATTTGCAGTTTTGATTATTCCATCTGATTGTTGCTTTTTGATCATTATATAATGAAGCTATGAGGGAAACCAGATGTCTTGGAAAACCCATTTTGATCATGAAGTGGAAAAGACTTTGGTGAATCACGCTATCAAACGATTTGCTGTAGTCAATGAAAACGATGAACATCTCTTGGTCTGTGTTTCTAATCTTTTCTATCAATATCTGGAGTACAAACAGCATATCTATTGTTACCCTGTTTTTCCTATAGCCTGCCTGACAGTTGGATAGCTCTTCCTCTACTTTTGGCTTTAACCTGTTTAAAATTATTATCAGCAGTATTTTACTGGCATGACTGATCAGTGCAATTGTTCTATAATTGTTGCAGTCTTTGACATTTCCACTCTTATGTAACATGACAAATTCTTGGAGCTTCCAGTCTGTAGGCCATTGACAAGTCTTCCATATCTTGCAGCATAAGTGATGCATTACTTTGAGTCCACCATCACCTGAGTGTTTCAACAACTCTCCAGGAATATTGTCAAGACCAGGAGACTTTCTGCATTTTAGATCTTTAATGGCAGATTCAACTTCGCTGAGCAGAGGTTCAGGTTCCATATCTCCAGGGGTCAATTCCAAATTTGGCTCTAAATTATTTTCATGGCTGTCAGGCTTGCCAAAAAGTGATGTGCCATATTCGTTCCACCTATCCAAGACATCATCTGGTTCAGTCAGTGTGTGACCATCCTTGTTGTTGATGCATTGGTTTGTTGCTTTGAAATTTGTTTTTTTCACTTTTTTTTATTTGTTTGAAGAGCTCCCTTGACTTCCTGTTTTCGTTGTGTTCATTGATTTTACTGCATTCTTGTGCCAGCCAATTTGCTTTGTCTCTTCTGACTTTACTTTTTATTTCCCTTTTCAGTGCTGAGTATTTTTCCCGCTCTCCCTGCTTTCGAGCTTGACTTTTCTTTTCTGCCAGATCTATCACTTCCTGACTTATGTAGGGCTTAGCTTTTTTCCTTTTCTTTTCTTTTCCTAGTTTTTCTTCAGAGATTTTGGTCAGTGTGTTTTTTATGTCTGTCCAGATTTCATCAGGATATGAGTCATTTTCATCCCAAACTTCAAGTAACTTTAAGAAACGATTACTTGTTTCTATACTAAATTCTAACGCCAGCTCAGGGTTTTCTAATTTTGATATGTCGAACTTTGGCGTCGATTTGGTTTTAGGCTTCTTCAATATTTTCATTCTTAATTTGGTTGTCACAAGAATGTGATCCGTGTCGCAGTCTGTTCCAGGCTTTGTTTTTGCATTGAGGACAGTTGATTTCCAGGATCTGTCAATGATAATATAATCAATCTGATTACGACACCTGTCTCCTGGAGAGATCCATGTGTATCTTCTGCGCAGTGGTTGTTGGAAGAAAGTATTTGTGATGTTCATCTCATTTGCCTGACAAAACAGAGCCAGCATGTCACCTCTCTCATTTCGTTCTCCTAAACCATATGGTCCTATTCCACATTCTGTGTCAGCCCCCTCTCCAACTTTAGCGTTGAAGTCACCCATCACAATGCATATTTCCTTTTTGGGGATTTTGTCTCTGATAGTTTGGAGGTCATTGTAAAAATTTTCTATTTCTTCTTCTGAGCTAGTGGATGTTGGAGCATAGGCTTGAACTATGTTCAAAACAGCATATTTGGTATTTATTTTGACAGTGAGAAATCTGTCATTAATTGGATTATAGCTTTTCAGAGCTCCAGCATGCTTTTTGTCCAGCACAATTGCTACTCCTCTTGAGCCACCTTTTTCATTTCCACTATATACAACTGTATGCTCTCCTACAGTAAAAAGTCCCTGCCCACTCCATCTAACCTCACAGAGCCCTGTTATGTTCATCTTGCTCCTTTCTAATTCTTTGACTAGTAGGTAGAGCTTTCCTAATTCTAACATAGTCTGTACATTCCATGTCCCTATATTCAAATCCTTTTTTTGCATTTTTTTCTTTTTGTGATTTTGCATTTTTGAGGAGTTTCTACATGTCCGCTTCCAATAACCTCCGTCGGGTAATCCATTACCCTCATCACAGCTACCTTTCACAGACACGGACTCTCCCTCCCCAGTAGCCATTGAGTTCAGATCCCCCCTGGGGGACTCAGAGGACACAGAACTATAACGTTTTCCATTTTGTAAGTTCATCATATGCAATAATTAGCAAAAGTACAAGCAAGTAGTTTGCGGGTGCCTTCTTGCCGCACAGTGCACTTACAGTGCTGAGATCCTGACCATTGTTCCTTCGAAGAAATCATCTGCTCACGACATTGAAAAAGAAGCCATATATGAAAATTCCCTGAATTTTTAGGAGTAGTAACTAGTATAGTAAATTTCTTATGAAAAGAAAGTTAATAATCTGGACATTTTGAAAATCATATCCTAAAATCTGTTATTTTCACCTTAGGACTCATTTTGTTAAAACGGATCACATATTTGTTTTTGTTTGGTTGGATGCTTAAAAAAATATTGATGATTCTGAGTTGTTTAAGGGTAACAAGGGTATGTGTGGTTTGGTATATTTTGTTTTGTTTTGATCAGTGTCAAAAATTACCAAAAACCACAAACAGCACTTGCATGAAACAAACACTGCTCAAAAATAGATAAAAATGAGCTTTTTAAATAATCTTAATTGCAGATTATATTCCTGACCGCTTTTTTGTTAGAAGTAATTTCAAATAATATGTATATGCCCAAAAAAAAAAAGAAAACTTTCCTTGCATGCTTCTATAATATACTCCATCCTTCCAGGAAACACAGGGTCAGTACTCATGTTTTTCCGCTCCACTGGGAATACTGGATTCAGATGTCTGGTTCTTTGTCAGAAATCTGTGCATAAATCAATTTGAGAGCTTCTTGTTAAGTAAAAACCTTTGGTTTTGCGCGCTTCTTGCTGACATCTATAAATGTAATGTAAACACTGTTGCTTACTAACAAGCTAAAACCCAGTCAAATTATGCCTGAAATACTTTATGCAGGGGGGGGGGGGGGGGGGTCAAAGGGAAGGGAAGCAATCCCTGTGTAAAAGACTATAGTTTTACTGCCAACAGTTATCTTCCACAAAATCTGTTAAAACCATCAATAAATAGTCACAAACTTGTGATGGCACCTGAGTGCCATCAAGACATGAACAAATGGGTGAAGTGTTGAAACCTTGGTGCTGTTAAGATTCTATTGAGTTAAGTAAAATAAACTTTCAAGTAAGATATCTCACTATGTGTGTTTGTGTGTGTGTGTGTGTGTGTGTGTGTGTGTGTGTGTGTGTGTGTGCGTGCATGCGTGTGTGGTGTGCGTGCGTGTGTGTGCGTGTGTGTGTGTGTGCATGTGTGTGTCTGTGCGCGCGCGCGCGTGTGTGTGTGCATGTGCGTGTGTGTGTGTGGCATGTGCATGTGTTTGTGTTGTGTGTGTGTGCGTCGCGTGGGGTGTGTGTGTGTGTGTGTGTGTGTGTGTGTGTGTGCGTGTGCGCGTGCGCGCGCACCAGCATACATACAGATGTATGCGATTAATCCATTGTTGAACGTTACTTTCATTCTAAACTTTAACTTATTCCATTCACTTATGGAAAACAAGTTCTTAAATGTGCATGAAGAAGGTGATGACTGTGTAATGGTAATAACTGATCACACAATGACATTTATGATGAAGCGTGTGATTAGATGGATGCTGGCAGTGATGATGTTATGGCAACAACAGTGACAGTGATGATGATGACAACAGAGATGCCAGCAACAACAGCAGTGACAATGGTGATGATGGCAATAATGATGACAGTGGTGATGGTGATGGTGATGATAATGATGGTGATCTTTCAGGCGGTCCAGAGAGAGAAACCGGAGGCCACAGCGACAGAGTCGTCTAGTGCAAGTGAAAGACACATGGCCTCACTTTGGCGGAACAGGTCAGTTCCCTTGGATAAAACAGGCCAGTCAATAATTTGCTGTGACACGATCACACAAATAGGGACTTAGGAAACACATAAGCAAACCCTGATACAGCTTCAAAACGTTAAGAGTTTATCTGGGTGAATTGAGATTTTTGTCGCAATTTGCTTTTCAGGCTTTTGTTTAAGTATATGAGTTTCACAGTGAAATTTATCAAAGCAATAAAAGAGATAAACACCCAATTAAATGAGATGATTATGTTGATACTCTTGTGCAGTAGTGAAATTTACCTTAGCAAAGAAAAAGGTAAACACCCAGTGAAATGAGGTAATTATGCTGATATTCTTCTGCAGTGCTTCATTGAGATTACACTGATTCAGCTGACACCATCAGAATGATTGGAGCATTAAGATGAGCAGTGAACAGGGCCAGTGTTTTTTTTGTGTGTTTTTTTTCTATTGTTGCATGCTTTGACTGAATTCAAGACACAGATCTTGAGTCTCTCTCTCTCTCTCTCTCTCTCTCTCTCTCTCTCTCTCTCTCTTCTCTCTCTCTCTCTCTCTCTCTCTCTCTCTCTCTCTCTCTCTCACACACACATACACACACACGCACGCACACACACACACACACACACACACACACACACACACACACACACACACACACACACACACACACACACACACACACACACACACACACACCACACACATATTTGTTTATGCCATTTTTATTTAAGTTCAGCATGTTTAATATTCAGCTGTGTCTTTTAAATCCCCATGTCCAATAAATTGGACGGAGTGGTCTACACCCAGGGGCATCTACTTAGATTATATGCGTGAATGCATTGTTGTGTGTACTTAATTTTCTTTTCCTCTTTTTTTTTCCTGTTGAAACAATTATAGCCGTGATATGTCTCTATGCAGTCGTTTGGACTTTAAACAAAAATAACAGTAAAAATAACAAATAACGATGGTGAGGGAATTAGTGAAGTGGACAAGGGGAGATGTCTGGGTGAGGGTGTGAGCGAGTGTGATGAGAGTGTGAAGGGAATGAACATGATGTCACCAAAGTGAATTCCTTATTCCTTGAGTTTGGCAGTGAAGTGTCTTGTTTCTTGTGTCTTTTGTTTCAGGTTTGTCCATGTCGGTGACAGACACACATGGTGAAGGTGGAAACAAAGAACAGACGTTCACCTTTGAGCACAACACTCAGTACCGACAAGTGCAGTTTCAGTTTCTTGATGCAGTGCAGTCTTACAGTCCTCAGAATATTGCAGTCAGTAATGCTAAAACTATGGCTTTATTGCTGTGTGTGTGTGTGTGTGTGTGTGTGTGTGTGTGTGTGTGTGTGTGTGTGTGTGTGTGTGTGTGTGTGTGGTGTGTGTGTATTGTGTGTGTTTGTGTGTGTGTGTGTGTTTTACACAGGTTAGGGATAATTGCTGGCAGATGTGGGTAGTGTGCACTTGGAATTATCTGAGTTTTGATAAATCTTTTATTTATAGAGTTACCTGAGTGCAATAAATCCTTGAGCAAACTCCACATTTGTTTTCAGAATGTGAATCGTGATCACCCATACCATATAGACACCCTGGTACAGCTCAGTGAAGTCTTCTACATGCACGAGGATGCACAGACTGCTGTTGATTTGATCGGTCAGTTGCTGATGTGTGTGTGTGTGTGTGTGTGTGTGTGTGTGTGTGTGTGTGTGTGTGTGTGTGTGTGAGGAGAACTATTGACACATAAGAAGACCATTAAGCCATCCGTTTAGCTAGATTCAGTCTTGAAGATTAAGTCAGTTTCAGTCTGTCTACCACCATGAAAAACACTAACGATGATAAGAGGTGACTTTGAAATAAAGACCACTGTTGCACAAATCTGACTTTAGAATTGAATCAGTGGAAATGTATATATGTGATCCATGAACTTACTGGTAAGCACACACTCATGTACACAAATGAATACATATGCGAACAAGATCTAACAGTACATACACATCCCTATAGTCATAGATGTATATGCATGCATGAGTGTGCACACATTGCCATGTAAGCACAAACCATTGGAGGAATGCTAAATATCACCCATGAAAGATCTGGGTGATAGGTATGTCTTTATAAGGTCCCGTGTTTGGTCAGGTTTGAAACACCTAAGTCATTGTCGGTACAGTAAAATGCTCCAATCTTATATTATCACAAGATTGGCTTTCTAATATACTTTTGTGTAAAATCATTTGCCATTTGAGGAGTGTTGTAGAACAGATTGCCTTTTACATAGATGGTGAAAGTGTCCATTGTTTCAGAGAGGGCGCTGTATGTGTTTGAGGGAGCTTTTCATCCTCGCTTCAATTTTGCCACTGGGAACTGCCAGCTTGATTTTAGAAGACAGGAAAACAGGTGAGGACACACTGTCTGGCTCAGTAACCAACTGATTATTGTCTTCAAGAGGGGGCTTATAGTGGATGTTTTTTGGCATTACAGAAGTTTACTAAAGAGATGGATATGTCAGCACTATAGAGTCTCCTTTGGGGGATGACCGCAAGACATAGATATTGTAGTTCTCTGTTGACTGGTTTTAGATGGTGAAATGGACCTGGACCTAATCTGGAAACGCCAACTGTTCAGTTTAGCAAAGTTGGTGTTTTGTATAGTATATAGTGGCTGGCAGTTAACAAAACTTTGCATCTGTGGAAGCACTCAAATCTGTGTCTGTGAATTGAAACAGCTGTAGCTTACATGTTAATTAACACTTCCTGACCGACAAGCCACAGTGAACGGCTTGGCTGACTTTCAAAATGGCCGGCGAGCCGCACACTGCGGCTCGGCATGGTTCGTCACTTTGTACTTGCGTTTCTTCCCCATTTGACGATATACATCTGCATGACGGCAGATAACGGGACAGTCGGATACTTCATTTACCTTTTCAGCCATTTTGCTTTGTCATTCCATGTGTTTTTTGTGTGTGTGTGCGCCTCGTTTGTTGATATGTTTTCACTTTCCTAAGTGGAGTTGCCATGGCGTCAGGCAGTCGGCGTCCTGTTAGGATCACTGGTGCTCAGGCTGTCGCACTTTTTCAGAAATGTTTTACAAAAGTGATGATGAAATAGCTGCCAGTGACAGTGATGATAGCTTTGAGAGTGCATCAAGTGCCGAGTCAGAAGAAGCGAGTGTTGACGATCGTGAAGGGCCTTCTTGTTCTGCAAAGAGACCACGCCTCTCCTGTTCTGTTTCTTTTACATCATCTACAGACACATTGGGGCAGGAACAAGACAGATCGGCTGATTCTCCTGGTGACAGTGGTGATGTGGGTTGTAGGGGGGAGAATGACAAGGATAGAGGCAGGCCTGCTCAAAGTAGGCCTAACACCAGTGCAAGCCCAGGATGGACAGTGGTGTAATGATAATAGTTTTGTGTTATTTTAGGTGCGTGACCTGACAATGATCAGTGTATTGTAATATGTTATATGAAAAATGAACTTTTTTTAGGTGCTGTGTTCATATAATGGATGTTGAGGAATATTTTTTCTTCTTTGACTTTGGAGCTATATGGATTACCTAGTCGGCTGGAGCTTAGTTAGTACTAACTGTATGCATGAAAAATTATCTGCATCAAATAGTGAGCATGCAAAACTCATGATCCTCCCTCCTCCTCCTCCTCCTCCTCCTCCTCCTCCTCCTCCTCATCATCATCATCATCATCATCATCATCATCATCATCATCATCATCCATCATAACACTGCAAAAACTGCCCAGCTTCCAAGGTGATGTAGAAAATGGGGGGTAGGGAAAAAGAGGTGGGCACAAAGGAAATTTGTCTATATGCAGTGATCCTTATAAAAAATAAGTCTTTCCAAATGATGTGTTTTTGATTGTGAGCATGTGTTTCTGGCCCATTGTCATTGTGTGTCTGTGTGTGTGTGTGTGTGTGTGTGTGTGTGTGTGTGTGTGTGTGTGTGTGTGTGTGTGTGTGTGTGTGTGTTCGTTCGTTCTTTAATTTAACGTCTTTTCACTATAAGTGATATTAGAAAAATTATCTGCATCAAATAGTGAGCATGCAAAACTCATGATCCTCCTCCTCTCCTCCTCCTCTCTCTCCTCCTCCTCCTCATCATCATCATCATCATCATCATCATCATCATCATCATATAACACTGTGTGTGTGTGTGTGTGTGTGCGTGCGTGCTGCTGCGTGCGTGCGTGCGTGTGTGCGTGTGTGTGTGCGCGCGTGTGTGTGTGTGTGCGTGTGTGTGTGTACGTACGTGTGTGTCCTGTGTTCAGATCCTTCTTTTTGGTGGTGTTCAAACACTTGCTTGCTGTGGGACAGAGGGGGTGTAACCGGACAGCTCTAGAGTACTGCAAACTTCTCCTCAGGTATGCACATTTACTCAGACACTTGTATATGTACAGTCACTCAGATGCATGTATGAATATGTGTACACACATAGGTAGGCAGGCATATGCTCATGCATGAGTACAGATATATGCACACATTTAGGGACGCGCTTCGCTTTGATCTCAACCAAAGGGCTGAGAAGCAATGAACTTAGGTATTGCATGCATATGTACATACCACATGTGCACACACTTATCATACTCAAGTATGTCTAGGTATACCTGAAATAAACTCTCCCTTTTTAGTATCTTTTCTCATTCCTTCCTTTCTTTTTAAAAGGCGGAGACTGTTTTATATAAACTGGAGAAAGGTGTGTATCTGTGAAAAAAATATGTGAACATGATTTTCACAACTCTTTATGGATGAATTTTTGCTTCATATTGGTTAAAATTTTGGACTATAAAGGGGTCGCAAAATGATAAGTTGGAAGATAAGGTGCCAAAGTCAAGGTCACATGGACTGGAAAAAGTGCCTAAAATAATCACCTTTCAAGGAAAATGTATCATGAATATTTTTTGTCTCATGAACCTGTGAAAACATTTCAAATCTATTTACACTGTTGTAACGTCCTGTCGTCTTCACTGCACATCAAGTGTATTCACATGTGGAGTTGCTTCAAGATCACAATGGCTGATATTGAAGGTCATGTGTGTGTTCATGATTACACAGTACTTATCATGAATGTAAATTATTTCCAGTTTGTTTCTTTTTTTTTTTCACTGTATATTTTTTGTTGTTGTTTTCAGTCTAGATTCAGAGAGAGACCCGATGGGTGTCTTACTGATGATTGACTTTTACGCCTTGCGTTGTGAGCAGTACAGCTTCCTGATTCGCTTGTTTGATGAATGGGAGGTAACTAACTTTGTGTGGTGTGTGTGTGTGTGTGTGTGTGTATGTGTGTGTGTGTGTGTGTGTGTGTGTGTGTGTGTGTTGTGTGTGTTGTGTGTGTGTGTGTGTGTGTTAGTTAAGAGCATGCATGTGTTAAGAACTTTGTTGACTTTGGTAGAAGTGTCTTCTGATTTGATGTTGGGAAATGTGGAAAGATACATTTACAGTACTTTTTTTTTGGTTGGATAAGTCATTGCTTGCATTAAGATATTTGAAAATGTATGTTGAATACAAAGCGTTTGAGCATGACTTATTTCTTCCATCACCCCAGCCTGGCTTGCTGATCAGAAATTATTATTATAAAACATTTTTGTCTGACGCCATTCTTGCAATTGAGTTAGACTCATTGCGCAGTACACATAAACACAAGCAAACTGTAGTGGAGCATGGAGACCTTCAGCTGTTAGGTGAGCTGACACTTTCCACAATGTTGTTGCGCAATCAGCATCTTTGGAAGATGTGCATGTAGGGTGTTTTCATGTTTTCATGTCTCTGTAAGTCAACCCAGATATGAATTACACATCTTTTAAATGCATATTTGATATTCTGCGTACATCTACACGTAATGAGATGTTTAGGCACTGGCAAGTCTACACACCTGTTGACCTAGGAGATCAGAAAAATGATCTATCCTTTTCTTACCAGCTGAGGATACCTCGATTTAACCTAGGATCTTCCTGTGGAAGTTTGACATTTACCCAAGCCTGACTACAGCTCCCATCAGAAGTGGTAGATATCACCCGTTGTATAACCATGACAGTGTATGTGCGACCGTGGTAACGAATTATCATATTGAGTCATTGTCATCTGCAGCAGTCTTGTCATTCTTGTTTCTTTTTTGTGTTAGTGATAATGATTGTAGCCACTCAATTTTTTGCCTTGTTTTCACATGTGCTGTTTTCTCTCTTAACCCCTCTCTCTCTCTCTCTCTCTCTCTCTCTCTCTCTCTCTCTCTCTCCTCTCTCTCTCTCTCTCTCTCTCTCTCTCTCTCTCTCTCTCTCTCTTCTTCTCTCTCCTCTCTCTGTCTCCCCCCCTCTCTGTGTCTCTCATCTCACAGTCTGTCTGTCTTAGTTTTTATTATTATTTTTGTTAGTGTTCTGATTTTTCTCTGATGCATGTAGGCATGTTGTTTGGTTTTATTTGGTGAGAGTGCAGACTGGATGTTTTGATGTTTCCATAAGCCACCAGACATGTATATTTTGATGATCTGCGTCTGTATACGCACACAGAGGGTTTGGGTACAAACAGATCCTTGCACTTATTGATCTCAGTAAATCAGAAAAAAATCTGTCTGTTACTCACCAAGTGGAAGGTGCCCAGGCAAGATCAAACCCAGACCTTCCAATTGACAGTCCAGTGTCTTGCCCACATGACTGTCATGCCTGTCATAGTCTCCTAGTTGATTCTTGAGCAATTGCACAATTCACTGCCAGCTTGCTAGGCCCTGTCATAGATTTACTAGGTTCCATTTAGCCAGATCATGATGGTTTAGTTAGTTAGACCCTCCAATCTCACACATCGAGAACAGTGTGCTAAATATTCAAGAAATTGTCCACAAAAGTCAAGACAGAGTGGTCTGGAGGGAGATGGTGGTGTCAAAAGGTCCAGCGGCCAACACCGAACCAGGTGACACCAATAGGTGAGACAAATGAGATGTCGGTTTCTATCTTACACAACAGAGCTCAGGGGACTGCCAGTGAGACCAGATGTAACATGGGAATGAGTGATGCCGAGCCACTTTGAGGCCACCTACTAGATGAGATTCTGCACTGCTGTTGGGTCTTTTTGTAGCTGTCAACAGTGCCTGTTCTAATATAACCACCTATGTGTGCTGTCATGGTGTGCCACCACTAATTACATTAATGATATATATGTGTGCAGTCGTTCAAGAATCTCTCCCAGCTTCCAAACTTTGCCTTCTCTGTTCCTTTGGCTATGTACCATCTGGGCAGGGACAACCCCACCATGGCACAGAGAGCCAACACCATGGTATGTACATGTGTTTTTGATTAGTTAGAAAATAATGTATTGATTGTATGGCCATGTATCATTTCAGTACAGACAGCCTCATGATTTGCACACAAGTTTTTTAACTCAATGGCGTCGCAGTCAAGGGGACACAATTTTTCCTCAAATCGCGCAGTTTTGACCAAAATTTGCAAAAATTAATTACAAACAGCACAGACATGAAACAAACATTACTGGAAAATAGAAACAAATCAATTTTGTAAATAATATTGATTAAAGTTTATTTTCCTGACAGCTTTCTTGTTATAAGTAATCTAAAACAGTATGCATAGGCTGAAAATCTCTCTTGCCTCGCACACTTCCGTAACATATTCCATTGAGCCACACAGGTTCAATACAAAATGTACTTGTTTTTTTTTTTCTTGCTCCATTCTGAATACTGGACTCAGAGAATGTCTGATTGTGATATGTGAATTTACTTTGAGAGCATCTTCTTGAATTAAAAACCTTTGATTTTGTGCACCTCTTTCCACCATCTTTGAAAAACTGTAAACAATGTTGCTTAGTAACAAACAAAAGTCAAGTCAAACACTGTATAATTGGCAATGAAGCTTTGCCTAAAGGAAACAATCCATATATAAACGACAGTAGTTTTATTTCCAACAGTTTTCTTCAGAAGCCACAAAAATCGTCAGCAAAAATTCGTTTCAGCTTCTGAGTGCTGTCAAGACTCACTGAGTTATTAGTAATCAGGTCATTGAGTCATAAATCAGAAGAAAAACATTAATTGGTTGTTATGACTCCTTGTGCATTACACACAGGCATAGCATGGGCATCACAGAACTGTTCCACAGGTCCTACAGCCTCATTCTGGACAGTTGTCAGAGATCTTTCTTGATCTCGGGGATCAACCGTCAGTGATGTTAAGCCTAACATAATGATGATGGAGATGATGTTGGAGATGTAAGTATTAGTGATGATAATGTGATGATGATGATGATAATGATGATGATGATACGTACAGTTGGAGTCCTTACACATGTTCCGTAGAATGTTGATAGGCCTGTTGGAGAAATGTGTCAATCCTGCCATGGTGCTGATGATAATGACAGTGATGATTATGATATTGGTGATAGTGAAATTATGTTGACGACAGTGATGATGAGAATGTCTATGATGACAGTGATGATGATGATAATGATTAGTATGATAATGAGGATAATAATGATGATGATGTCTGCAGCTGGAGGAATCCCTGCTGATGTTCCCTGGTCTGTTGATGTGTCTTTTGGACAAGTGTGGCGTCAGTCCTGACAAGGAAGTCACTGATCATGCATTCTTTGGCTCTGCTGTGTATGGAAGGTACTCAGTGTGTGTGTGTGTGTGTGTGTGTGTGTGTGTGTGTGTGTGTGTGTGTGTGTGTGTGTGTGTGTGTGTGTGTGTGTTAGAACAGGTTTCTGGCCATTCCTTTTTTTCCACCCAGCTGATTTTGCAGGGTACTAATTTCTAACCTGTGTGTGTGTGTGTGTTTTGTGTGTGTGTGTGTGTGTGTGTGTATGTGTGTGTGTTTTTGTGCTTGTCTGTATGCATGTGTGTGTGTGTGTGTGTGTGTGTGTGTTTGTGTGTGTGTGTGTGTGTGTGTGTATGTGTGTGTGTTTTTGTGCTTGTCTGTATGCATGTGTGTGTGTGTGTGTGTGTGTGTGTGTGTGTGTGTGTGTGTGTGTGTGTGTGTGTTAGAAGAGGTTTCTGACCATTCCTTTTTTCTGCCCAGCTGTCTAACCTGTGTGTGTGTGTGTGTGTGTGTGTGTGTGTGTTTACATGTCTGTGTGCGTGTGTTTGTGCGTGTGTGTGTGTGTGTGTGTGTGTGTGTGTGTGTGTGTGTGTGTGTGTGTGTGTGTGTGTGTGTTTTAGAAGAGGTTTCTGACCATTCCGTTTTTCTGCCCAGCTGATTTTGCAGGGTGTTAATTTCTAACCTGCATGTGTATGTGTGTGTGTGTGTGTGTGCGTGCATGCGTGCATGTGTGTGAGGGAGAAAGAGAGACAGAGAGAGAGAGACAGAGAGAGACTGTGTGTTAGAAGAGGTTTCTGACCATTCCTTTTTCGACCCAGCTGATTTTGTAAGGTATTAACCTGTAATATCTGTGAGTGTGGTGTGTGTGTGTGTGTGTGTGTGTGTGTGTGTGTGTGTGTGTGTGTGTGTGTGTGTGTGTGTGTGTATGTGTGTGTGTGTATGTGTGTGTGTGTGTGTGTGTGTGTGTGTGTGTGTGTGTGTGTGTGTGTGTGTGTGTGTGTGTGCGTGCGTGTGTGTATGTATTATAATTGTTATTATCATTGTTGTTGTAGCTGTTGTTTTTATTATTGTGAAAACATCTTTTCACATTGCCATATTTATTTCTGTCTCAGCCACCCACAAACGTTACAGCAGTTGATAGCACTGTACGTAGCTCGAACCCACACCCTGTGGAAGAACGAGGCAGTGATCCAGTGGTTAGAGAGTGTGGTCAAATCCACGTTACATCTGGTCGATGCCAAAGATGAACGAGTCACCCTTTATGCTGGAAAGTAGGTATTTCATGTTGGCATGTGTTTGTTTGAAGCAGGTCATTTTGATGTTCTTGTCATTTTGAAAATAACTTTAGCCGAAGACTTGATTTATTTTATTGACTGATTTTGGTGATGGTATTGGTGGCACTTCACGCACACACGTAGATCATTTTGTTGAAGATGTGGACGTCTTGCATGTATGTTGAATTTGAAGTCTTTTACGCAGCTTATTCTGCTTTTGCTAATGATTTTTTGTATCTTACTAGAGATGAACGAAAACAGTTTTGAAAAAAAAAGAAGTTATGGTACAAGTGTTGTCAGCTGATGAGACAGAATGTGATAGTGGGTCTGGTTTTTTAACAAGATGTCCATGTGTGCTGACAGACTGTTTTGTTGTTGTTGTTGTGGTGGTGGTGGTGGTTATTCGTGTTGCATGTTTTGTTATTGCTGATTATGCTTCATGTAAATGCATAGATACTTGTATCTCAAATGTATGGATATTTTGTATAAATACAAATTTGTTCTTACAATATGAGTGCAATTACATTTTGCTGCTTTGCCTTGCATTTGTTTGTGTTACTTTGTTGAAATGAACACACACAAAAGGTTTGAAAGAAAATAAAATGTATGGGGTTGTTTGTGTTGTCATGTCAGGAGGAAGGTTAGGTACCAATCAACCCCACGCAACATCTACAGACACATCATTGTGTCCAACATCCGCGACGCCACCATTGCTCTGCCTCCGGTAAGTCGGCCTTCATTCAGAGTTGAACAGTGACATGCACAACTTGTCGTGTCTCTGGACAAATCAAAGCCAGAAAGCTTCTGTCAGTGTTGTTATACTCATTCTAACACAGACCTGTATGTTTTAGTTTACTTATTTATGTTTGTATATGTATTTGTTCTCAGGTTTGTTTTGTCAACCCCCCCTGGTGTTAGGTGGAATGGTCAATGTCAGGGGCTAGGTCTTAGATTATTCATGCAAATGCATTGGTAGTGTACATAATTTTCTTATAATGTTTCTTTCAGGGTCAATGAGGTGTAAGTGTTTTAAGATGGTTATTGCCTTGATATGGCTCTGCGCAGTTGACTTGGATTTAAGCATTGATAATGATTATAATAACGATAATGATAATAATAATCCAGTGTTCTTTCCTTAAGGCAACAAGTGCCTGTGCTGACCAGTCTGCAGCCTGATTTGTGAATTGTAGCGTTTGTTGAACACCCGTCTGTATGCAATGAAAGGAGTATGAGGGATGGACTATATAATGCTTGTTTTAGAATCTTTGTTATGCATTTGTGTGTATGTTGTGTGTGTGTGTGTGTGTGTTTGTGCGTGGTGTGTGTGTGTGTGTGTGTGTGTGTGTGTGTGTGTGTGTGTGTGTGTGTGTGTGTGTGTGTGTGTGTGTGTGTGGTTGTGTGTTAGGACCTGGCCAACACAGCTGTGCTAAGTTATGATCCTTTACCTCCCACGAATGCCATTGTCTCTACAGTCGTCCTGAAGGTGACTTAAGTGTGTGTGTGTTTGTGTGTGTGTGTGTGTTGTGTGTGTGTGTTAGTGTATGTGTGTGTGTATACGTGTATGTGTTAGTGTGTGTGTGTTTGTGAGTGTGTGTCTGTGTATGTAAGGGAGAGGGGAATTGGAATGTATTATGTATTAGTTGAATGAGAATGGTGGTGATGTTTGGGGGGCAGGGGCGACAGTGGTGTTTTCGGGTGATGGCTGGAGGGGGGATGGGGAAAGCACTTTACAGGGTAAACAGACTCAAGCTAAAGAGCTAACAGCATCATTTATCAACTTGCTCCTTTTCTGAAACTCTCCAACATCCCTATTTGTACATAAATCAGCCTCAAGGATACCATTTTCATCTCCACTCTAACATACCAGTGCCAGGCCTGAACCCAGACTTAGCCCCTGAAAAGAGAATTATCACTTGTGAGACATATTGTTTTGAATAGTGCTGTCAACAAGACCAGATGCAACTTGGTCAGAAACACCAAGATAGAGAAATTATATGAACAACACCAATCCTCCATCGACAACTTGGTCAGAAACACCAAGATAGAGAAATTATATGAACAACACCAATCCTTCATCACATTCGTCAGCAGTTAATGAAATGGTTTGATGGTGGTAGTTGTCATTGGTTTAATGTCTTAATCACTTAAGTGATTTTAGGCCATGGTTTGGTCATCTGATCAGAGTGCAACTCTACCAGCTGACTCAGCAAGAACACCACACAAAGATACATGTAAGTGGATTTAAAAGAAGAGGCAGATCAAGAAAACCTAATGAATAGTGTAAAGGAGACTGACATCGCATGGCAGTTCTCCTCTTCAGGCCATACAGCTCGCTGTTTACCAATGACTCTTTCTTCCTACAACTCCCAAGATGGTACATGCAAACAGGCAAAAGAAACAAATATGAAAGATTGAAAAATTGGGGGGATATATCATATACGCTAGAGTATGCTTTTATGTGGAGAGTAAAAGACAGAGTACATTTGTGCAGGCCGCAGGCAACAGGGGAAGGGGAGAACATGCTGAGTCTGTTTCTTGCGGTCCCTTCTGCCCAACTTTAATGCTCAGGTGAGATGCATTTGTGTTTGAAATTAGATAAGTGAGTCTGTTTCTGCAGTGCCTTCTACCCAACTTTATCTCACTCGATACATATGATTATGCCCCTTGCCATTCCCCTGATATGCACCATTTGTATAGGTCATGAGAAAAATTCTCATACAAACAAATGAAAATAGAGAGTTTTGAAATTTGGCAGGTCATATATTAAAAGATTGGTGTACAAAATGCTGAAATTTGAATTGTCTAACCCTCATGGTTGCTGAGTAATGATACAAGTAAAATTAGAGAAATTTTCAGGTGAAAAATGTCTTACAAAATACACAGTCAGGTCAATACATCAGTTCCTACAGTCACATTTTGAATGGAATTTCATAAAATCCAACGTGCACACACTCCATGTGCACTGAAGGAAGAGATCATGTTGAACAGCGCTGAGTTGTTGAGTATTGTTCAGCCATTTGCTTTTCCATTGTCTGCTTCGCTGTGGAGATAGTGGGTCGTGAACTTTGCACTTCCCATATACCAGCTGCGTATTACAGTGACCTCATGGCCTGAAACGAGGCTAAGAATGACCAAAGAATCTGTTTCTGGCTATTAGTTTTGGTTAACGGAAATACTGAAAGCCCCGCGAATTTTCAAAACTCAAGTTGGATTTCTCCAACGCTCGTAGACAAGCGTTGTTGAGACATGATCAGGAAATCAAGACGCTCATAACGAGAGTTAAACCCCATAAGTGCCACCAAAGTAAAATTTCTCAAAGCCTTCCTTGATGCCACTAACATGAAATTAAGAGGCAGTTTGACACACATTTCAGCCTAATGTAAATGGGACAGAAGCACTGACTGATGTTGTCAGTCTCAGAGAGTGATTGGCTTCCCTTACATGACTTTTTGACCTATGCAACCCTCAATAGATTGGTTTTATTTTTCCAAAAATAGAAACTGGTTTTCAGGAAAATGGTGACGCCAGGACTGTCTTGCATTTCTGCATGTTTTTAACTTTTGAAAGCATGTGAGTTGAGTCAAGAGTTTATAAATGACTGTAGGTATAAATGACTGTAGGATGATTCAGAAGACAGTTCTGAGACAAGAAGGGGTTGAAACAGCAGTAATTACTTGCTGCTAGTGTGAAATGTGCACCAGACACACCAGACACGAAGAGTATTGATCCTACGGGCACATGACACAACGGGTTTGTGGCTGCAGACAATACTGGCAGCCAGCCAACACCTTCAAAATGTTGAAATACACAGTCAAGACATTGTAAAATCGCCCACCTCTTCCAGAAAGTAGTATTACAAATGGTAATGGGAGCACTAGAGTGGGTGTGTGGGTGGGTGGTCGTGGTGGCAGCGGATGACATGACCGGGTCAAGCACTTTGTGCACTTGTACTTTTATAGTAGACTGAAATGAGATCAGTATTTCTGTTTCTGAGGTCCCTTCTACCCAGTTTTAAGGCTCAGGTGAGATAGATGATATACTTGTGTGTGCATGAAATTAAATTTGTATGTCTGTTTCTGTCATCCCTTCTGTCCAACGTTGAGACGAAGGAGAGATAGGTAATACATTTCTGCTTGAAATTAGATCAGTGAACCTGTTTTTGAGGTCCCTTCTATCCAGCTTTAACGCTTAGGTTAAACTTTAGCATTTAGTATGAAAAAGAAATGTAGTCTACTCTTCGGTAAAATCATTCATGTGTACTTAAAATTGAATCATTGAGTTTGTTTCTGCAGTCTCTTCTACCCAACTTTAACTCTCACATGAGATTATACATTAGTGCTTGAAACTAATTCCCAGTTGCAAATGAAAATGTTTTGTGTATTTACTTTATGTAAATTATTATCTTCTTTGCTTGTTGTCGCTGTGTATCTCTTTGAGCAACTAAACCAGGGCCATCTGCTTTGACACTGCAGTGCACATAACAGTCTTCTCTAGTAATTTGGAAATGAAATATATAACACTCTGTGTCTTGTGTATAAAACACAGTAGATCCAGATTAATTTGGAAATTAGTGCCATATAAAAAAGAGTTATTGTTACATTATTATTCTAATTTCACAGTTGTCTGGCTTTTTGTTAGTAAGTGTGTTTGTTTGTTTGTTTGTTTGTTTGTTTTCTGTGATGTGGATCAGAACTTGTGAAAAGTTTTCACTACTCTTTCTAACATGTGCTGATTTTGAGTGTCTTTGTGTGCGTATACATGCATATGTGTGTAATGTGCACCCTATACATACGTTGTTATAACCTTGTAAATTTGTGTGCACATTCTCGCATGTGTTTTCGTACTTATTTGTGTTTTGTCTCAGGGTGGACAGCAGAATGAGTTGCAGGCTGCAGTAGAGAGGGGAGGGGAACATGGACAGGAAAAAAGAGGGGGCAGCAGGAGGGAACGCGGAACTGAGACAGGGGGTTGGCGTGCTGATGGACGCCATGAGGGATCTCCTCAACAACATCCGCATGGTGCCGCCTCCTGCAGACAATCCTGATGGGGAGGGTGGTGGAGAAGAAGATGAGGAGAGGGTAGATGAATGGGACTGAGGGTCGGTTTCTGTCATAGTCACGCCCCCCCTCCCCCACCTTTTATTTTCTATTTGCCATAGCTTTCATTTTCACGATTTGTTCAAGAGCAATGAATCCATCTTGAACAAACTCCAAACTTCTCCCATCATACCCTCAGTCCTCGTAATGTAGGCCCAGAGAACAGTTCGGACGTCTCGCTGCCCTTTGACCGCAGGGTTGTGGAATGATGTTCACCGTTTTACCCCCAGTTTTGTGGAAATCATAGAGGTAGAGCTTACTACCTTTCAATCTGATTGCTCGGGTTTGTGTTTAAGGTTTATGCAAGAGGGGTTCATCATACTCAGGCATTTCCATATGTGCTTTGATTCTGTCTCTGGGTAAATTTTGTGGTCTCAGTCTTCCCAGGCTTAG
Source organism: Monoplex corrugatus (assembly GCA_030674185.1). Lineage (NCBI taxonomy): Eukaryota > Metazoa > Mollusca > Gastropoda > Littorinimorpha > Ranellidae > Monoplex > Monoplex corrugatus. Next base: position 53,226,249 of record JAPXFY010000014.1, on the reverse strand, counting down.
AAAGGCAAAACAGTGAGGCAGAAGAAAAGTTCTTATTAAAGATTCCACAGAGACAAAGTTGGCTTAGACAAACTTTTGAAATGGCTACACCCCCTCCCCATTTCCTGTGTTTTAGGTCCAGTGTCTCTGTAAAACATACATCTGGGGGGGGGGGGGGGGGTTGTTTTTTTTTTAGGGGATGGGTGGGCTTTGTTTTGTTTTTGTCACAGTGGATTTACCATGTGAAGTACAGGCTGCTCTCCCATGCAAAAGCATTACTCCTCTCTCTCTCTCTCTCTGTCTCTGTCTCTCTCTCTCTTCTTTTTCTTTCTCTTTCTCTCTCTCTCTCTATCTCTCTCTCTCTCTCTCTCCTCTCTCTCTCTCTCTCTGCTCTCTCTCTCTCTCCTGTTTTTTTTTTTGTTTTTTTTAGCCAAAGACACCCAGCAGCTTCTCATTTGATGACACTGAAGATTACATTTTTCCATTCACCTAAAATGAATGAAATGCTGCTCTTTTAACTTGCACCGGTTCTTCTCCTGACTGATGAAATTCATTATGAACTTTTGAAACAGATTCCTGTAAACTGCCTAGAATTCCTGCTAAAGTGTACAGTCACATATGGACTGCAGGACTCTTTCAGTCCTCTTGGTGGAAAACCCTCAACATCCCTAATCCTGGAAAAGATCTGTTCAGTTCTTTTATTTATCTCACAGTGGTCTTAGTCAGTTGTGATTGTAAACTGATGAAAAAAAAAATGGTGGAAGCAGACTCATGTGGAAATTTGAAACAGCCCTCTAGCTAAGGAGCAGTGAGGTTTCAACCGGTACCGCTCAATAGTCAACCATTTAATCCACCTTGAAACTGCAATCCGTAATACTTTTCTAGAAAATACAACATGTAGTCACCATCTTCTTTGACTTAGAAAAAACATGTTACCACCAGGAAATCTGGAATACTTTCAGATCTTCATGAATTTGGCTTTTGACTCCTGCACCCTGTCCACCATTGCGAAACCTAACGTTTGACTCCCTCACCCTATCCACCAGCTTCCTGCAGGCTTCTGCTTTTTCGCTATTTGTGGATGATTTTGTATTCTGTGCACCTGTAAACACCTATGCAAATATTCAGTGTTGGCTCCAGCTGTAAATAGATGGGATCCAACATTTGGCAAAGGTAAGAAAGAAACAGTGTTATGCAGGTTACACACGGGTCACACATTCTATACTAAATACCTTTTAAAAACAAACAAGCGCTATGGTGCATACTGTGTGATGATCCGCTCAGGGTCAACTACTTTCTTTCTTGAATGCTGGGACTTGCAAACGTGAGACAGAAGCACTGTACCGCAGACTTCTGAAAGAACCTCTTGGGAGATGTTCCTTATTTCAAAATCTTTTTTTTTATCAAGAGTGTATATTATGTCTTAAATGGTATAACCTAAAAGTCTCCTCATGTGCTGGATTTTTAACTGTCGGCTTTTTGTGTTGTCTTTAACTTGATGCTAGCTCTGATATGGCCTTAGTGGTCAGCTGGGCTTTAATCGATTTGAACTGAACTGAACCTTCCTGTTGAAATGAAAGAATCGTCCGTTTACTTGTTTTTT
>JAPXFY010000014.1:53204667-53214667 GCA_030674185.1 Monoplex corrugatus | reverse complement strand
ATTCTGGGGGCACATGTTCTTCTACAAGCTCAGTACGGAAAAGAGTCCCACGGTCTTGGGTTCTGCCTTCATTTTGTTCTTGTTCTTTTTGTGTATTAACGTCCCAGCAAATGTCTATTAATTAACATCAGGAAGACAAACTTTGAACATTATATAGGACCGATACTGTTGTATGGTTGTGAGGCGTGGACAGTCAACACGCAAAGTCAGAACAAAACTGAGGCAACTGAAATGTGATTTCTATGAAGAACGTTGAGAGTTCCATGGACAGCAAAGAAAACAAACGAGACAGTCCTGATGGAGGCAGTCACAAGAAGATCGTTAATAAAGAAGATTAGGAAAAGACAAGCAACACTTTCATGACATTTTATGAGGAAAGGGGAATTAGACTTTCAGGACATTTTATGAAGAAAGAGGAATTAGAGCACCAGGTTACAACAGGAAAACTGGAGGGAAAGAGAACACCAGGTAGACTCAGGGAGAAAATACTGGGCGGACTTGCAAGGTGACTGAGGACAGAGAGGGTGGGAGATGTACTTGCAGTGGCAGGGATATATTCGTGCGGAGGGCCATGATTGCCAACGCTATGCGGCAGGACACATGATGATGACGATGGTCCCGATTGGGTTCTGCTTTCACCGGTCCCTCTTCTGTAAAATAGTATCTGTTCTGCGCTGTTCAAATGTGACTGTGCTGTGCCCACATAGCTGTCTCCTGCTTTTTTCTGTTGAGGACAATGCCTTTCCTGTTGGTGGTGTTGATGCCACAGCTGATGAAGGTGGCTTTCAGAGAATCCTTGTAAAGCTTTAGTCGTTTTTCCGGGTCACGATGTCCTTGCTTCAGTTCGTCCGTTTATCCATTGATTTATGTCAATTGTAGTTTGGCCATGTCTGCAATGGTCAGTGTATCCATCTTTCTCCAATGGTCAGTGTGTGCCTCTGCAATGGTCAGTGTATCCATCTGTCTGCAATGATCAGTGTATCCATCTTTCTCCAATGGTCAGTGTGTCCCTCTGTCTGCAATGGTCAGTGTATCCATCTGTCTGCAATGGTCGGTGTATCCATCTGTCTGCAATGGTCAGTTTGTTCATCCGTCTCCAATGGTCAGTGTGTCCATCTGCAATGGTCAGTGTATCCATCTGTCTGCAATGGTCAGTTTGTTCATCTGTCTGCAAAGATCACTGCATCCATCTGTCACCAATGGACAGTGTGTCCATCTATATCCAATGGGCAATGTGTCCATCTGTCTCGATTGGCATTATGTCCATCTGTCCCAATGGACATTATGTCCATCTGTCTGCAATCGTCAGTGTGTCCATCTGTCTCCGATGGACAGTCTGTATTCAATGCTCAATGTGTCCATCTGTCTCCAATGGTCAGTGAGTCCGTCTGTCACCAACAGTCAGTGTATCCATCTGTCTCCAATGGATAGTATAACCATTTGTCACTAAACGGTCAGTTTGTCTATCTCAGTGAGCATTGTATCGATCTGACCCATCTTGGTTGTGGCTGAAATGCGTGTACGCATATTGTTCTGGTCCAAATTGGGCAGACAAAAACAATGTTACTGCACTGTCTGCATACTTTGACTTAGGTTGTTTGGGGAAGAAGCTAAATGTGCAATGAATTCTTTTAAAACATTGCATGTGAATGGACAGGAAAGGTGGTCAAATAGGAATGAAGAGGGGATAGACAGAAAAGAGAAAGGCAGCAACGAAAGAGAGTTATAGAGAAAAAGTAAAATTTATAGCACAGAATGTCCAGAAGGAGGGGACGGTATGTATACTAAAATCGCCCCGGTATTCACACAACGGAATTGATAGAAGCTAAGTGGTATACCATAAACAGATAGTACGAATGGGCTTATGCGCATGTATAGGAACTTAACGATATGATTAGTTTGACTCTTCTTCTTCTTCTTCTTTTCTTTTTACTTCTTTTCTTCTTCTTCTTCTTCTCTTCTTCTTCTTTCTTCTTCTTCTTCTTCTTCTCTCTTTCTTCTTCTTCTTCTTCTTCTTCTTCTTCTTCTTCTTCTTCTTCTTCTTCTTCTCTTCTTCTTCTTCTCTTCTTCTTCTTCTTCTTCTTCTTCTTCTTCTTCTTCTTCTCTCTCCCTCCTCCTCCTCTTCCTACTTCTCGCCCTTCTTCTGCTTCTTAGTCTTGTTCTTGTTCTTTTTCTTGTTCTTCTTCTCTTTTTTTTCTCCTCATCCTCCTCCTCGTTCCTCCTCCTCCTCCACCACCACCTTCTCCTTCTTCTCTTCTTCTTGTTGATCTTCTTACGCTGACCAGAGCTCCTGCGAGTACTCTGTATCTAAGCATATAAATGCCTACAAATCTACCTACCTGACACAGGGAGAAGATTTTTGTGTGTACGAGCGATCTTTTTACCCGCCTCAAAGCTGGTCATACTCCGTCTTAGGGAAGCTAAGGAGAGAATGTAAAAGAAATGCAGGTGTATGATCTCGAAGGCAAAAATTGGAGTCTTGGAGTCGAATAGGAGTCGAAAACGAAAGCACAACAAGGAAGAAGGACCCCTAATTACCTGAAAGCAAACTAGATAGCTCCCGTTACTCCAAACAGGACGGGACTTTGATTTCTCGTTGTTTATTCCATGCTGGTATCTGGATTTTATTCATCCATGGTGTTGTGGTTCAAGATACGAATTTGTTCCGATTGTGGAAACGCCTCGAAAAACCGCAACTGAAATTACAAATACATACAAAATAGGTTACTGGACACAGATGCTACGAATATGTCCCAAAGTAATCTACTGTACAAGATAATACGAGTACGTACAAAGTAGTCAATGACCAATATACTACGAATGCGTACAAAGTAGTCTATTGCTAACATATACTGCGAATACGTGCAGTCTACTGGGCACAGATACTACGAATACGTACAAAGTAGTCTACTGGGCACAGATACTACGAATACGTACAAAGTAGTCTATGGCACATATACTACGAATAGTACAAAGTAGTCTACTGGGCACAGACATGACGAATACGAACAAAGTATTCTACTGGGCACAGACATGACGAATACGAACAAAGTATTCTACTGGGCACAGACATGACGAATACGAACAAAGTATTCTACTGGGCACAGACATGACGAATACGAACAAAGTATTCTACTGGGCACAGACATGACGAATACGAACAAAGTATTCTACTGGGCACAGACATGACGAATACGAACAAAGTATTCTACTGGGCACAGACATGACGAATACGAACAAAGTATTCTACTGGGCACAGACATGACGAATACGAACAAAGTATTCTACTGGGCACAGACATGACGAATACGAACAAAGTAGTCTACTGGGCACAGACATGACGAATACGAACAAAGTAGTCTACTGGGCACAGATAGGGCAAAAACTGTGATATTGTACCCCCTAAGGGAATATGACAATAACTTTTTACTATAAGACTTTAGAAATATTTGTAAGAAGTAATTTAGTTGGAAATCGGATAGACCTGCAATTTCATGCAGCAAACAGGCTACTACGGATATTGTAAAGTAGTCTGTTGGAAATACGAATAGACCCAATTTCATGCAGAAAAGCTACTACGGATATGTGCAAAGTAGTCTGCTGGATAAAGATACTACGAATACGTACAAAGTAGTCTGCTGGATAAAGATACTACGAATATGTACAAAGTAGTTTACCGGGTACAGATATTACGAATACGTACGAAATAGTCTTAAGCTCACAAATATTACGAATAAGTACAGTTTATTGGGCACAAACACAACAAATACGTACGAAGTAACCTATGGGCACAAAAAAACTACGATCACGTGCAAAGTGGCATTCCGTGCATTAATTCAGAGTGGTTTTGTCACAGGCAAACAGCTAAGGAGAAATATACACGGGAAAATTACGACAGGCAAAAACAGATACGGAACGTACTACGTGGAAACGACTGTGTGAAAGCTCAAGGACATTGATTTTTCTGGTTTAGCAGGAAAAAAAAAACAAGATTCCAGATATCATCTGATTTGTAAGCAAGCAATAAACAGCCGGTGATTGAACGAAAAAGAAAAGCAAGTGAAAACAGAACAAAAACCTAAACGTGTTTCAGTAAAGACACCACCAGTGTGCATAAAAGCAGAGGACAGATTCAGCCATTCACGGGATTTGAACCCTGTTCCCTGAGAAACAAGAACACACGCCATAATGGCCGCTAAGCTACAGGGACTCGGCGGCAGTAAAGACTCAGCCAAATGTTCTGAGAATTTCTTGAGACAATTCCGAGATTTCAAATCGAAAAGTCGGGAGTTTAAACAGATCACTGCTGGACAATTCATTGACGTCTGGAATCATTATGATACTGACGGTAAGTGTATTTGTTTCTCTCTGTCTCTGTCTCTCTCTGTTTCTCTCTCTCTCTCTGTCTGTCTCTGTCTCTGTCTCTCTGTCTCTGTCTTTGTCTCTGTCTCTCTGTCTGTCTCTGTCTGTCTCTGTCTGTCTCTGTCTCTGTCTGTCTCTGTCTGTCTCTGTCTCTCTGTCTCTGTCTCTCTGTCTCTGTCTCTCTCTGTCTCTCTCTTTCTTCGAGTTTGTGTGTTTTTGTATGTGTGTGTGTGCGTTGTGTATGTGTGTGTGTGCGCGCGCTCGCGTTGTGTGTGTGTGTGTGTGTGTGTGTGTGTGTGTGTTTGCGTTTGTATGTGTGTGTGTGCGTGCGTGTGTGTGTGTGTGTATGTTTGTGTTTGCGTTTGTACGCTCACAAGAGTGTGTGTGCGCGTCTATGTGTCTGCGTGTGTGCAGCGTGCGCTCGAGTGTTTGTATGTGTAGTTGTGTATGTATGGGTATTTGTAAGTACGTGTGCCTGCATGTGTGTGTGAGTGTTGTGTGTTGTGTGTGTGCGTGCGTGTGTATGTGTGTGTGTGTGTGTTGTGTGTGTGCGTGTGTATGTGTGTGTGCTGCGTGTGTGTGCGTGTGTGTGTGATATGTGTGTATTGTGCTGCTGTGTGTGTGATGTGTGTGTGTGTGTATGTGTGTATGTGTGTAACAATCACTCATATTTCCACACGACACCTTCGTCCCCAATGTTATAAATCACGACCAGGTGACGCATTCAATTAGAGTGTGTACAAAAGTGTTGTTTCATAAACAATATGAGTCACATGTACATCATGTTTGTCCTTCTCTCGCTCTCCTCTTCATCCCATCATTGGGTTGAATTTTAAAAGCAACTGTTTCTCCTACGTCTGTACATCTGTCTCCTGTCTCTATCTGTCTTTCGCTCTTTCTCTCTCTCTCCTTCTGTCTGTCTGTCTCTCTCTGTCTCTCTGTCTTTCTGTCTCTGTCTCTGTCTTTCTTTCTGTCTCTGTCTGTCTGTCTCTCTCTCCTTCTTTCTCTCTCTCTTTCTCTCTCTCTTCTCTCTCTGTCTCTCTCTGTCTCTCTGTCTCTGTCTCTGTCTGTCTGTCTCTCTCTCTCTTTCTTTCTGTCTCTCTCTCTCTCTTTCTTTCTCTCTCTTGTCTCTGTCTCTGTCTGTCTCTCTCTGTCTCTCTGTCTCTGTCTCTGTCTGTCTGTCAGTCTGTCTGTCTGTCTGTCTGTCTGTCTCTCTCTACCTGCCTCTCTCTTCTTCAGCCCTTACAACCATTCCCCTCAAATCAGAATCTCCATAAATCACCGTTTTCTTGTATTTTTAGTCTCATCTGTACAAAGACAGACATCAAAACCATGCGTTTAACAGGACCTCAAGACTCTACCGGCGCATAGGGCTTATGTACAGACTTTATTGCATATGTAATGATCTTTTGTGATCTTTTCCATGTTACGGCATTAACGGAGTCAGCGCATATGGACCCTCAGTATAGCAATTTCAATTTCAAATTTCTCAAGATGACGTCTCCGCGCTCGGAATGAATTCGATATGCACTATCGTCACAATGCCGTGTGATGGAGAAAATCCAGAATGATTACGCCATACGCCTTCATCCTGCATATAAACCAAGAGCTGGCCAGGTTCTGAGGTGTACCTAAATAGTTCCATAACCCTGAGATCGTAGCGGAGCGAGTGACAGAGACCCCTCAACTTTTCTCGGGGTCAGCACCACGAGGGCGGCGCCCATCCCCTCTCCCTCGCTTCCAAGCAATATGCATATTCACATGTTTTTTTATCAAGACTTCAGAAAGGCAAGAAGGCTAATTGGTCTTCAAGGGGTGGGATCTGGGAAATCAACCTATTTCTCCTATTTTTTTGTATATGATTTAGCAACGGAGAGGGTTCTTTTTTTAATATACAAGCAGATCACATTCACATTATTTTGAGAAACTGAAACTAAAACTGAAACTGACACACGTGCTTACTAGCAGTCTTTTGTCAATTTTGGCAGTCTTTTATTATTGTTTCGACATAAGAAGATAAGATATTTGATGTACATGTACATGTAAAATCACGCCAGTACATATTGCCGATACACATAGTCTCTTTCTCACCTAAGCGGCAACTTCAGTGTGTGCTTGCGACCAAGTAGAAAGGGACACTTCGTGTGTAGCTTCAACTCGCTCCACATCTGTTACTTGTGAACACAGAAATCAATGCCAAACCAACGGATGTGATATTGTGAAAGTAAAATGATCCATAAACACTGAATGATTACCGTCTGTTGAAAGCATGTGCTATACATGTGTATGTGAGACTGCGCTGCAAAGAATAAAGGGCACGATTTGGCATGGATTTCTTGCCCGGTAAGAATGGAATTATTATTATCAATATCATCGTTATATTGTTATTATTATTATTATCATTATTATTATTATTATTATTATTATTATTATTATTATTATTATTATTATTATTATATTATTATATTTATTATATTATTATTATTATTATTATTATTATTACTATTATTGTTATTATTATTATTATTATCATTGTTGTTGTTGTTTTGTTAGTATAGCAGAATATGAAGAAGTAGTAGTAGCAGTAGTAGCAGTAGTGGTAGTAGTAGTAGTAGAGTAGTAGAAGCAGCGGTAGCAGCGGCAATAACAGCAGCAGCAGCAGCAGTAGCAGCAATAGTAGTAGTAGTAGGAGAGGAGGAGGAGTTCTATTATTGTTATTATAATTTTATGACAGATTTTTTTTATTGTGTTGTAACCAGATGTGAGAATGATGTATGCGCGGTGCGTATATGTACAATATAACTTCCAAATTTGGATTAATCAATACAGGAGTATAGAACTGAATTGAACAGAAGTGCTGTAGACTTTGCATATTTGAAAAAAAAAATCTCTCCATTGCTATATTGAGGATCAGGATGGTTTTTTCTCAGTGTAACTCAAAACTAGGACTCCGAACGGTTGCTGTGGTGCAGTGGTGACCACGACGGACTTAGCATTGAAAGGTATGGGTTCGAATTCCACCAATCCTTTCAAAATGATTGTGTGGTTTTTCGACCCCAGTCGGCTTCATGGACGCGTCGTTGAAGGTGCTGCTTAAATGCCCTGATCAACACCGCAGGTGTCTGTATCTCATTGACCTGGTGAGCGTCAAGATAATGTAATGGAAAACAAGCGTAGAGTCACCAACACCGCAGGTGACTGTATTTCTCAGGTCTGGTTGACGTTGAGATGTGTAATGAAAACAAGTGTAGAGTTCAGCCCTATCACAAAGACTCAGAGTGGAACTCCAGAGCATATGATTACGCGCGTAGCATTCCCATCGTCAAGGAGATCATGATTGCATTATGAAAAAATAAAACCCCCAGAATTCTGTGGCCCCTAACATGGTTCAGAAGACGAGGCTGAAGAAAATAATCCACTGAAAATCAAAAGCAACGTCGTGCTTGTAGATAATATTAGTTGGTTATACGCTACCGGCATGGGCTGACATGTAATTTACCACACAATATTTACTATTATTTATTATTATTATTATTATTGTTATTATTGTTATTGTTATTTTATATTACTATTTATTATATTATTATTTATTTTTTATATTATTATTATTATATTATTATATTATTATTATTATTATATTACTATTGATTATTAGTATTATCATTATATATATTATATTATTATTAATTATATAAATAATTATCATTATTGTTAATTATATTATATCTTCATCATTGTCATCATTGTCATCGTTGTCATCCTTGTCGTCGTTGTTGTCTTCGTGGTCGTCGTCGTCTCGTCGTCTCATCATCATCATCATCATCATTCTTCTTCTTCTTCTTCTTCTTCTTCTTTTTTTTGTTGTTGTTGTGTTTTGTGCTGTGTATTGCTGCTGCTATTGTTGTTGTCATCATTATTGTCATCATCATCGTCGTCATTATCATCGTAGTCGTCGTCATCATTATCATCGTCATCAACGTCTTTATCATCATCATCATCATCACCACCATCCACCACCATCATCATCACCACCACCTGAGGGTCAAACCCACGATCCCTGGATTATTAGCCTCATAATGTCATCACCATGACCATCACCATCATTATCATCATCATCGTCATCGTCGTCGTCGTCGTCACCACACCACCACCATCATCATCATCATCATCATCATCACAACCACCACAACCACCACTACCACCACCATCACCTGAGTGTCAAACCCACGATTCTTGGATTATGAACCTGGTGGTCTAACCCACTAGGCTAAGAGGGTCACTTGGCTCAGCTGACAGACCAGCACAGCAGTTTTTGTGCAACACAACACAGCGTTTCTATCTTTTGTTCGTTCACGAATACACCAGGACATGAAATGCGAGGTAAAGTGATTTCTAGGATAGATATGACATTTTAGAGTCGCAAGTTTCACCCTAACAAAGCCCTATGCGCACGCTTACGTGCCTGTGATTAGCTGCGTATTGTAACGTCCTCTGCAGGCACCATTAGGTATTGATGTATCCTAGACAACCCTGCCCCAAACCCTCAACTTTGGGATCAGTTTTCTGAAATGAATAACGGATCCCGAGGGTGAGGTTAGGGTTTGGGTTTAGTCACGATTAACACGTTGACTCCCGCACCTGTCCACCAGCATCCTGGTTGTCACCATGCTAGCAAACCAAAAACTGAACCTTTTGACTCCCTCACCCGTCCCACCAGCTTTCTTCAGGAAGCTGGTGGATAGGGTAAGCGGGTCAAAGGGTTAAGTTTTAATTTTGCAGTTGGTGGATTAGGTGCGGGAGTCAAAAGGGTTAATGTTGTCAGAGGGAGTGAAGTCAAGTCTAGAATCAAGATGGCGGTGGTAATCGCTCAGCAGCCAATCAACGTATACATAACGGTCTCATACTAAAGCTGCATGCGCGCATTTTGCCAGTTCACTGAGAACGCATAACCTATTAATTGAAACAATGCCCAGTCTGGCAGCTAGTGATTCAAACATAAAATCACGCTGCCTACACCCTCAGAAATGTTAATGGCCAGACCGCATTCACGATATGAGATTTTATTTTCAACTCAGTACATACTCCTTAAGATTAAAGTGTAACTGGGTATTTAGGTTGTGGCGACCCAGAAAAAAAAATGCGACAATATAATCACAATGAGACGCAACAGGTGTATTCCTCATCAAAGGGTGGAGAGCGTTATTAATTGTTATTAGCTGACGGGTTATTAATGTACATACAGTTAACACCACCGTCACAAATACCACTACCACCATCATTATCACCACCACAATCGCCAGAACCAGTAACATCATCATCACCAACACAACCTGCACAGTCAGTAGAGCACTGCTACCGTTACCACCACTTGTATCACATCTATCTATCTATCTATCTATCTATCTATCTATCTATCTATCTATCTATCTATCTATCTATCTATCTATCTATCTTCTGTCTGTCTGTCTTCTATCTATCTTCTATCTGTCTGTCTGTCTGTCTGTCTATCTATCTATCTGTCTGTCTGTCTGTCTTCTATCTATTATCTATCTGTGCCCGTCTGTCTATCTATCTATCTATCTATCTGTCTATCTATCTATCTATATCTATCTATCTATCTGTCTGTCTGTCTGTCTAT
>JAPXFY010000014.1:53189667-53199667 GCA_030674185.1 Monoplex corrugatus | reverse complement strand
ATAAATTCAAATACCTGGGAACGATCATTTCATCAGACGGCATATGCACGTCAGAAATAGCCGGCAGAATCGGCCAAGCCAAAACAGCATTCAAGAAGATGACAAGCATTCTTACCAACAAATGCCTATCAATTAACATCAGGAAGAGAGTTCTTGAATGTTATATAGAACCAATACTATTGTACGGATGCGAGGCGTGGACAGTCAACAAGGAAAGCCAGAACAAGATTGAGGCAGCTGAGATGTGGTTTCTAAGAAGAATGTTGAGGGTTCCATGGACAGCAAAGAAAACAAACGAGACAGTCTTGATGGAGGCAGACACAAGTAGATCACTCATAAGGAAGATTAGGAAAAGACAGGCAACATTTATAGGCCATTTTATGAGGAAGGGGGATTTGGAGCACCTGGTCACAACGGGAAAGCTGGAGGGAAAGAGAGCACCGGGTAGACCCAGGGAGAAAATGCTGGACGGACTTGCAGAGTGGCTAGGGACGAGGAGGGTGGGGGAGATGCTAGGGGCAACGAGAGATAGAGGCAGATGGAAGTCCATGATCGCCAACGCCATGCAGCAGGGCACCTGATGATGATGATGATTATTCAACAAATTAGGTTATTCAACACAAAGTAACAGACACCCAGCTGCGTCGTACAATACATATCATTATGTTTCGTATTAAAAACAAGATTAAACAGTTGTGTGAAGTATCTTGTATGGGACACTGTTTTATTGAAAGCAATGTAATAAATATATCATTCTGCGTTCGTTGATAACATTGATACGGAATATTGCGTCGTGTTGATGTGTGGTGCGAAGTGATGTAATCTTGCCATGAATTTTTGTTTGGTGAATGAATTGATTCTATCAAATGGAAAAGCTGATAACTTCTTTTTTTTTCTTGTGGGCTGGCCTGTATCAGGTTCTCATATCTTAGAGAGAATAGACAATATTGTGTGATGTGTGTTGTGTGTATTTTGTAAGAAATGGCATCATATAAAGATGGGGTTGAATCATATTTAATGAATTTGTGTGTGTGTGTGTTGTGTGTGTGTGTGTGTGTGTGTGTGGTGTGTTGTGCGTGCGTGTGTGAGAGAGAGCATGTGTGTGAATGATTGAAAGAGATCTGAGTTTTTTGATACCTTATAGCTATCAGAACAATCACTACTGTGAACTTTTAAGAAAGTTGTGCACGTACATGCGTTCGTGTATGTGTATGTGTGTATGTTTGTATGCATGTGTGTGTGTGTGCGTGTGTATGTGTGCGTGCGTGTGTGTGTGTGTGTGTGTGTGTGGTTTGTGTGTGGTTTGTGTGTGTGTGTGTGTGTGTGTGTGTGTGTGTGTGTGTGTGTGTGTGTGTGTCCTTGTTTATTTGCGTTTGCGTGCTCGCGTGCGTGCATATGTGAAAGACATCTGAGTGTTGTCATATACAGAGACACCCTTATATTGATTTTCTAAGCGGCAAAATATTACATAATATGTATATGCATATATGTATATCTACTGTGCAGGGAACGGCTTCATTGAGGGCAAAGAGCTGGACCAGTTCCTGTATGAATTAGTCACCAGCGTCAATACCGTCGACTTGGGACCTGAGGTAACTCTTTGTAATATGTACACTTCTCCCTTTCTCTGTCTTTCTTTCTATCTCTTTGTCTTTGTCTTTGTCTCCTCCTTCTCTCCTCTCTCTCTCTCCTTCCTCTCTTTCCCCTCTCCCTCTCTTTTCTGTCTGTCTGTCTGTCTCTCCCACTGTTTGTCTGTCTCTCCGTCTCTCTCTTTGAGTCTCTCTCTCTGTCTCCACCCTCTCTCTCTGTTTGTCTGTCTTTCTCTCCCTCTCCCTCTGTTTGTCTCCCATTCCCCCCCCCCTCTCTCTCACACTCTCTTTTTGTTTATCTGTCTCTCTGTCTCTGTCTCTGTCTGTCTGTCCATCTGTCTGTCTGTCTCTCTGTAAAGTATTGTATGTATGTATGTATGTCTATCTATCTCTCTCTTTCTCTCTCTCTCTCTCTCTCTCTCTCTCTCTCTCTCTCTCTCTCGCTCGCTCGCTGGTTTTCTCTTTCTCGTCATCTGATGGTGTTCGTCTATGAATTTTTCTGCACGCCTTTCTAAGTCTGCGCTTGATTTTTGACCACAAAACGAATCTGATGTTGTTTTTTTTAAAAAAGTGACAAGGAGCCTTTTGATGCAAAAATCGGAGTTGTTTTGGGGTAGTATTACTAAATCTTTCCCGTCAATATGTACTTATCAGTTATGTTTGAGGATTGCTTTTGAAGGATCATTGCACTACTTAAGTTTTCGCCTTTTTTTTAACTCCCCATTTTCACGCCACCTAAGTGACCACATACAGGGGACACTATTTTACAAGACATGATGATTAGTAACAATAAGGACGACAGTCATGATGCTGCGGAGTCCCATTCAGGATTGAGACGGCGTGATAGGGTTGTACTGTATGCTTACTATCTAATATATCCTGGTGTCAACCAGGCCCGAGAGATACAGATACCTGCGATGCTGATCAGGAGATTTAGCTACACCCTGAATGACGTATACGTGAAGTGGATGAGACTCGACTGTATTGTCTCAGTCTTCCCAATGAGCCCATAGCACGCTCAATGGTGAGTAGGAGCGGTAGGCAGAAAAATCCCACAATGATTTTGATGGAACTGGTAAAGAATCGAACCCACAACATTCCAATCGGCAGACTGTTGCGCTAAACACTACACTACGACGACTGGTATTATGTTTAAGATTAAGCATCAAGAGGAAAAAGCTAAAAGCTAACATTTTTTACATACTTTTGATATTTTCTTGTCTGCGAGGCCAAATTTTTGCACATCAATAGACACATACAGGAATGGGGGGGGGGGGGGAGAGAAAATAAAATTAAAAGATAGAAATGACATGACCTTGAAATTTTTTGTTCATAAGCTTAAATAGAAAATCGATTCCTTGAATTTTCAACAATTGTTGTTGCATACTATCTATTTACAAATGCCTATCAATTAACATCAGAAAGAGAGTCCTTGAATGTTATATAGAACCAATACTGTTGTACGGATGCGAGGCGTGGACAGTCAGCAAGCAAAGCCAGAGCAGGATCGAGGCAGCCGAGATGTGGTTTCTCAGAAGAATGTTGAGAGTTCCATGGACAGCAAAGAAAAAAACGAGACAGTCTTGATGGAGGCAGACACAAATAGATCACTCATAAGAAAGATTAGGAAAAGACAAGCAACATTTATAGGCCATTTTATGAGGAAGGGGGATTTGGAGCACCTGGTCACAACGGGAAAACTGGAGGGAAAGAGAGCACCAGGTAGACCCAGGGAGAGAATGCTGGACGGACTTGCAGAGTGGCTGGGGATGAAGAGGGTGGGGGAGATGCTAGGGGCAACGAGAGATAGAGATGGTTGGAAGTCCATGGTCGCCAACGCCATGCGGCAGGGCACCTGATGATGATGACTATCTATTTATGAAAGTACATATGAACTTGAATATCAGTCACGGTGACCCTAAAGAAACTCAAGAGAAAAAAAAATTAACGTGCGGCGGGTAAAATATAGACTGTGTAACAAATAAAATAGAATTCAAATATTGTCAGAAATTCCTGAGAAATGTGCTGTCTGACACACATTCCTCAAAAATGCTGAGAGGAGAGAGAGAGAGAGAGAGAGAGAGAGAGAGAGAAGAGAGAGAGAGAGAGAGAGAGAGAGAGAGAGAGAAAGAAAGAGAGAGAGAGAGAGGAGACAGTGGGCAGACAGACAGACAGAAAAACAGAAAAGCAGAAAAGAGAGAGAGCGAGACAGAGAGGGAGAGAGGGGAGAGAGGGAGAGAGAGAGAGAGAGAGAGAGAGAGAATATATATACATATGTATGTATAGTGAGTAAAATTATGATTGACTTTTGCCGGGGCGTGGTTCTATGTAACATCTGGTCTATTCTCTTTCGTTTCATCCACCTCTTTCTCTCATTTTATCGGTCATAGCTTGTGATGTGAATAAATCATCTGCTTATGTCTCTCTCTCCGTTTCTTTCTGTGTGTCTGTGTTTCTGTCAGTACATCTGGTGTGTGTGTGTGTGTGTGTGTGTGTGTGTGTGTGTGGTGTGTTGTGTGTGTGTGTGTGTGTGTGTGTCTGTCTGTCTGTCTGTGTGCGTGTCTGTGTGTGTCTGTGTGCGGTGTCTGTGTGTGTCTGTGTGTCTGTCTATCTGTGTGTCTGCCTGTCTGTCTGTTTCTCTCCTCTTTCTCTCTCTCTCTCTCTCTCTCTCTCTCTCTCTCTCTCTCTCTCTGTCTCGTTCTGTCTCTGTCTCTGTCTGTTTCTCTGTCTCTGTCTCTGTCTGTCTGTCTGTCTGCCTATCTCTGTCTCTGTCTCTGTCTCTCTCTCTCTCTCTCCTTTCTCTGTCTCTTCCTCTCTCTCTTTTTTTCTCATTCTCTACCTCTTTATCTCTCCCTCTCTCTTTCTCTCTCTCTCTGCCTCTATCTCTCTCCCTCTCTCTTTCTCTCTCTCTACCTCTCTCTCCCCTCCCTCTCTCTGCTGTCTGTGTGTGTGTGCGTGTGTGTGCGCAGGAATATACGTAGTGTGTGTGGTGTGTGTGTGTGTGTGTGTGTGTGTGTGTGTGTGTGCGCGCGCCCGCGTGTGAGTGGGTGTGTATGAATGTATTTGTATGTGAATGTGTGTATGTGTGTTTCTGTTGTGTGTGTCCATGTGGATGTGGATAAGTGGTGATGGTTGAGGTGTAGGTGTATACGCGTGTGTGTGTGTGTGTGCGTGTGTGCGTGTGTGTGCGTATGTAGCCTCTGTATTTTCTCTGTGTGTTTGTGTTTGTGTTTGTGCATGTGTGTGTGTGTGTGTGTGTGTGTGTGTGTGTGTGTGTGTGTGTGTGTGCGCTCGCGCGCGCGCGTGTGTGTGTATGTAGCCTCTGTATTGTCTATGTGTGTTTGTGTGTGTATGCATGTGTGTGTGTGTGTGTGTGTGTGCGTGCGTGTGTGTACGTGTGTGTGTTTGGTGTCGGGAAAAAAAAATCCAGCATCAGCACCGGCATCCAAACGTGGTAAGTGAATTCACCCACTTGGCATAGACAGTCTCCAGCAACCTGTCCTTAGACCCAGGCGGACAGAGAACATTGTCACTGCTATGGCCAAATTATCCGAGAGATTGTGGGGAAAATAACAAGACCACCCTACCCAAGACTGGAATACACAGAAATTGAATGCTGAATATCATTCTCTACGGAACCGAGAACTGGACAATCTGCGTCCGCCGGAGCATGGGCATTTCTTGGAGGGATCGTGTGATAATCAAAGAATGTCCTGGACCACTCGAGGGTGCCAAGCAGGTAAGCCCCTCTTCATACAACCATGACTGCGATGGCTTGGCTACGTCCGCCGAGTGGCCGCACTTCAAAAGATATCGTATACAGAGAGCTAGCTCGCCTCGGGACCCCAGCCTACAGAGCACCCATGCTGTGATGTAGGGACGTCTGTAAACGTGACGATATCAGTGTGGACACCTTGGGGAAAAACAGTTATTATTATTATTATTATTATTACATGAATAAACGCCTTTCCATAAAATGCTCAACGCGTTTTACATAAAATCTTAATTAAAACATGCATTACAAATAGAAGCTGAATAAGACATTTAACTAATTAAAACAAATCAGAGAGCATACAAAGATATTCCAACATATCATGTTCACGTTCACAACACACACACACACACACACACACACACACACACACGCACGCACACACACACACACACACACACACACACACACACACACACACACACACACACACACACACACACACACTCACACCCATACACACACACAAAAATTAAAATTAAAATATATAATCAGAAGAATAAACTTAAAAAACACCAATAATAGACCCAGTCATACCAAGGACTAGAAAAGGTTAAAAACAGTCATTTTGTACTTCAGCACCAATGCCGTGGAAGTTACTCTGCAACCAGATACTTTTGAAAAAGATGGGTTTTAAGTTCCTTTCTGAAGGTTAAGTAACTATGTTGTTTTCTCAGGTTGAGTGGCAGATTGTTCCATACTGAAGGACCAAAAACAGAGAAAGCGCGTTTGCCAACTGTGGAGAGAGAAAAACGTGGTTCGACTAGTTGAAAAGAATCTCCGGAACGAAGGGTTCGAGTCGGTACATAATGTTGGATCAGTTCAGAAAGATATGGTGGTGCAGTGACTGTATCACTTAGACAGCGGAAACAGAGGCAAGCAATCTTGAAGTCTATTCTGGCTTTGATGGGGAGCCAGTGAAGGGATTTCAGCAGTGGATTTGCACTGTCAGATTGTTTCTTGTGCAGGATAAGGCGGGCTGCATTATTCTGAATGACCTGAAGCTTTCTAAGTTTGTCATCAGGTAAGCCAGCTAAGAGAGAATTACAGTAATCTAATCTTGACAAAATAAAACAAACTGCAAGCTTCCTCACGGCATCGGTGGTGAGGTAAGGACGAATCTTTGCAATCCTACGGAGCTGAAAGTTTAGGCTACGGCAAAGATTGTTGATATACGCGTCCATTGTTAATGATTCGTCAAGAAACACTCCAAGATTTCTAACAGATGGTGCAAAAGAAAGACTGCAGCCACAGATTGTCATTGTGCATGTTGGTGTTTGTTGTAGTTTATGTTTAGTACCGATTTTTATCAGTTCAGTTTTATCTTCATTCATTTTAAGCTTGTTTGTCATCATCCAGTCACCGACAGCCTCAATACCAGATTGTAAATTGCCAAGCAATGCTGGAAACTCGGCTGGGATGTTGGAATCATACAATTGTGAATCGTCGGCGAAGAAGTGATAGCGAAGACCTGATCGACTTATCACCTGACTCAGAGGCTTGGTGTACATTACGAACAAGACAGGCCCTAACACTGAGCCTTGTGGGACTCCAAACCTGAGCACTGATGGAGAGGAATGATACTTTCCTAAAACAACAGATTGAGTACGGTCCTTAAGGTAGGACCGAAACCAGTCCAAAACGATTGCAGAGCAACCATATGTGGTATGCAGTCTGTTGATAAGTATGTTATGGTCTATTGTATCAAAGGCAGCAGACAAATCCAGCAAAGACAGGAGAGACACATGTCCACGATCAGAAGCATGAAGAAGATCGTTAACGACACGAACAAGTGCCGTTTCTGTACTATGACATTTACGATATGCAGATTGAAATGGCTCAAGTAGGTCGTGGGACTGAAGGTGATGTAACAACTGTTCCAAGACAATACGTTCTAAAACCTTTGATAAAAATGGCAAGTTAGAAACTGGGCGAAAATTTTTCAAGCACTCAGGATCAAGTGTTGACTTTTTAAGAAGTGGTTTCACTAGGGCATGTTTAAAACTATCTGGGACAGTGCCTGTACACAATGACCTGTTCATGATATCAGTTATCAGGGGAACAAGTTCATCAATACATCCAAAAAACAGTGATGCAGGAATGGGATCTAGCTCGCATGATTTCTTGGGCATTTTCATCAGTATTTCTCTCACATTTCTTGAGACACGCTCTGAAAAAACAGAGAGTGCAGATCCAGAGAACCGATCTAGCGTCAGCGGTCGTCGAACTGCCAGTTGGAAAACTCTCTCGAATTTGCTCAATTTTGCCAGAAAAGTATTACACAACGTTCTTCCTGGCGATAGGCTGTATGTATAGGCATCGCCGTTGCAGAAGAGAAACGAACACGATTGCAAGCCGTGGGGACGCTCACACCGTCAAGCAAGGGAGCCGCAATGTTTTAAAGCTTCATTTAGCAATATTCTTATGGTTAGTCCTCATATATACTCTGAGAGTGTTGGGACTTTAAACTCCACAGAACGCATCGCAACGCGACAGGGAGCATTTTGTGTTTGCGTTTTGTGTGTGTGTGTGTGTGTGTGTGTGTGTGTGTGTGTGTGTGTGTGTGTGTGTGTGTGTGTGTGTGGTGTTGTGTGTGTATGTGTGTGTGTGTGTGAGTGTTTGTGTTGTGTGAGTGTGTGTTTGTGTGTGTGTGTGTGTGTGTGTGTGTGTGTGTGTGGTGTGTGTGTGTGTGTGTGTGTGTGTGTGTGTGTGTGTGTGTGTGTGTGTGTGTGTGTGTGTGGTGTGTGTGTGTGACAATTTTTCCTTCACATTATTGATGTTAGCGTTGCTCTAGTTCCATTCTCGTTCATCCATATCTTTTTTCTTAAGACTTTGCCGCTTCCTTTAACAAAATTTCTCTCTTACTCTGTTTCCCTCTCTACTCCCCCCCCCCCCCCCCACACACTTTCATCCTCCATGCCATGTTCATATATAATATATCCCCCCGCCCCCGTCGAATGTCACTCAGTGAAAAGAGTTAAATCAAAGAACGAACGAATGAACACGATTGTAGTTGGACAGAATAGAGACATGGAAAGTTGCGGCAGTGGTCACCCTGCCGCGTTGCGTTGCGTTATGTAGAGTTTAAAGTCCTACCACTTTCAGACTATATGAGGACTAGCCATAAGAATATTGATAAAAGAAGCTTTGAAACAGTGTAGTCCCTTGCCTGACGGGCTAAGCCCCGAAGACAGGCAGAGGAGACATGTTGGATTGGATCAGCTTATGACCATTGTACACTATCTCTCAGACACGGAGTAATATATTACATAAGTACCAATATATTACACAGACATATATGCATCAGAATACACATCAACGAATATGCACAAATAAATATATGCCAACAATATCTACTAATACATACCCACATAAATATCCACGGTTATACACACATGAATAAGTACATGACGCTGCATGATCATTTAGAAGTGGAACTACATATTGATGAATAGGCTAATACATACATTCTTTAGTCTATTGATTAAGGCCCAGCTGACTGCAGAGAGCCATATCAGGGTAATAACCATTTCATAACGTACGCAACATCTGGTTGGCAAAAAAAGCCGGAAAAGAAAATTAAGTACACATATCAATGCATGCGAGCACATAATGTAAGGATATGCCCCTCGCACTGATCATTCCGTCCAGTTTTGCACTAGAAGATTAAAAAAAAACAACCTGAATGCAAATGTGAACATAACTAAGGACACTAAAGCATGAATATAAAATGGCCTAAATTACCTAAAATTGCTCCTGCACAGCACATTTCCTTAGAACCAAACATACAGTCAATATATATATATACCTAATTACCTATCCTTGAGAAAGTACGCAAGGCTTTATCGTACACATACATGTGAATGGACCAGCAAGACACAAAAGATAGGAAGAGATGACAGAACGCAAAGGAGGAAGACAGAAACAAAGAGAGTGACAGAAAAGAGGAAATTTCTAGCACATAATTTCCAGAAGGTAGGGATACTGTTCATATTGAAGGAGCCCCAGCACCCCAACGGGGAAAGGCTAATATATGTTACCAATAATGAAAGGCCTGGATGAACAGGTAAGTCTTTAACTGTGACTTGGAGTGCGAAAGAGCGGTCAGATACTTTAGATCAGCCAGCAGTAAATTCCAAACAGATGGTGCTGTGAAAACACAGAGATCTTATACTTCTTAAACTGTCTGTGGATGAAACTGAAGGTACTCTCACCAGCTGAGTTAAGACTGCTTTCCAGTACCATCAGAAACTTTTGGTTTGAGGACAGCAGGGTGCTTGGTATTTCAGTTGTGCAGAGGCGATGCGAAAGGTAGGGTTGTCAGTGATATCTCAATGTTATAGACAAGCAACATTTAAAAGGACATTTTATGAGGAAAGAGAAATTTGAGCACCTGGTCACGACAGGATAGCTGGAGGGAAAGAGAACACCAGGCAGACCCAGGGAGAAAATATTGGACGGACATGCAGGGTGGCTGACGACGGAGAGGATGGGAGATGTATTTACAGCGACAAGGGACAGATTCGTGTGGAGGGCCAAGATCGCCGACATCACGCGGCAGGGCACATAACGATGATGATGATGATAGTCACGAATTTCTCATCCTTATCGTTAATCATTTTTCGTCGCTAAAGACACG
>JAPXFY010000014.1:53169667-53177167 GCA_030674185.1 Monoplex corrugatus | reverse complement strand
CGTACGATTCCGGATCTGCAGCACGGTAGATGGCTAATAGGTGGAGACTTTAATTCCCACTCCCCGTTTTGGGAAAAAGATTGTTGTACTGTTACAAGCAATCGTTTAGTAGAAAACATAGTTGACAGTGCGCTTTACCTTTTGAATGATGGGAGTGTCACCAGAATTCCTGATGTTTCCAAACACCGGGCAACAGCCATCGATCTGTCACTAATATCACCAGAATTAGTACCATGCTGTACCTGGGACACTCACAGAGATACTTTGGGAAGTGATCACTTACCTATCATCATAACAATAACAAATGACAACATCAGGATGAAAGACAGCACTCCTGACATTATACCAAAATATAATTACATGCGTGCTGATTGGACCATGTTTCAGACTGCTCTTGCTAAACATGAATATAAGCATTATGAAAGTGAAAATGTAGACGTTATGTTTTCTAAGTTCCAGGAGTCAGTTCTAGCTGCTGCAGACCTCTCCATTCCGAAACTCAAAACTTTTAAGTCTAATAATCGTTTGGGTAATGTTTGGTGGACAGAGGCATGTGAGAAAGCAGTTCAGTATAAAAAAGATAAATTAGTAAAGTAGATGGGTTGTCTCCTAACTGCAAACACTACAGAGAAACGGCAGCTAACAACCCTATCTTCAATGATCCAATAACTCAGAATGATTGCTGGTTTAATTCTCCGATCACCCTAGAAGAGCTAAAAAACACTATCTTGTCTCTACACAACAAAAGGAGTTCGGTAGGTGTCGATGCAGTTTCAACTGAAATGATTAAGCATCTTCCAGAAAATTATATTATATTCTTACACAAAATTTTTCAGAAATGCTGGGTGAGTGGAACTGTACCACAGGTATGGCAAAAGTCTGTTGTTATACCCATATTAAAAGCAGGAAAGCCTAAAAACAATAAAAAACAGTTACAGATCTATTGCGTTGACGTCCCATACGAGCAAACTAATGGAAAGATTGGTCTTGAACAGACTTATACATTACTGTGATAAAAATAACGTTATTCCGGTAAACCAGGCAGGTTTCAAAAAAGGGAGATCCACAGTTGAGCACCTGGTTAAACTTACAACTCAGATAAAACAACAATTTGCCCGTAGAAAAAGTCTTTTAGCAACCTTTTTTGATGTGAAAAAAGCTTATGATCAAGTTTGGCATACACGATTATTGTACAAGCTGAAATCTATTGGTCTGTCTGGCAATATGTATAATTATATCAAGTCCTATTTAGCCAATAGAACAATTCAGGCAAGAGTGGGAACAAGTTATTCTACTTCACGATGTCTTGATATGGGAATTCCTCAAGGTTCAGTGATAGCACCTATATTATTTAATATCCTTATACATGATCTTCCTAATGTACTCTCAAATCGTGTTGTTTTGGTACAGTACGCTGATGATATATGCATATGGATGAATATTACTTTAAAAAAGACAACTCCCCAGAGAGTACAGAATTACATCAGGAAGGTGTATCAATCTGATCTTGATAGTCTTGGAAATTACATGTTAGAAAATGGTCTATCGTTATCAACTGAAGAAACTAACATGATGCTATTTAATCCTGGTGGTACTTTAAATAAGTTGCCTACTTTCAGACTGCATGGTGAAGTGATACATTACAAACAGGTTGTAAAATTTCTGGGAGTTTTTATAACATCGAAATTAAACTGGAATGTCCATTTTGATTATGTTTTAACAAAAGCAAGAAAAGCCTTAAATTTTCTAAAGATAATAAGCAGATTACCCTGGGGAATGGATACAAACATACTACTTCATCTATCAACAGCACTTGTAAGATCTAAATTATCCTATGCACAAGAGGTGTTCTTCAGTGCACCAAAATATTTACTAAAGAAGATTCAAAGCTTAGACTGCAAAAGTCTTAAAATTGCACCAGGTGTACCAGTCCATGCTTCAAATCTGGAAACGTACAAAGTTGCTGGAATTCTGTCTCTAAACAAATATCGTGAGCTAGCGACAGCAAAGTTTGCAGTCAGAACTACTTCACAAACGGACAATTTTGTGAGCAAGGAAATTAAACTAAGGTCTGATGTTGACTTTCCAAAACGAGCAAGCAACATTTCATCACAAATGACTGTTGCAACTTATGTCTCTGACTTAGTCAAACAGTCTAACATAAATTTGGATGAAATAGCTGAGACACCATCCACAACGCCTATCCCTACATGGGAAATGCTTAAAGCCACTTTTGATATTGATTATACAGATGCTAAGAAATATGAAAATATTAACATTTCGATATGCACAGCGAGAGAACACGTCGATGAAAATTACCGTACCCACCTCCATATTTTTACCGATGGGTCAGTATTAGAAAATAAATCTGCTGGAGCAGCGTTTTATGTTCCAAAATTTAGAATACAAAAGTCATTTTTCATTGGGCCAAATATATCTATATTTACAGCGGAATTAGTCGCTATTATACAAGCGTTGCATTATTTAGTAGACCTTAAACCTGTATTTGTCAAAGTAGTTCTCTTTGTTGATTCAAAATCAGTATTATATGCCTTACAGTCTTTTGATACAGACACAAGACCTGACTTAATTACTGAGGCAAATCATCTTATACATCGTTTAAGGACAAAAGGTACATATATCAGTTTATGCTGGGTGCCTTCTCACGTTGGTCTTCACGGCAACGAAGTAGTAGACAGAGCAGCTAAGCAAGGTGCACACAACACTGATAATACTAAAGAATTACGTATTAAAACTTCCGTAAAAGAATCAGCCTCATGGATTCGTTTTCATGAACAATTCAATGAAAAGTTTGTGACACAACAAATGATAAAACGTTCTTTTCAAAATGTATGTAAAAAATTGCAGTATTCTTCCATATATCATTCGAGATCAATTGTTGCTGTTCATTTTCGTATTCAGCTAAACGCGTTGAAGACAAAATATTGTAAAAATATCAAGTGTATTTGCGGAGAATAGTTCACACTGTTTCACTGTTTATTTTACTGCAAAAAGCTACGTTCCTTTTTACCAAAAATGTTTACACAAGATAACTATTCTGAAACTCATTTTAAAGAAGTAACTTCAGATCAATCTTTGTCAGTTAAAATTTCGGAATCATTGGTTCACAGTCCTGTTAATGTATTGCTTTAAGTTTATGAAGTTTGTACTTTAGCGTTAAATTTTCCCTTAGCATTGTTAATGTTAACTGTTAGTGTTAAAATTTTGTTCCATTTTTATATTTACACGCTTACTCATGTCTCATACTCATTCTCCCCTCTGCCCCCAATCCAACTCGCCCATCTCCCATCCTCCATTTTTCCCCCGTCTAATATCACTCATAGTGAACAGACGTTAAATCAAAGAACGAACACACACACACACACACATTCACATGCACTGTTCGATCTACGAAGGATCACTCCTTATTCTTGGACTCCCCCTTCCACTTTCCTGTCACCCAAAGATCACTTGTAACCCCCCTCCTACACACACACACACACACACACACACACACACACACACACACACACACACACACACACACACACACCACACACACGCACGCACATCCTCTCTATGCGTAGCTATGAAGTGGTTGATAAGGGAGACAAAGTGTTGTCTCTTTTTCTCTTTCTCTCTTTCTCTCTCTTTCTCTCTGTCTTTCTATATGTCTGTCTGTCTGTCTGTCTGTCTCTCTTCTCTCTCTCTCTCTCTCTCTCTTCCCCCATGTTTCTACCCTTATCTTTCTACAAATAAAAATATTATTGCCAACGTTGTTGTTTTGCTATCGCTCTCTTTCTCGTCCGTCCGTCTGTCTGTTTGCCTGTCTGTCTGTCTGTCTGTCTGTCTGAGAGAGAAAGAGACAGAGAGAAACACACACAGAGACAGACAGACTCGCCAGATAGAGACACTAACAAACAAAATGGCAAGTTAGCGATGGGAATCACAATAACACATTTATGACTTTCGTCCAAGAACTTGTTGATCCTCCTTCTCATCTTCCTCCTCCACCTCCTCCTCATATCTCTCTCTCTCTGTCTTTCTTTATCTCTCTCTTACTCTCTCTCTCTCTCTTTCTCTCGCTCTCTGTTTGTCTGTTTGTCTGTCTGTCTGTCTGTCTCTTTCTCTCTCTCTCTCTCTCTCTCTCTCTCTCTCTCTCTCTCTCTCTCTCTCTGTCACTCTCTCTCAGGTACATACATACGTTCACAGACACACAGGCTATGCACACAGACATAGACACAGACACAAGCGCACGCAAGCACACACTTGCGCTCGCACTCACATCAGCATACACACACCCACATCAACACATACATACCAACACACACTCCTACACACAGACACAGACACAGACACACACGCATACACACAAATACACACACACTTACGCACGCACACACGCGCGAGCGCATACACACATCCACACACGCACACACATAAACGCACAACAATGTACGACACACACACACACCGCGCGCGCGCGGGCGCGCGTACACTTGCACACACACACACGCACCCACACATACACACACACACATATATATATATGTATGTATACACAAAAACACATGTCTACACAAACACATTGTTGATATGTTAGGTGGGTGGGGTGATTTTGGCCAGAAAGTGTGTGTGTTTGTGTGTATGTGTATGTGTATGTGTGTGTGTGTGTGTGTGTGTGTGTGTGTGTGTGTGTGTGTGTGTGTGTGTGTGTGTGTGTGTGTGTGTGTGTTTATTTTTGTACTTGTGTTTGTGTATGTGTGGTTTTGTGTGTGTATGTGTGTATGTGTGTGTACATGTGTGTGTATGTGTATATGTATGTGTGTACGTGTGTGTGTGTGTGGTGTGTGTTTGTGTGTGTGTGCGTGTGTGCATGTGTATATGTATGTCTCTATGTATGTGCGCGTGCACATTGTTTGATATGATCTAAGGGCTTGGCAACTGTAGCCAGAATGTTGGGAATATTCTCTGACAGGGCTAGGATAAGGATAAAGGCATTTTGTCGTGAATGGACAAAACACAACATTCCATTTATGGGATTTTTATCGTTCTGTTTACCATTTCTTTGTCCATTTCCTCGTCTGTCTATCTGCTGTTGGTCTGTCGGTCTATCTGTCTGTCTGCTTGTCTGTCTGTCTGTCTGCCTGTCACTTTCGCTTACTTTTCCTCCGTCTTTTCCTGTGCCTCTTTGCCACCACCACCACCACCACCACCACCCCTTTTTCTCTCTGTCTCTCCTTCTCTCACTTCTTTACTCTGTCTCTGTCTCTGTCTGCCTGTCTGTCTGTCTATCTGTCTATCTGTCTGCCTCTCTGTCTGTCTGTCTGTCTGTCTATCTGTCTGTCTGTCTCTCTCTTTCTTTCTTTCTTTCTTTCTCCCCTCCCCCTGCATTTCTCCTTCTCCTTCATTATTTTCTTCTCTCATTTTTTCTTCTCACCCCCTCTCTTTTTTTTCCCTGTCTCAAATCTTCCTTCTTCTTGAATTGTTAGCTGCCAACACGGTCAGTCTACAACTGGCCATAATTGTGTCAATTTTGTTTGTTTCTTTCTTTCTTTCTTTCTTTGCTTACTTGTTTGTTTGTTTTTTTTCCAGTTCCTGCTGGCTGCTGTGGATGGTCAGTTTTTCAGTGTCAGTTTTTTTTTCTCAAGAGGACGTCACTGCGCTTGGAATAAAGTCCATATGCACTAACGTCACATCACAAAGAATGCCATATGATGGAGACGATCAAAATATGATCATGGCATAAGGAAAAACAAAAAACAAAAACCCTGTGCATACGTGCTATACGCTGCCAAGTAAAACGCGCATCGACCAGGAATCAAACCCTGGTGATCCGCGCTGCTGGCGCGTAGTGTATATCGCTAGACCACTGATGCTCCACTTAGAACTAAAAAAGAGTAAGGGAACGTTTTAACCCTTTGACTCCCGCACCTTGTCCACCAATAGCAAAAACATAACCCTTTGATTCCCGCACCCTGTCCACCAATTGCAAAAAACATAACCCTTTGACTCCCTCAACTTATTCACCAGCTTCCTACATGAAGCTGGTGGATAGGGTGAGGAAGTCAAAGGGTTAAGTTTTTGCTTTGATAGCACGGTTGATAATGCAGGGCGCTGTTGGATAAGGTGCGGGAGTCAAAGGGTTAATGGCCAGCGGTGTACATGTAATAGTCGGTCTCGTCTCCTGTCGTCCACTTTAAATAAGAGACGAACAAGCCACAGGATGTGTTCAGCTGTCTGGACCTCTTGAGGGCCAGGGGCAGGTTGGTGATGGCGTCAGTTTAACCCTTTGACCCCTGCACCAGTCCACCAGTATGCTGCATTGTGAACTATGCTAGCAAAACAAAAAAACTTGATCCTTTGATTCCCTCACCCTATCCACCAGCTTCCTGCAGGTAGTTGGTGGGTAGGGTGAGGGAGTCAAAAGGTTACGTTTTTGCAGTCGGTGGATAGGGTGTGGGAGTCAAAAGATTCATTAAATTGGCGATTTACATGGGCCTTGAGTGGGTTGTAGTCGGTGCAGACCCTCAGCAACACCAATTGCTGTTCTCTGTGCAGAAGGTAGAATCGTGATGATGCTCCTCTTCTCGCTGTGACTGACAATGTTGTCTGGTTGGTTTTCCTGCGCTCCTGTTTTTGCGAGTTCATCTAAACCTCCCCTCTCCCCGTGGGAATGCCGGGGGCTCTTTCATTACAAATAGTATCCCCACCTTCTGGAAATTCTGTGCTAGAAAGTTCCTCATTTCTGTCACTCTCTTTGTTTCTGCCTTATTCCTGTGCTTTCTGTCATTTCTTTCTATCATTTTTTTTTTGCCTTGTTGGTACATTCATTTGTATGTGTTCGATAAAGTCTTACGTACTTTCTCTTAGACCATCCTATCCAGTGATGCGTTTGAATTGTTTTGTACTTTTGTTTGGCAGATGGTTTTGTACTGTTATAAGAAACAACTGTTGGCTCGCAAAATCTGTTAAATAGTTTACATCGTGCTGTTGCTTCACTGCAGTTAAAGATTGATATGAGTGAAAGTAATGTTATTGCATTTCGAAAGGCTGTTTAGGTGCAAGAGAACGATGGTTGTGATATGATGTTCCGATCCTTTTGTTAATGTTTATAAATACATGGGAATATTTTTCACGACACGTTTGAGTTTTTATTGCTGCTTGTAGAGAGACCTTGCCAGTAAAGCAAAGAATGCATCATTATATATTGTGCTTCGTTTTACAGACAGCCCTGCTTATTTAAACTAAGTTTATGAATGTCATCAACAAACCTAAAATTATATGCAATTTCTCATTGTTTTCGTACAAAGCTTTGAAATTTGAAGAAATATCTGTTTCGTATGTCATTATTTTATCACATTCAGAACCATGTCGTAAATATGTTACAATCATTCACAGTGTCTTGCCTATAATCATTTAGAATGTGTTACTTCGCAACCATGCAGAACATATCATGCTGTGGATTGTTCACATACCCGTTCATGAAGGGCCATGACC
>JAPXFY010000014.1:53154667-53167167 GCA_030674185.1 Monoplex corrugatus | reverse complement strand
TCTAATGTGTACAAGGTCTGGTTGACGTAGCGATAGAGTTCCCCATTGTTCAATCTCATTGGACAGAATCTCAATTAAAGTGACTGCCAGCAGCCAAGCAAATAGGAACCAGTAATGCTGAAAAATAGAATGAGAACGTGAATTTCTGTATGACAATACAAGACAAACGCGATTTTTCAGCCGATTGACTTTATACAAGCGTATACAAAAATAACAAAGAACAAAGGCACAAAATGTATAGAAGAACTGTAGACAACTCCCATTATATATCTATACATCTTTATCTCTATCTATCTATCTATCTATCTATCTATCTATCTATCTATCTATCTATCTATCTATCTGTCTATCTGTCTGTCTATCTATCTATCCGTCTATCTACCTATCTATCTATCTATCTATCTGTCTATCTATCTATCTATCTGTCTGTCTATCTATCTATCTATCTATCTATCTATCTGTCTATCTACCTATCTATCTATCTATCTGTCTATCTATCTATCTATCTGTCTGTCTATCTATCTATCTATCTATCTATCTGTCTGTCTATCTATCTATCCATCCATTTGTCTATCTATATATCTTTCTGTCTTTCTATGTATCTATATCTATATGAATCTTGAGATAGATAGATAGATAGATAGATAGATAGATAGATAGATAGATAGATAGATAGATAGATAGATAGATAGAGACAGAGATAGAGATAGATACATACACAAAATACGATATATGGTAAAATGAATGGAAAAGTACGAATGTCAGAGGAATAGATAAAAGTATGAAAACATATGTGCAGCCACAAAGCAAGCCAAGACTTCACAAACTCGAATCTGACGTGACAGACTCGTACACACACGCAAACACTCACGCGTACACACGTGCGCGCGCGTGCACATACACACACAGGCACGCGCGCGAGCACACACACACACACACACACACACACACACACACACACACACACACACACACACACACACACACACACACACGTCGTCATCATCATCCTTATCGTCATCCTCCTCATCATCATCATCGTCGTCGTCGTCGTTGTCGTCATCATCATCACCATCGTCATCGTCATCGTCATCGTCATCACCATCATCATAAACTATTCCTTGTTGAATTAATATAACATATGTACTCACATATACATACTCACACACGCGCGCGCGCGCGCACCCACACACATGTACTCCCACTCCCGCCATTCACCCACCCACCCACACACACACACACTCATTCCTCAAGTCTTAAATAATCAGTCTTTTTTGTTTAATTAAAAATTGGGGGGGGGGGGGGAAATGTTAACTAATCAACATATCCGATTAATCTACCAACCCAAGTTTGCTTCACCAAGCAAGCAAGCCAAGCAAGCAAGCAAAACAAACAGCCAGGAAGTACAGTCACCATCGAGTTGAATCTGACGAGTTCAGAGACGACGTCAAGTTGTACACCTGAGCCCCCGGCTCAATTTCCTCGCCAGACTCAGTATAGACTCCCCTACATCCTCCACCCTCAGCTCCCATCCCCCTCCCATACATCCCTCACCCCTCACCCCTAGACCATCCTATGTCAACTGTCGTGGTGGATGGTGAGCCAAGGGGGGTGGTGGTGGTGGGGATGGGGAGGAATGGGAAAGACCGTCTGTCTCACACTCTGTGATTGCAACATTGGTCTTTATTTTTCATTTCCTTGGGGACTGGAATTGAAGTTTTGCTCATTCATTCATTCATTTATTCATTCATTCATTCATTCATTCTTCCTTTCTTTCGTACATTCATTCACTCATTTATTCATTCGTTCATTCATTCATTCATTCATTCATTCATTCATTCATTCATTCATTCATTCATCTATTCATTCATTCGTTCATTCATTCATTCATTTATTCATTCTTTCTTTCTTTCTTTTTTTCATAAATTCTTTCATTCATTTATTCATTGATTCAATGTTTCATTAATTCAGTCATTCATTTACTCAATTACTCACTCAACCTCAAGCAGTAGATCTTATCTTTAACCATTTGAGATTTGTATCATATTTTGCCTATATTTTTGCGGGCAATGGCATGTACACAGGTATTATGTTTCAATATTCAATAAGGATTGATATTATCTTATCTTAACCTCTCAAAATTATAATTTCCTGTCAACCAACCAGCTAAGCAGCCAAGCAACCAAGCAACCAAGAAACCAACCAACCAACCAACCAACTAGCTAACCAACTAGCTAACCAACCAAATAACCAACCAACCAAACAATCAACCAACCAACCAACCAACAAACCAACCAACCAACAAACCATCCAACAAACTAACCAACCAACCAACCAACCAACCAACAAACCAACCAATCAACCAACCAACCCACCAAACTACTTCGCAGCCTAGCTAATGACCAGTCAACAGATTTAGCTAACTGACCTACCTACCAGGAAACCAGCCAGCTGGCAACCAACTGGCTAATTAATTTAAGCAATCAAGCAAACGAGGAAAAGGAGCCAAAAGTCAGGCGATAAAGCAAGCACCCCTCACTACTTGATTACAGCCCCCAAAACCTTGAGACATCCGTACTTTCAGAGCCAACATCGAGTTTGCGCACTTGACCGATAACTCAATTTCCTCTCTAGCAGTCTCTGCACGGACTCCACCCCACCTCCTTGTCAAAGTCCAGGGGATGGAGGGGGGGGGGAGAAGGTGACGATAGGGTAAGGGGGAAGTGGAGTGGTGGTGGTGTGGAGCATGTGTCTTTCACCTCCCTCATCGCCTGAAAACTGTCAGGACCGGTATTTGTTTTCACATTTCCATTGCATCTGCAGCAGACTTTTTTTTCTTTACGTCAAAGGCTTTGATTTGTCCAGTTTCAGTTTCAGTTTCTCAAGATGATGTCTCTGCGTTCGGAACGAATTCCATATGCACTAACATCACAGGTACTACATGTATGGTGGTTATGGGACAAACCTTAAGTTTGCACATAAACCCATGAGCTGGCCAGGTCCTGCGGTCCTACCTAGACTATGTTTTATCTAGTCAAAACAAATTCAGTGCTCTGGAAGACGTTGGTGACAGTGAGGAACAATGGACAAAGTTTGAGAAATTCGATAAATAAAACTTGTGAAGAAATCCCTGAAGTAGATAGAAAAGCGAAAAAGGACTGGATGACAACAAAAATTTTAGGCTTAATGGAGGAACGGAGGAAGGCAAAGAGAAACGAGGAGATATACAGGAAGATAAACAAAGAAATCAGAAATAGGTGCAATGAAGCGAAGGAAGCTTGGCTGAACACAAAATGCAAAGAAAGAGAAGACCGACACAAAATGGATCCTCAAGGTATGTACAGACGGATTGAAGAAATTGTCCACAGACAAAATGCATGCACATCAATTCGTTGCTTGAAATCGAAAAAAAAAAAAAAAAAAAAAAAAAAGAAGACAGATGGGGAGAGTACATTAAATACCTCTTTGAAGAAGACAGAAACGAAGAACGCATTATAAGAAAGAACGTTGAAGGACCACCCATAACGAAAGATGAAGTTAGAGCAGCACTGACAAAGATGAAACCAGGAAAAGCCCCAGGACCAGACAACATTGCTAAAGAGACGATTACAACCCTGGAGGAATTGGTATTGAAAAAATAACAGTCCTCCTAAATGAAAGTTTTGACACTGGAAAACCCCCCAAAGATATGTCAAAATCAATTTTCATTGCACTTCCAAATAAAACAGGGGCTATAGAATGCGAACTCCATCGCACAATCAGCTTGATGAGTCATGTAATAAAAATCCTGTTAAGAATAATCATTATGAGGACAAGCAATAGAATCAAAAGAGAAATAGCAGAAGAACGGTGTAGATTTGTGAAAGAGAAAGGAACAAGTAATGCCATATACATCCTAAGAACTATCATAGAGAGGTCAATCGAGATGAATAAGGATTTATATTTATGCTTTGTTCCTTATTCCAAGGCTTTCAATCGGGTAAGACATGAAGAATTGATCAACCACATAGAAAGACTCAATATGGATGGAAAAGATCTACGAATAATCAGAAATATGTATTGGGAACAAACAGCTGCAATGAGAATAGAAAACGATATAAGCTCTCTCCAAAACACCAAGAGAGGAGTCAGACAAGGTTGTGTTTTATCACCAGATCTGTTTTCACTTTACAGCGAAAACATCATGAGAAACCTAGAGGAAGACCCTGGATTAAAGGTTGATGGAAAATGATAAACAACATTCGATACGTAGATGACACCATGCTGGTTGCAGAAAATGAAAGGGATCTACAAAACTTCTGAATATACTATTAATAGAAAGCAAAGGTAAGGGGTTGGAACTAAATAGCAGGAAGACTGAAGTCATGGTGCATTCGATACGCAGATGACACCGTGCTGGTTGCAGAAAATGAAAGGGATCTACAAAACCTTCTGAATATACTATTAATAGAAAGCAAAGGTAAGGGGTTGGAACTAAACAGCAGGAAGACTGAAGTCATGGTGATCAGTAAAAAAAAACAACATGAAATCCCCTCATGCAAAATGACAGCAAACGGCACAACCTTGAGACAGGTAAAGAAGTTTAGATATCTGGGAACGATCATTTCACCAGACGGCAGATGCACATCAAAAATAGCCAGCAGAATTAGCCGAGCCAAAACAGCATTCAAGAAGAGGAAAAGCATTCTTACCAACAAATGCCTATCAATTAACACCAGGAAAGAGTTCTTGAGTGTTATATGGAACCAATACTATTGTACGGTTGTGAGGCGTGGACAGTCAACAAGCAAAGTCAGAACAAGATTGAGGCAGCCGAGATGTGGTTTCTAAGAAGAATGTTCAGAGTTCCATGGACGGCAAAGAAACAAACGAGACAGTCTTGATGGAGGCAGACACAAGAAGATCATTCATAAGGAAGATAAGGAAAAGAAGGCAACATTTATATGCCATTTTACGAGGAAAGGGGAATTTGAGCACCTTGTCACAACAGGAAAGGTGGAGGGAAAGAGAGCACCAGGTAGACCCAGGGAGAAGATATTGGAGGACTTGCAGAGTGGCTGAAGACAAAGAGGGTGAAGGAAGTGCTTGAGGCAATAAGGGATAGAAACAGATGGAAGACCATGATCGCCAAACCATGTGGCAAGGCACCTGATGATGATGATGATGATGATGATGATGATGATGATGATGATGATGATGAGATGATGATATTTTATTCTGGTATTATATCAGCCTACCACTGGAATAATCTTGGTTACATGTTTGTCCAAGAGGGGTTCATCACCGCACTCAGACAATTCCTTATACCTTTGACTCCATCACCATATCCACCAACTGCAAAAACTTAACCCTTTGATTCCCTCACTCTATCCACCAACTGCAAAACTTAACCTTTTGATTCCCTCATACTATCCATCAACGGCAAAATTTTAAACCTTTGACTCCCACACCCTCTTCTTTGACTCCCACACCCTATCCACCAACTGCAAAAGCTTAACCCTTTGGTTCCCTTACCCTATCCACCAACTGCAAAAAGCTTAACCCTTAAATTCCCTCATCCTATCCACTAACTGCAAAAAAATGACTCAACCCTTTGATTCCCTCAGCCTATCCACAACTACAAAAACTTAACCCTTTGATTCCCTCATCATATCCACCAACTACACAAACAAACAAAAAATTCAACCCATTGATTCCCTCACCCTATCCACTAACAGCAAAAAAAAGAATTAACCCTTTGACTCCCTCACCCTATCCACCAACTGCAAACAAAGTTAACCCTTCGATTCCCTCACCTTATCCACCAAATGAAAATAATTAACCCTTTGACTCCCTCACCCTATCCACCAACTGCAAACAAACAACCCTTTTGATTCCCTCATCCTATTCACCAGCTTCCTGCCGGAATTGATGGATAAGGTGAGGGAATCAAAGGGTTACGTTTTTCCTTTGCTGGCATGGTTGGCAAAACAGGGTGTTGGTGGACAGGGTTCGGGAGTCAAAGTGTTATATGCGCTCTAGCAAATCTGCGAGCAATTATCTAGCAGACAACTGAGCCTCTGCCCAAAATCCTACGCCCTGGCAAGCTCTTGAAATAGGAAGTGGTAAAAGGAGTGGGGGTGGATTAAACGAGACCTGTGAAAAACTACGCTGACACTACCAGAATGATAGAAACATTAATTAAAAGATGCATTAAAAGATGGTCAACAAACGAACAGACCAGTTCTTAATGTTGCGGGCTGGGACTGAACTGGAGATATCTGATCTTGAGTCTACAGTTTTTTCAAAATAATCATCCAGCCCGGTGAAAAAAAATACAAGAAAAGAAAACAAAACAAAACAAAAACAGCAAACAAACAAACAAAACACACACACAAAAACGTGGCATGCACGAGGGTTGAACCCCAACCCCTGCGTTATGAGCATGGCCCTCTTACGACTGAACTAATTGATCGGATTGAGAAAAAAAAAAACCAAAAAAACCCAAACAACAAACAACAAAAACCAGTGGCCTGCCAAACCAACAACAACAACAACAAAACCAGTGGCTGCAACCAAACAACAACAACAACAAAACCAGTGGCCTGCCAATAGGTTGAACCCACAGAATGATTTAGAGCATTAAGATGGACGGTGCACAGGCCAATTCTTATGTTTCATGCTGGGATTGAACTCGAACTCGAACTCGAACTCGCTGATATTGATGTCACAGCTCTACAAACGGAGCTTACCAACGTCAATTGCGATAAACATTTGGTCTGCAGGTAGGGATGATTCCAATTTCTGTGAATTGCGAAATGAAGATGTGACATTTATGGATTGGCCAATATCGAAGGCTTGTAGGAACTGCAATGTGAGAAGTGTTCAGTTAGAAGGATAGTCTTAAAGCATCTGCTGTATTTATTTATTAATTTATTCCCTTTTTCCTTTTTTCTTTTGTTCTTTCATTCATATGTTTATTCGTTTAATTGTCCATTCATTTGTTCATTGATTTATTCCTTTTTTTCCTTCATTTAGTTGTTTATTCATTTATTCATTCAATTATTCTTTGCTTGATTGATTGATATGTTGATTAATTTATTCATTTATCTCTTTATTTGATTAGTTAGTAATCTGTTTATTCTGTATGTATATTTTTTGTCACAACGGAATTACCATGTAAAATTGTTGTAGCTCCACTCTCTGTGTTGTTTGTTTGTTTGTTGTTTGTTGTTTTTTTTTTGTTTTTTGTGTTGTTTGCTTAGTTTGTTTGTTTGTTTGTTTTGTGTTGTTTGGTTTGTTTGTTTGTTTGTTTGTTTGCTTGTTTGCTTATTTTTTGTTTATTATTGTTTGTTTGTTTGTTGTTTGTTTGTTTGGTTTGTTTGCACGTTATTTCTCTAAGCGTGCATTTCATGTCAGCTAAGTATAATTATGCTGTAAGTCGGATGTCGGTTTGTCGTCTTGCTTGAAACTCTAGCAGCTAGACCACAATGTATGATATAGTGAGAAGAAGGAGGAGAGAAAAGTTCCTGATCGATCTGAGATTCAGACAAGTGAACCCTATGGCTTCCTCACCCTATCCACCAGCTTCCCATAGGGAGTTGCTGGATAGGGCGAGGGAGTCATAGGATTAAGTTTTGGTTTTGCTGGCATGGTTAGCAATGTAAGATGCTGATGGACAGGGCGCGGGAGCTAAAGGGTTAAGATAGGATAAGATCAATCTTTATTTCCAAGGGTAAAAGATGAGAGCGGTTAAGATAGGATAAGATCAATCCTTATTTCCAAGGGTAAGAGATGAGAGCGGTTATGATAGGACAAATGTATATGGATTTTTTCCCCAGCGTAGAGACGCTATCTTGAGAAATTGAAACTGAAACTGAAACTGAAACTGAAACTTGCAGTTTAGAGACTTCTGAGAATCGAAATTTACGGATTGCAGCATTTGGAATTGATTGCATTGGGACAATGGCAAGATTGAAGACTTGCGGGCAATAGAATGTTGGATGTGTTCAATAAGAAGGATTGACCACATCGGGGTATGTCCGATGTGCTTATTCGCAGACCTGCAGTGTCGGTATTTGTTTTCCATTAACACAAGGGATGGAACTGATTTTCTCCATGGCCATCGCCATGGGCTATCAGTTTATCTTTGGGGATGATGCCAAGCTCGGAGACATCTGGGAGTCGAAACTCAAACTTTGTTTTTTTAGGGATGCATGGCACTGGGACATAAGCAAGATTGAAGAATTCAGGGAAGTGGTGTTTGGAAAGTTGTTTAAAAGCGATTGACTGTACTGTGGTGTGATTAGAGACCCATAAATTTTTAGAATTGGGAATTCGTTCGAGAAGGATTCACAGTGTGAAATAGTTCCTCTTTGTGCTCGACTGAAATTTGTCAGTATTAACGCAGAAGGATCAACGATTCTATTCAAAATCTCAGGCTGTGACGAGCTCTTGTAATGGAAAGGCAAAAAGATTTAGATTCTGCACCAAAAACTAGACTTCTGCTTAAGATTCTGTGTGGAAAGCAAGTGATGCTAGAAGACTGATTAGAGCTTTCAATTAAGAGTGGAAGCTGCCGGTCAACTCGACACGTGCTGGGATGAAAGTCGATATATCAGAGTGCCAGTTATATCTCTAACAACGTAGACAGAGGGCCCTCCAGGAATTAAAACCAGCTAGGACCCAAGAAGCATTCATCACAACCACACACTTTAGTATGCTGGTTCAGAAATCTGCCCAGAACGATTTGGAAGGATCATGATCTGTGCAGAAAATCTTCGGCTTTCACAAGATATTGGGATGGAAGATGGAAAAGAACTTGGAATGTAAAACATGAAGCTGATCTCTAACATTCTATGCCAAACTCTAAGCCGGTGCCAGAAGAAATGAATGACACATTCATAAAAGGGGAAGCAGCAGCTTAGCTTTTATGATACGTGCTGGGATTAGACTCAAGACATCAAATCTTACGACATGGCCCTATCCACTGAGCCAGCCAATCCTCCAGGAATTGCAATTGGGAATTTGTTTAACAGAGATCCATCACAGTCAGGCATTTTCGATGTGTGTTCGACTCAAGTTTGCCAGTAATGATCTGGAAGGCTGCACTGTACCAGTAATAATCTGAAAAGCTCGGTTCTGCCACTAATATCCTGGAGAATTAAATCTGCCAGTAATGATTTGAAAGGCTTAAATTTGCCAGTAATGATTTGAAAGGCTTTAATTTGCCAGTAATGATTTGAAAGGCTTAAATTTGCCAGTGATGAATTGAAAGGCTTAAATTTACCAATAAATACCAAAAAATCCTGACAGCAATGATTTCAAAGGTTCAAATCTGCTGTAATGATCTGAAAGGCTCGCAGCTGCCGAAAAAGATCCGGAACACGCAAATCTTCTAAAAAATAATCTCAAAGACCATGAATCTGACAGTAAAGATCCGGAAGACTCATATCAACGCGTGATGATATGGAAGGCTAAGATCTGTCAGCAATGATCTGGAAGATTCAAATCTGCCAGTAATGATATGAAAGGTACAGCTCTGCCAGTTATAATCTGCACAGCTTAAATCTGCCAGAAGTAATCTGAAGGTACAAATCTTTTTTTTTTCACCTTTTTTTATTCATTTTTTTTAACAGGAATAGACATCAATAAACAATGTAGTAACAAAACAAAACAAAAACAAATAATAACAATTTCAATTCATAATAATTGTTCACATAAAAAAAGAAAACATTTAGCCTACAAAACATATAAAACAATATTCTAATCAATGATGATTTCATTATGTATATCAATATTTAAGAAACACGTCAGAAAGAAAGTCTGTTTTCTACACAGGGAACATTGATCTATAATTGTTCCATTCAGCATTAAAAAAGGACAAGCGAAAGTTTATTTTGGCATTATACTGTTTACTTTTGAATCTCTGGTTTAGCATTCTTTGGAAATTATGTATATTTGGAACACACTTGTCTATTTTGCATTTATATAAAAATTATTTTGCAAACATTATTATGAGATCAAATACTCAATCTGTTTTTACATTTTGGTCAACACCGAACAACACCAGATTTCGTGTGACTCTGATGTTGAAGGTATTTTCGCATTTTGCGTTGATTAGTTGTTGTTTTTTTTGTTAAATTCCAGAAATTTCGGACACAGTAACAGTTCCACAGAAAATGTTCAATAGAGTCTCTTGCATTATTACACTGAAGGTAGAAATCTACCGGTGACGAGCTGGAAGGGTCAAGTCTGATACTAATGATCTGGAAAAATCGTGAACTCTGGGAAAAGCCCCAAACTTCAGAAACATGTCATCGTGATGCAGTGGTTAGCACAAGAGACAGACGACTTGGGGGTTCTGAGTGCGAATCACCATCATGCCTGTCAAAATCACCGTGAGATCTGTTGGCTCCAACCGCTCCTACTAGAGTTTTTAGCGTGTTATAGGCTTATTGGGAATACTGGGACAATGCAGCAAAGTCTCATCCACATTATGAATGCGTGCTTGAAGGTGTTACTAAAATTTCTTGACCAATACAGTTGGTGTCTGTATCTCTCAAGCTTGGTTGACACAAAGATATATTAAGAAAGTAAGCGAAAGACAACAGCACTGTCACGCAGTCTTAATCCAGGATCTTGTTGCTGCATTACTTCATTGACTCAAGAGCTCCCCCCTCTCTCCACCTCTAATGTGTATATGTGCATGTGTGGGCGTGTATATGTGAGTATATTTATGTATGCCTAAGTTTGTTTCGCGCGCGCGCGTGCGCTCACTCATGTGTGTGTGTGTGTGTGTGTGTGTGTGTGTGCTGTGTGTGTGTGTGTGCTGTGTGTGTGTGTATGTGTGTGTGTGTGTGTGTGTGTGCTGTGTGTGTGTGAGTGCGTGCGTGCGTGCGTGTGTGTGTGTGTGTGTGTGTGTGTGTTCGTTCGTTCCTTGATTTAACGTCTTTTCACTATAAGTGATATTAGACGGATAAAAATGGCATGGAGGATGATTTTTTTTTTTTGGGGGGGGGGGGAGGGAGGAGGGGAAAGAAGGGAACAGAGTAAGAGACGGGGAAAAAAAAAAAATTAAAAGGAACCGGCAAGGTCTTTAGAAAAATGATATGGATGATCAGAGAAATGAAACTAGAACAACGCTAACATCAAATGTAAAAGAAAAATCGTCATAAAAAGCAAAACAAAACAAAATAAGATAATGATAATTAAAATAATAACCTTAAAGTAACGCATTAACAGGACTGTGAACCAATGATTCTGAAATTTTAACTAACAGAACTTGATCTGATATCACTTCTTTAAAATGCTTTTCAAGATAGTTTCCTTGTGTAAACATCTTTGGTAAAAAATAACGAAGCTTTCTGCAGTAAAACAAACAGTGATACAATGTGAATTGTTCACCGCAAATACATAAAACGTTTTTACAATATTTTGTTTTCAAAGCGTTCAGTTGAATACGAAAATATGTGGTAACAATTAATCTCAAATGATATATCGAAGAATACTGCATTTTTTTTACAGATATTTGAATTGAAAGTTTGATTCTTTTTTGAGACACAAATTTTTCATTTAAATGTTCATGAAATCGAATCCATGATGCTAATTCTAGCGAGTTGTAAGCTTCTTTTACCGAGGTGTTAACATGTAATTCTATGGAATTTTCAAAACGGAGTGCACCGGATTTAGCTGCTCTGTCAACTACGTTGTTGCCGTGAAGACCAACGTGAGAAGGCACCCAGCATAAACTGATTTCCGAGCCATTTATCTTTAAACAGTGTATTAGATGATTTGCCTCAATTATTAAATCAGGTCTTGTGTCTGTATCAAAAGACTGTAAGGCATATAATACAGATTTTGAATCAACAAACAGAACTACTTTGAAAGGCACAGGCCGAAGGCTTATCAAATAATGCAACGCTTGAACAACAGCGACCAATTCTGCTGTATATATAGATACATTTGCCCCAATGAAAAAAGACTTTTTAATGTTAAATTTTGGAACATAAAACGCTGCTCCAGCGCTCTGATTTGCTAAGACTGACCCATCAGTAAAAATGTGGAGGTGGGTACGGTACTTTTCATCGATGTGTTCACAAGCTGTGGATAGCGTAATGTTGACATTATCATCTTTTTTAACGTCTGCATAATCGAGATCAAACGTGGCCTTTAGCATTTCCCATGTAGGGATAGGCGTTAACATTGGTTTTTCGGCTATTTCATCCATAGTTATGCTGGATTGTTTGATCAGGTCAGATATGTAAGTTGCGGTTGTAATTTGTGATGAAATGTTTTTTGCTCGTTTTGGAAAGTCAATATCAGACCTGATTTTAATTTCTTTGCTCACAAAATTATTCGCTTGTGAAGTAGTTCTAATTGCAAACTTTGCTGTAGCTAGCTCACGATGGTTGTTTAGAGGTAGAATTCCAGCAACTTTGTACGTTTCCAGAGTAGAAGCATGAGTTGGTACACCTAGTGCAATTTTAAGACTTTTGCAGTCCAAGTTCTGAATCTTTTTT
>JAPXFY010000014.1:53137167-53144667 GCA_030674185.1 Monoplex corrugatus | reverse complement strand
ATCAGTATATAACTAAATACAAATAGATACACCAACATAAAATTTAAACATACCGCTGCTAACACTAAATAACATAAAACATAAAATTTACCTTCAACAAGACATATTAACATAGTAAATTCAAATATTACTAAAAATAGTGACAATCATACAAAAATATTTTCTCTCTCTTTCTCTTCACACACACACACACACACACACACACACACACACACACACACACACACACACACACACACACACACACACAGAGAGACCCAAACACACTCCCTCTCTCAACCACTCAGTTTCTCTACTATCAAATTCTATCACGCTTACACATACTCTTACTCATACTCTCACTCTCTTGCCCCACCCCAACCATACTCTCGCTCTCAACCGTGCTCCCGATATTCCTTGCTCACTCTCTCTCTCTCCCGCACAGCCTCTCTCTCTCTATCATATTTGTATTGACGCCATCGATGCCATCATGCGGTGGAGAAGATCCATGATGATTATGGCATAAAAACCTTGAGCCTGCACATAAGCCCTGTGGATATTAAGGTAGTGAGGACGAATCACGGAAGAGACAATGATCATGATGACTCTATGTTCTGTGGATCCCCTTGCTCCTGGATCCCCGCCCCCCCCCTCCCCACCCGTCGTTATCTAGTCCTTAACTGAATTATTGTTGATGAGAACTCAGTCATGGGCCTTTGGCATGTGTATTACTTTGTGTTGTATTGTATTGTATTGTGTTGTGTTGTGTTGTATTGTGTTGTATTGTACTGTGTTGTATTGTATCGTATTGTAGTGTGTTGTGTTGTATTGTGTTGTGTTGTGTTGTATTGTATTGTGTTGTATTGTAGTGTGTTGTATTGTATCGTATTGTAGTGTGTTGTATTGTATTGTATTGTATTGTATTGTGTTGTACTGTACTGTGTTCTGTTGTGCTGTGTAGTGTAGTGTAGTGTAGTGTAGTGTAGTGTAGTGCAGTGTAGTGTAGTGTAGTGTAGTGTATAGTGTATCGTATTGTATTGCATTGTATTGTATTGTATTGTATTATACAATTGTATTGTACTGTGTTGTGTTGTGCTGTATAGTGTAGTGTAGTGTAGTGTAGTGCAGTGTAGTGTAGTGTAGTGTAGTGTAGTGTAGTGTAGTGTAGTGTAGTGTAGTGTAGTGTAGTGTAGTGCAGCGTTGTATAGTGTAGTATAGTGCAGTGCAGTGTAGTGTAGTGTAGTGTAGTGTAGTGTAGTGTAGTGTAGTGTAGTGTAGTGTAGTGTAGTGTAGTGTAGTGTAGTGTAGTTATCGTATCGTATTGTATTGTTTTGTACTGCACTTGT
Source organism: Monoplex corrugatus (assembly GCA_030674185.1). NCBI lineage: Eukaryota > Metazoa > Mollusca > Gastropoda > Littorinimorpha > Ranellidae > Monoplex > Monoplex corrugatus. The sequence goes on along the minus strand of JAPXFY010000014.1, from coordinate 53,143,342 downwards.
CGTGTTGTGCTGTATAGTGTAGTGTAGTGTAATGTAGTGTAGTGTAGTTTAGTGCAGCGTTGTATAGTGTAGTATAGTGTAGTGTAGTGTAGTATAGTGTATTGTAGTGTAGTATAGCATAGTGTATGCAGTGCAATGTAGTGAAGTGTAATGTATCGTATCTTATTGTATTGTACTGTATTGTATTGCGGTGTTGTGTTGTGTTGCATTGTATTGGTGTTGTATTGGCATTGTTTTGGTATTGTATTGTATTGGTGTATTGCATTGTACCTTATTGTATTATGTTGGGTTGTTGTTTCCTACTGGATTCGGTTGTTCCAATCGGTCTCATCCCCCTTCTCCACCCCCATCCCCAGCGCAATTTTTTTTTTTTTTGGTACAGGCTCAAGGAAACTGCCAGATAATCGCTGGCAAATTTGGGTGTAGCGCATATGGAGTTTTCAGAGTGCGACGAATCAACTTTGAACAATTTTTTACAAAACCATGTTTTTTTTGCTGTTGTTCAACAAGGCAGACTGGCCAGGATGGACAAGTGAGTTGGCCTATGTCCTAATAGCAGACTGGCCAGGGTGGACAAGTGTGTTGGCCTATTCACTAATATTTGTTACTTTCTGTCCATTATGATAATTATGAGTGTGTAAGGCAGCCGCGAAAGTTCTCCATTCCTGTCTGTTCTTGGCCAGAATTTTTCTCTCCAGATAAGTTTCATGGCTTTTGAATGTTCGTTGGCATGTGTTCTTGGACAATCGTCTCTTACGTCTTCCTTCTGGTGTCCAGTGAAGAGTTGTCTGGATAGTGTTATCCTGCTCTCCGCGGATGATGTATCCAATCCGTCTCCATCGTTTTTAACCCTTTGATTCCTGCACCCTATCCACCCACTGCAAAAACTTAACCCTTTGATTCCCTCACCCTATCCACCAGCTTTCTGCAGAAAGCTGGTGGATAGGGTGAGGGAATCAAAGGGTTAACTTCTTGCTCTCCTAGAATTGTTGAGAATGCTGGATGCTGGTGGATAGGTGCGGGAGTCAAAAGGTTAATAATCATAGAGCCCATACTCTCATAACTGCATTGGGAGGATAGTCACTGCTGGTAGATCAGACAGTTTGCATGGTTCCTTGGAGGTTTAAAAATCCAAAGTGTGACTGCCCGCGTTTAAGCAAACAGGAACCAAAAAACAAAACATGAAAGAATACGAACGCGTATTTAATACAACAAGACAAAACAGGCACAAATTTTCGGCCAAATGTAAGATTACAAACAAACAAACACCAGATACAAAAATTATGAGGAAAAGACTGAAACTTCCCTGCTGCTGTGTCCAAAGACCAGTTGGCCGAAAATTTGCGCCTGTCTTGTCTTGTTGTATTAAATACGCGTTCATATTCTTCTTTCGTGTTTTTTTCTGGTTCCTCTTTGGGGGGTTGCTAATATCTATACCGTAGGAGAAAATGTTTCATTTCATTTATTTCATTTTATTTCATTTCATTTCATTTCCATCGCCAAACTCTGGGACCTGTTGCTTTTTAGGCGGGCGCTTTAGACATGGATCCATCAATCGAATGCTGTTTAAAAGAGGTTCATCATGTTTGGAAAGATTTCCGTTTCCTTTCGCAAACGTGTGGAACTGCCCAGACACAATCAATTTTTAAACCTCTGGTTTCAAATTCCCAAGACCCCATGGGCACTCCGCCAAACTTTGCCAGAGTAATGTCAAAGATTTCTTGGGAGTGGATACGACTATGCGCGTCAACACGGTCTTCTGCCTTTCTGCATGTTTGTCTGTCTTTCTGTCTTTCTTTTCGATTTTACTCTTTATCCTTCTGGTCCGTCCGTCCCACTCAGCCACTACTGATTTCCCCATTCCCCACTACTGTGTACTAGGCTACATCAGACTTTTCTTCAGCAAACTCCCTTTGAGCTTGGGGCAAAAACCCGTCGCGCGGACGTGATGTTCTTTCTTTTTTATTCTGTTTCTTTTCTTTCTTTTTTTTTTCTTTTACGTTCCTCCATATGTCTCCCCGTCTCTCTGTCTCTCTCTGTGTCTCTGTCTCTGTACTCTCTTTTGTCTCTGTCTGTCTGTTCTCTGACTCTGTCTGTCTGTTTCTGTCTGTATGTCTGTCTGTCTATCTGTCTGTCTCTGTCTCTGTCTCTGTCTCTGTCTCGGTCTCTCTCTCTCTCTCTCTCTCTCTCTCTCTCTCTCTCTCTCTCTCTCTCTCTCTCTCACTGTCATTTTGCTCGTTGTTTCCTGTCTTCCGTCTTCTTTTTCTTTTTTTTTCTTTTTTTTTTTTGGGGGGGGGGGTAAAAACAGAACAATTTGTTCTTTCTTTCTTTGTTTCTCTTTGTCTCTTTCTTTCTTCGTTTTTTTCTGTCTCTGTCTGTCTAACCTTAACCTTTCTACTTTACTTTTCTTCCTGTCTTGTCTTCCTTTTTCTCAATCCTTCTTTCTTTTTGATTTTTTTCTCTTTCGTTCTGGCACTTATCCCCCTTCATTTACGGTCGTCGTCCTTTCCTCTTTCTCTTCTTTCTGTCACTCTTTCTTTCTTTCTTCTTGTCTTTCTTTTTTTTAGTGGGGGGGGGGGGGCGGTTGATAGATAGTTTAACATCTAATTTCTTGTCCTAAGATCCTGGGTTCGATCACCTAGACATCTTAGTCTGGTGGTTGAAGGACGGAGATTTTTATCTCCCATGTCAACATGTGTGTAGTCCTGTACCTTGCCAGTGCCTAATCCACATGGTGTGCATACGCGTGCAGAATACCAAATATGCACCTGAAAGATCCCGTGAACCATGTCAGTGACTGAACTATGGAAACTCGAAAACATTCATTATGTAATACCAAAGGAAATAAGAGGGAAGCAGGGAGAATTTTAAATATCAACTAAGTAACATAACTCTTGATAGTCACGGAGTTATCCCCCATGTAGAATTTCTCAAACCCAATGCAGTTTGCGCTACCCATTCAGCTAGCATAGACGCAGCATAGAAGAAGAAGAAGAAGAAGAAGAAGAAGAAGAAGAAGAAGAAGAAGAAGAAGAAGAAGAAGAAGAAGAAGAGAGAAAGAAGAAGAAGAAGAAGAAGAAGAAAAAGAAGAAGAAAAAGAAGAAGAAAAAGAAGAAAAATTTCTCAAACCCAACACAGTTTGCGCTACCTATTCAGCTAGCAGAGACGCAGCCACAAAGCATAAAGTGGTAAGCTCAGAACATTCCTTTCTTCTTCTTCTGAGCTTACCACTTTATGCTTTGTGGCTGCGTCTATGCTAGCTGAATGGGTAGCGCAAACTGTGTTGGGTTTGAGAAATTCTACATGGGAGATAACTCCGTGACTATCAAGAGTTATGTTACTTAGTTGATTCATTATGTAAGCAATTACAAGTTTGAAAAAAAAGGCTTTTAGATGATAGTTTCTTTCGTTGGATAATAAAGTGATATTTGAATTAATCGTTTCCGTCATTATCTGTTGTTGGTATTTTTTTCTTTTCTTCTTACTTTTGTTTTTCTTTTTTCTTTGTTTCTTTGTTGTTGTTGTTGTTGTTGTGTATTTGTCCTTTCAGTCTGTCTGTCTTCCTTTCCTTCTGTTTCTTTCTTCCTGTCTTTCTATATTCTCTCTTCTTAAGTTTTGTCTTTTCTTCTTTTTCTTCTTCTTCTTCTTTTTTTTCTTCCTTCTTTCTTTCTTTTCTTTTAGAATGATTATTTCGGATCTTGTCCGTCTCGTGATATCGGCGCACGTCGAATTTATTCCGAGCGTAGAGACGCCGTCTTCAGAAATTGAAAATGAAATTCCCCGCTCTTTTCCTCCAGACATATTCCTAGTGTTTGGACAAGCCTTCATGCCTGCATGTTCTTCTTCCGTTCTTTTTATCTGTCTTCCTTTCCTTCTTCTTTGTCTTTCTCTTCTTTTTCTTTTTTCTTTTTCCCCTCTTTTTCTCCTCTTCTTTTCTGTGTTTCACGGTTTCTTGTTTTAATCCTTCTTCCTGTATGTCTGTCTTTCTGTTCTTCTTTTTCTGTTGTCTTTTTCTTTTTTCTTTCTTTCTTTTTTTCTCTCTTTTTGTTTTATCTTTCTCTGACTTTTCTTTTTGTTTTTCATCGGTTATTTGATTTTTCCTTCTTTCTGTATGTCTGTCTTTCTGTTCTTCTTTTAATGTTCTTTTTTCTTCCTTTCTTCCTTTCTTTTTTCTCTCTTTTCTTCTTTCTTTCGTTTAGTTTTCTTTCTGTTTTTCATCGGTTATTTGTTTTTATCCTTTTTTTTTAATGTCTGTCTTCCTTTTCTCCCTTTCTTCTTCATCTTTTTCTTTTCTGTGGCTTGTTTGTTTTCATTTTCTCTCTTTCTTCTTTCCTTCCCTTCTTTCCTCTTGTGCTCCTTCTGTCCTTCTTTCTGCCCTTTTTCGCTCCTTCTCCAACTCATATTCCTGATCGTTATCCTCTTTCCCCTCTTTTAAATATCATAGATTACTAGAGCAAGGATAATTCTTTGACCAAACGGTTTTTTCTTTTTTTCTTCTGCTTTACTTTCTTTCTCGGCCTATCTGCCCCGCCCCTCCCCCTCTCTCTCCCTCTCTCTCTCTCTCTCTCTCTTGTGATACAGTGAGCCTTGACCAGCCAGAATCATCTGCGGCTGTTCCGATGTTGTTGTTTTGTTTCCTAGCTGTCTTTCTTTTCTTCTTCATCTTCTCGTCTTTTTTCATGTTTTCCTTCCTTTTTGTCATTCTCTCCCTCCCTCCCTCCCTCCCTCTCTGTCTCTGTCTCTCTCTTTCATTCCTTCTTCTTCTTTTTTTTCTTCTCATTTTTCTTTATTCCTTCATTTCGTTCCTTCTTTCTTTCTCTCTTCTTATTCTTATCTCCAGTCTTTCTTTCTTTCTTCTTTCGTTTTTGTTTTCTCTTTTCTTTCTTCTTCACTTCGTTAACTTTTCCTTTCTTTGTTTCTCCTCTTCTCTTTCTATCTTTCTTCTTCTTCTTCTTCCTTCTCGTCGTTATCATTGTTCCTCCCTTTGTCTTCTTTGTAACATGTTTCTCAAATTTGTCCACAGACTGAAACTAAGAACTGTTCACTTACCTGGGATTCATCATTAGCAATGAGGATTTAAATCTGAAATCTTCCCTAGGCCAGCAAAGACACAGCATCAGCACCGTTCAGGCTGAAACCTGTATAGAAGGAAAAGGATATGTCCATGAAACACGAGATCAGCCTCTGACCTACACTGTTGTATTTTATCTTCCTGTATTGCATGAGCACCAGGTAGACCCAGGGAGAAATACTGGACGGACTTGAGCAGTGGATAAAGACAGACGGGATGGGAGAAGTACTTGCAGCGACAAAGGATGGATTCACATGGAGGGCCATGATCGCCAACGCCATTCTGCAGGGTACGTGATGATGATGGTGTATTGCATGTAAGACATGGACCCTTACAGCGTATTTTGGACATACGAATCCAAGCTACGGACATCAGGTATTATCGCAAGATGTTAAACATCAAATACTGATCATATCACTAATGGAACAAAAGTGTGCCAGATCATTCAGCAGTATACTGGACTCTATGAAGACCTGCTGACTTCAGTGTAAAAGATAAGAAAATCTACGTTGGTATGGCCATTGAACAAGAGCCAATGGTCTTATTAAATCAAAAATCCAAAGAAATGTCCAGGGATGGAGACGGACGGATGACAACGAAACGATAGACTAACAACATTCTGGAATGGACAGAGAAATCGTTTGCATAGACCCAGGTTTGGCATACAACCGACAGAGCTGGAGGAACCTGGTGAACAGTTCTTTAGTGCGGCGCCCCAGTGACTGTTCACGGCATTAATGGAGAAGAAGAAGAAAAAGAAGAAACCTACACATATTTTTGACCAGGCCACTTCAATTCTTTTTCTTTGCTTGTGTCTTTTTGACCCTTTTCTCGTCTTTATTCTTCTCCTGCCCTTCCTTCCTTGTTTGTGACTTTGTGCTACAGTAGACTTTGAGTTGGCAGACACTCCTGCGGCTGTTCCCGTGTTTATTTTTCTTTTATTTCTATCTGGCGTTCTTTCCTTCTTCTTCTTCTCCTCGTCCTTCTTTCTTCCTTTCTTCCTTCTCTTTTTCTTTTTGTCTTTCGCTCTTTATTGTTCTCTTTCCCTTCTTCCTTTCTTTCTTTCTTTTTTCTTTCTGTGTTGTGAGTTTCCCTTTTTTATTT
>JAPXFY010000014.1:53119667-53122167 GCA_030674185.1 Monoplex corrugatus | reverse complement strand
CACACCACATACACACACTCTTTCTCTTTCACACTCTCTCTCTCTCTCATTTTCTCTCTCTCTCTCTTTCTTTCTCCTTGGTCTCTCTCTCTCTCTCTCTCTCTCTCTCTCTCTTCACCATCACCGCCACCCCACCCTCATGTGAGCCAGAACCCCCAATGTAAATAAAGTCCAAGCACTAACTGATCTCCCTCACCCAATATCCAGAAAAGATTATATTACCATGGCAACAATTCCAACGAGAACAGCCGTTAATCTACGAGTCTGTGAGTAATCATTTTCTGGAAGGTGGTGATGAACAGGATCAAACGTTTTGTTTTCCTGACACAATTGATTTCTGGACATAATGCTCTGAGTTTGAATGACAGCTCTTTGTTGTTGTTGTTAATGCTGTTGTTGTTGTTGGTTGTCGTTGTTGTTGCTACATTTGGGGGACAGAGGGCGTGGTAGAAAGAGAGGAGAAGACAAAAGAAGAGAAGACAGAGACAGAGACAGAGAGACAGACAGACAGACAGACAGATAGACAAGAGAGAGATATATATATATATATAAAGAAAAAGAAAGAGAGAGAGAGTCAGTAAAAAGATGATCAAAGGAAAACAGGAAGACACGAATAGAAAAAAAAAGAAATAAATGTAAGAATGATAGAAAGAAAGAAAACAAATATTAAAAAATGTCAGAAAAGAAAGGAATAAAATCAATAAAAAAAAAAAGGACAAAGAAGAAAAGAAGTACAGAAAGATAGAGGAAAAGAGGGACAGAGAGACAAAGATACAGAGTCAGAGACAGAAAGAGGAAAAGAGAAAGACAAGAGGAACAAAGAAAAAACAAAAGAATAAAGGAAAGTGAGATTGCAAATAATGTATAAACAGAACAGAGGAAAAGTAATTAAAAAAAATGAACGAATAAATAAATGAATGAATAAATAAATGAATAAATAAATAGAACAAAGAGAAAAGCATACAAACAGACACACAGGAAAAGCAAGACATTTTTTGTACGTTATTGATATATAATGCTTTTAATGGCGCACACTTTGGTTTCCGTCCAAACAATCTGCGCCAAATTGTCCGAGAAGACTAGAGAATGAGTGTTTGTAGTTTTGATAAATAGAGAGAGGGGGTTGAGAGAGAGGAGAGAGAGAGAGAGAGAGAGAGAAGGAACTCGGAACTCGGAACGGATTTTAATGAAGTTAGACCAACAGAGAGAGAGAGAGAGAGAGAGAGAGGAGAGAGAGAGAGAGAGAGAGAGAGAGAGAGAGAGAGGAGAGAGAGAGAGAGAGAGAGAGAGAGAGAGAGTAGAACTGCGGACTTCGAACTTCAGACTTCAGATTTCAAACTTCAGACTTCAGACTTCAGAACTGTATTCAAGAAAGGCTATAGCCCTTACTGAAGGGGTGTTTGCGAGTAGAATGAAATAATCAGATAGCATATTGTGTAAGATTAACAAACAATAACAAAAGAAACTGTAAATACGATAAAGCAATTTCCCTGAATTTAGCTGCTTTGACAGGAACAAACCAAAATTCTTAGTATAATCGAAACGAGTTGAACACACCCACAAACACAGTTTAAAACATATTTGGGCATCTAAAATACTTTTGAGAAATAAACCTTGAACGGATTTCATCTAAAGCTGGACAACATAGGACAAGAGAGAGAGACAGACAGACAGACAGACAGACAGACAGAGACAGAGAGAGAGAAAGATAGAGAGGTGAAAGAGAGAGAAAGAGTGAGAGTGCGAGAGAGAGCGAGCGAGAGAGAGAGAGTGAGAGGGAAAGAGAGAGAGACAGTAAGAGGGAAAGAGAGACACAGAGAGAGACACACACAGACAGAGAGAGAGAGAGAGAGCTTTGGCTGTGGTCCAAAGAAAGAATCTGGAGGGAGTCATTATCTAAGAAGACAAACCAAAGAGGAAAAGAGACATACAAATCTTGACACATAAGAGAGACATACAATGGAAGTAAGAACGAAAAGGAAACACTAAACTTGAAAACAAAACTAACAACTAACAACTAAGTAACATAACTCTTGAGAGTCACGGAGTTATCTCCTTCTGAGCTTACCACTTTATGCTTTGTGGCTGCGTCTATGCTAGCTGAATGGGTAACGCAAACTGTGTTGGGTTTGAGAAATTCTACATGGGAGATAACTCCGTGACTCTCAAGAGTTATGTTACTTAAATGATATTTAAAATTCTCCCTGCTTCCCTCTTATTTCCTTTGGTAAAACTTTGTAACATTAAATCATATTGAAAGAAATAGGGGGGGGGGGGGGGTTACAAAAAGAAAAGAAAAAAACAATGTTTTAACTATTTGACTCCAGCACCTTGTCCACTAGCATCCTGCATTGTCAACCAATCAGCAAAGTAAAATAATTAACCCTTTGATACCCTCACTTTACCCACCAGCTTCCTGCAGGGGTGAGGTTGGGCTGGAGGTTCGGTAGAGGTGCATTTTCAATATACCCCAACAAAATAAAAACGATAAAAAAACAAA
>JAPXFY010000014.1:53109667-53112167 GCA_030674185.1 Monoplex corrugatus | reverse complement strand
AAACAGCAGGAAGACTGAAGTCATGGTGATCAGTAAAAAACATGAAATCCCCTCATGCAAAATAACAGCAAATGGCACAACCTTGAACCAGGTTAATAAGTTCAAATACCTGGGAACGGTCATTTCTTCAGACGGCAGATGAACATCGGAAATAGCTGGCAGAATCGGCCAAGCCAAAACAGTATTCAAGAAGATGACAAGCATTCTTACCAACAAATGCCTATCAATTAACATCAGAAAGAGAGTCCTTGAGTGTTATATAGAACCAATACTGTTGTACGGATGCGAGACGTGGAGAGTCAGCAAGCAAAGCCAGAGCAGGATTGAGGCAGCCGAGATGTGGTTTCTCAGAAGAATGTTGAGAGTACCATGGACAGCAAAGAAAACAAACGAGACAGTCTTGATGGAGGCAGACACAAGTCGATCACTGATAAGGAAGATTAGGAAAAGACAAGCAACATTTATAGGCCATTTTATGAGGAAGGGGGATTTGGAGCACCTGGTCACAACGGGAAAGCTGGAGGGAAAGAGAGCACCGGGTAGACCCAGGGAGAGAATGCTGGACGGACTTGCAGAGTGGCTGAGGATGAAGAGGGTGGGGGAGATGCTGGGTGCAACGAGAGATAGAGATGGTTGGAAGTCCATGGGCGCCAACGCCATGCGGCAGGGCATCTGATGATGATGATGATGACATATGTATATACAGGGGGTGCAAAAGTAAGTATCACATCATTACTATAATGCGTAATTCCGCTCTCGAGTAGAGGAGTGTGTGAATACCGACGGCAAGCAGTTTGAGTATCTGAGGGATTCAGGCTGTGCTTGTTATTACATGTATATGCAATATTCATTTGTTTGTATAATAAATGCAATGAGTATTGTACGTGTTTTCTTTTTTCATAACTGTATACCTACTTTTGCACCCCCCCCCCCCCCCTGTATATATATATATATATATATAAGTAAGCAAGTAAGTAAGGAAAGAAGGAAAGAAGGAATTTAAGTAAGTAAGTAAGTAAGTAAATAAGTAAGTAAGCGAATGAGTGAGTGAGTGAGTGAATGAATGAAAGGGTAAGTGAGTGAGTAAGTAAGTAAGTAAGTAAGTAAATACAACTAAGTAAGTAGTAAGTAAATATAAGTAAGTAAGTAAGTAAGTAAATAAAATCTATGGGCTGGCAAGGGCTTGAAATGGAAAAAAAATATGCAACAAGAATGATTTCATGTATTAAAGATGGACAGGGAACAACCCGTGATGTTTTTCCCTGCTGCGATAAAAAGATATCTCATCTCGAATCCACAGGTCTGTCAACTAAGTCAGTCAACCCACAAGACGTATAGACAGGCTTGAGCGGTACAATGTCAAGAGCAGAATGACTGGTACATTCACATGGGTAGCTAATGGGTCAGCTTGTGGATTGCCAGCTGGGTTGTTAACTTGAGATATAAATCTTGGAGTTTACGACTTAATCAGCTGAATCCTGCTGTATTAGGAGTATCTAGACCTCACACGCACGCGCGCATGCGCGAATACACAGACACACACATACATACAGACACACACACATACACACACGCCACACACACACACACACACACACACCCGCGAGCACACAAACATGCAGATACGTGTGCGCATACACGCTCATGCACACACACACACATATATACACACATACACACATACGCGCGCGCGCGCGCGCGCGCACACACACACACACACACACACACACACACACACACACACACAAACGAGTGTGTGTGTGTATGTGTGTGTGTGTTTTATATGTAAGTCAGTGCTTCTGCATATATTATACTTTATGTCTTGTAACTGTGTACTGGCGGAGATCCAAATGAGTTTGTAGAATAGCGCTTTACAAACATGACTGATGATGATGATGATGATGATGATGATGATGATAATTGTTGTTGTTGTTGTTATTATTGTTGTTGTTATTGTTATCATTATTTTATTATTATTATCATTATTTTTATTATCATTACTATTGTTATTATTATTATTATATTATCATTATTATCATCATTATTATTAGTAGTAGTAGTATTAGTATTAGTATTATTGTTGTTATTATTCTTATTGTTGTTGTTGTTGTTATTATTATCATTATTATTGGTGTCGTTGCTGTTGATGTTGTTGTTGTTATTGTTGTTGTTGTTAGTGAAGGGCAGTCCGAGTGATGCTATCCCGGTCTCCTCAGTTGATGTGTCTAATCCATCTCCATCGTCTTGAATAATGATGACAGAGCCTATACTCTCCTGACAGCAATGGGCAGGTAGTTGTTGGTTGGAGATTGTGTTGAGGACAGAAGATTCCTATGATATTTCGGGGCTTCTTTGTGTGGGAAGGCTGATAGTTTGTTTGATCGCTCTCTGTCATCCTCTAGCGTTGCTAACCGTAAATTAGGGTAGAAACGATACTTCTGTGTTTATAGTCTCATAATCATGTTGATGTCCATGCTGATCTTGGTGTTGGGTGTAGTTT
>JAPXFY010000014.1:53074667-53084667 GCA_030674185.1 Monoplex corrugatus | reverse complement strand
ACACAAACACACACTCACACAAATGCACACACACACATGCAAACATACACACACACGCACGCACGCAGACTGACAGACACACATACATACATATATACATACATATATAGACAGATGGATAGATACATATAGACAGATATGAGGGAGAAAGAGAGAGAGAGAGAGAGAGAGAGAGAGAGAGAGAGAGAGACAGAGAGAGAGAGATACACAGATATATGTATTCGTATGTGCGTTTGTGTGTATGTTTGGGGGTATGTGTGTGTGTGCGTGTGTGTGGGTATGTATGTGTATGTGTGTGTGTGTGTGTGTGTGTGTGTGTGTGTGTGTGTGTGTGTGTGTGTGTGTGTGTGTGTGTGTGTGTGCAGGACGGGAACAACTGTATCGAGAATGAGGAGCTGCATGGTTTCCTTAAAGATCTCATGGAACTGGTGCAGGAGGTGAGTTTGTCTGTAAGTCTGTCTGTCCGCTTGTCTTTTCTCACTCTTTGTCTTTGTCTGTCTGTCTCCGTCTCTTTCTCTCCCTCTTTCTATCTCTATCTCCCTCTCTCTGTTTCTTTCTCTCTCTCTTCCTTTCCCCCCTCTCTCTTTCCCTGTCTGTTTCTCTGTCTCTGTCTCTCTTTGTCTCTGTATGTATGTGTGTGTGTGTGCGTGTGTTTGCGTGCGTACGTGTGTGCGCGTCTTCGTGCGTGTGTGTGTGTGTGTATGTGTGCGAGTGTGTGTGCGAGTGTGCGTGTGTGTGTGTGTGTGTGTGTGTGTGTGTGTGTGTGTGTGTGTGTGTGTGTGTGTGTGTGTGGACGGCTGCTTTCTTGTTTTGTGTGTGCATCCATGTGCACTCGCTTGCATGTTCCTGTGTCTGCGCTCGCGCGTGTGCTTGTATGTGTGCGAGCGTGCGTATGTTGGTGCATACATGCGCGCGCGCGCGTGCGTGTGTGTGTGTCTGCCTGCCTGCCCGTCTGTCCTGTCTGTGATGTGCACTCACTCTCTCGCATATCTATATCACCAGGACTATGATGCCATGGACATCGAAGAATGCAAGAAGATTCTCATGAAAGAGTGCGACGTGAACCACGATGGGCGAATCGACAAGGATGAGCTGGCCATGGTCCTCATTTCCTTCGCCAAAATTTCCCAACCTGATGACAGCCAGCTGCACCAAGGTGCTGCTGAGATGGACTAGTGAGCTCGGAACACGGCTTGCTGATGCCTTCTAACTCCAGATTTACGGTGTCGAAGTTCCAAAACTGGAGAAGCATGATGAGAGAGAGAGAGTGAGAACAAGATCGCGTAGTTAGTCGCTAAAACAAGACAGGCGCACATTTTTGGCTTTTTTTGTTTTGTTTTGTGTTGTTTTGTTTTGTTCTCGTCGCTTTTCTTGTGTGCGTCAAGACAAACTTCTACGAGAAAGGGATAGAAGTCGCATAGCGACTTCAATATATGTAAAGATTTGAGTAATAAATTGCACACACACCACTCACACACGCGATATACATATTACATATATATATATAATATGTAATTTACTATTCATTTTTTGTAATCGTTATTTGTTATGAAAGCACGATTAATATCTTAAAAGAGACAGCTTCAATTTCTTTGTTCTAACGTCTTGTCGCTCTTTACATGGCTGGCCCCATTTTCGACCAGTGAAAGATCACATCCGGTTTTTATCAAAATCGTGCATGGGCATTTATAAGCGCTTTTCTGCGCTAGACATAATGACTTGTTCATGGTGGTAGTTTTCGTCTCGATAAAGATTTTCATGTTGTTTTTTTGTTTTTGTTTTTTGCATTTGTTTTTCTCTCCTTTCCTTTTTCCTCAACCATCCATAACATCCACATCCCACCCCCACCCCCCGCTCCACCCCCACCCCCGTATTCCCTTTCCCTGTTAGCTGCGCTGAATTTACCAAACGCTATTTGATGTTTTTATGTGTTGGTGCTCATTTCGAGATTTGTAGGTTTGAATGTCTTGATTTACTACAAATAGTCAATAATGATAACACCGATAATACTGACAGCGATACATGTGTTAGTTCTTCTTAATGATGAATGAAAAACTATTTTTTCCTGCGAGAAGCTGGTGGATAGATCGAAGGAGTCAAAGGGTTAGGTTTTTGCTGTTGGTGGATAGTGTGCTGGAGTCAAAGGGTTAAATCTAGCCTCATGCTTTCAGGAGTTACCCCATGAAACACACTAACAGTTAAACATGAGAATGCTTATGTGTCATAGCATAATATGACACGTCTCATGAATTATTTAGCTCTTTTACCTGTACTACCTAACAATCACGTCAGTCATGAACACTTTTTATAGTGCTTTAAACTACTTAAGGTAAAAAGAAAATTAAATATTCTTTGAACTAATATCTGATGTTTGCATTGTTGAAACATTCATGTTGATTCGTGTACGATTTATGTGTAAATCCTCTTTGGACGAGGGCCGGATGTAAAAATGTATATACAGTGCTCATTTTACACCCTTGTAAACAAAAATTGTTCTTGTTCGTATTTGTTCATGGTAAACAGGAAACACGTATAAAGACAAAAAAAGGGGAAAGAATGGGTGGCGCTGCAATGCGGCGACGGGCTTTTGCTTTTTGGAGAGCAACCCAAATTTCACATGGTAAAACAATTTGATAAAAAAAAAAAAAGGGGAAATGAATACCATAATGCATTAAAAATCAACCTTGTGGGTTCTTTTACGTGTGCAACTGTGTGGAGCACGCAGGACTTCGGTTTACTGTGACCTCCAAAAAGAATAGGACCCCGATCACTGTATCCTCTCAACGCCCCATTCCGTTCTCATTTCTCTGTTTAAAATATCCCTGTTCTTTTTAAGGGGGACCGAATATGTGCGTGTGCGGTGTGTGTGTGTGTGTATGTGTGTTTGTGTGTGTGCGTGTGTGTGTGTGCATGTGTATGTGTGTGTGTGTGCGCGCGCGCGTGTATGTGTGTGTGTGTACGTGTGTGTGTGTGCGTGTGTGTGTGCACGCGTGTGCGCCTGTGTGACGAAAATGTATCAGCAAGATTTTTTCAGCTGTTTCTGGATAGATCTTTATCAAATCTAAGTCGTAGGTGTAGTAGTTGATTGATGAGTTGCAAAAGCATAAGTTTACAAGTCATGGTGCCAATACCAAGGTCACTCGAACAAACAAAAAAGTGTAGCTAAAGTTAGCCACTGTTTGTAGGTGGTGTGTGAACAGACCTTTCTCGGCAACAACTACTGGCAATATTTACATCTGTTGGTGCTGATGATCTCACAATGATTATGACAGGACAGACGAGGGTTCAAACCCACACAATCTTCTAGTCGCTGGTCAGTTGCGCTGACCACTACATCATGGTAACCGATTTCATGTATTTATGGCTTGACTGATTGATTGATTGATAAATTGATTGACTGATTGATTGATTGATAAATTGAGTGAGTGAGTGAGTGAATGAGTGAGTGAGTGAGTGAATGAGTGACTAATTTTTAAAAAATTGTCTGCAAATGTTTTGGTATGATTATGTCACAATTTATAAACGTGCGAAACTTTCTGTTAATTGCAATATGCTGGTGGGGGATCTACACATTTCTACTTTTATTCATGCATAATGTATAATTTTATAAAGCATTTGTACCGTTTGAGCTCGTTTTACCTTTATAGATGACAGTGTGTATTTCTGTTATATACTCATGATGTCTTGGTACATTTTTTATCTTTAATGAATTTCAACCTGTAATTTTGTATGCTATATCCACCAAGATGTCTGCTTTCTTGAATATTTGCTTATGAATGTTGTGTAAAAATAGTAGATAAATAGGATTATTCAGCCTACTGTTTTACGGTTTCTTTTTCTATAAACTGTACATTTGAGTCCATAGACCTGCACGAACTATTATTATCATTATTATTGTTATTATTGTTATTATCATTATTATCATCATCATTATTGTATTGTAGTTACTATTATTATTATCATTATTATTATTTTTGTTGTTTTCTTGTTACTATCATTATTGTCGTTCTTGATTTTGTTACTGTAATTATCATCGTTATCATGATTATTATTGTTATGATAGTAGTGGCCGTAGAAGTAGTAGTAATAGTTGTAGCAGCAGTAGTAGTATCATTGTTGTTACTATTGTTATCATCATCATCATTATCTTTGTTGGTTTTTTCGTTGCTTGCTGAGCACAAAATATTTCTCTTTTATAATTCTCACGTGAAAAGTAAATATGTACTTCTTCGCATGTAGGCCCATAAAGTTCATAGTCTTCTATTTATCTACTTACCTATGTATTCATATTTGAATACTTTTATTTATTCGTTCATTACGATTCGTTCTTAAAATTTCAACAGGATGTGGTTGGGTTACTGTCTAAATAGACTTCATAGTGCTGAAATAAAACTGCATAGCATCAACAACAGAAATTCCCTAATGTTTTTTCCAGCCGGAGAAAATAGATTCTAACTTATTTCCAGGTCAACGGAAACATCAGGAAATTTCTGCTGTTTATTTTTTGTGCCAAGTTCGTGTATTTGTGGTTCTTTGTGTTTTGTGTAAGCTTGACAAAGGCTATTGGCAGAAAACTTGCGCCTGTCTCGTTTCGACAAGAAAATACATACCGGTAATACCATTCCATTATTTGTATGTGTATCTGTTTCTGGTTACTATTTGCTTAAAGCTGACAATTGCTTCGACTCAGATTTGTGTAATGTTGTGCACTGATATGTTAATGAATAGGAATTTTGTCATGTTTTCGTACCAGTTTTTCGTTCTCTCTCTCTCTCTCTCTCTCTCTCTCTCTCTCTCTCTCTCTCTCTCTCTCCTCTCTCTCTCTCTGTGTCTCTCTCTGTCTCTCTTATATACCTCTTTTTCCTGTTGTTATTGTCGTTGATGTTGTTGCTGCTTTTTCTTTGTCTTTTTTCGTATTTCTTCTTCCTTTTTTGTTTTTGTTTTGCTGTTGTCGTTGTTTTGTTTTTTTGTCTCATTTTCTACGCCACTCTTTTGGCCACAGAATCTGACAACTGTTTATCAATGCTGTGATGCTGATAACGATGGAGATAATGAACACGATATCGATGCTATGGAATTCTGGTCTGGGTTGAGACTGCGTGACAGGACTGTACTCAAAGCGTACTGTCACAGTCTTCCTTGGCGTTAAACAGGCCCGAGAGATACAAACATCTACGATGGAAGTCGGGAGATTCGACCGACAATCTCAATGACGCATCGGTAAAGTGGATGAGACTCGACTGTGTGATTCCAGTCTTCCCAATGAGCCCAAAGCACACTCAACACTGCGTAGGATCTTGTTGGGGCCGAAAAATCTCACAACGATTTTGATAGGACTGATGGGATTAAAACCCAAGGCATGCCAGTTATTGGTCCACCACGGCGACTGCCCAGCTACTGCTGCTATTTGTATTTCATATTCATATTCATAATATTCATATTCATTTTCATTTCTTTCGTCAAAGTTGATTTACCATATGAAACTTAGGCTGCCCTCCCCTTTGAGAGTACGTTGCGGCGGTCCAGTGCCACTTTTTGGGACCAAGACTTCAAAGAGCAAGAAGATTTATTGGTCTTCGAGGGGAGGGACCAAGGAAATCAATCTATCTTTCCAAGCTTTTATATCAGGTCTGCCGAGGGAATGCCATGGTCTTTAAGATTTTTAACTGCCGTGGGATCATTAGCGTGAGCAGGCCAGAAGGTACACGGGTCCGACTCCTTTCTCGTCCTCTTCCGAAGAACTAGACTTTTAGTTTGATTGTTCGGTTAAACTGAGGAGAAAAGTCAAGGCCTCAACGGGAAATGAACCCTAGAACCTCGAGTTTAATTATTGGCAAGCTAACGTTTGAACCATTCTGCCATTATTCTCCTTGTACCTTTGTTGTTGTGTTATCAGCGTTGAAAGAATAGCTTTTTCACTACTTTTTGCAATGCAAGAAAATTGTACTTCACATTCATGTACCCGTAGAATGTTGTAGTTATATCTGCTTTTTCACTTAGATTGTTCTTGTGAGGAGCTTGGTTTTCAAGGTGGAAGATAACTAGTTCTTTTGCTGGTTATCTCGCTTTTACATTTTTCTCATAACCCAACTTCGACTTGGTTCTATTTCCACGGTGTTTTCATTGAGAAAAGAATCTTCACAATTCAAAAATAAAGCGAAAAGTAAACAAAATAGTTCAGCGTTTATTCCATTTCTGAATGTGTTCTTACTATTATGGTTGTTGTTGGTGGTGGTGGTGTTTTGTGGTGTTCTTCTTCTTCTTCTTCTTCTTCTTGTTAGTACATGGCGACACAAAATAATGCAATGCAATGTAATACAATACAATACAATACAATACAATACAGCACAATGTAACATACACGGAAACTACTTTTCAAACGTTACCAAAGGTTGTCGCTTCGGGGTCCTCCTGGATATGAATTCAGAAGCAAAGGAAATGATTGATTGATTTTCTTCAATTTTTACGTCGGCACCCACCTCAGGTGATAAGACCGACGGGGATAACCATTCCAGGGAAGTGGAGGAAGGTGGGACTTAAATCTAACCATATACTGACACCACCAGAACAACAAATATGTTAAGATGGGACAATGAGAAGGCCAGTTTTAATGAAGCGGGATTCGAACCCACAACACTTAACATGTGAATCTGACGCTCAACCAATTGAGCTACTGAGGCCTGCAAAGCAAAGGAATAGGAACAGAAACAAAGAAACAATTGCGGACTAGCATGTCGTGTCCTCATTATGTTGTCCTCAAAACCAGCATCACATTGGTTCCCCTTGAAGTACCTTCCCTTTGGTTCTCCCCCCTTGTGTTCCCTCCCTTTGGTCTCCCCCCTTGTGTTCCCTCCCTTTGGTCTCCCCCCTTGTGTTCCCTCCCTTTGGTCTCCCCCCTTGTGTTCCCTCCCTTTGGTTCTCCCCCCTTGTGTTCCCTCCCTTTGGTCTCCCCCCTTGTGTTCCCTCCCTTTGGTCTCCCCCCTTGTGTTCCCTCCCTTTGGTCTCCCCCTTGTGTTCCCTCCCTTTGGTCTCCCCCCTTGAGTTCCCTCCCCTTGAGTTCCCTCCCCTTGAGTTCCCTCCCCTTGAGTTCCCTCCCATTGACTCTCTGCCCCAAAGTTTCCTGCCATTGGTTCCCCCCCTACCAACTTCCCTCCCTTGGTCCCCCCTAATTACCCTCCCATTGGTTCTCCCTCCCCATGTACCACTATTAGTTCTCCCACCCACCCCCAAGTTCCCTGCCATTGGTATTCCTTCCTCAAGTTTCCTCCCCTTGGTTATCCCCCAATTACCCTCCCCTTGGTTATCCCTCCCCAAGTGTCGTCCCACTGGTTCCCCTCAACTACCCTCCCTTTGGTTCTACCCCCAAGTTCTATCACATTAGTTCCTCCACCCCCCCCCCCAAGTAACATCCAGTCCCCTCCAGTACCCTCCCATTGGTTCTCCCTCCCCGATTTCCCTCCCATTAGTTCTCCTTCCCTGATTTTACTCCCATTAGTTCTTCCCCAAATTCCCTCCCATTGGTTCCCCCCACATCAGTCAAATTCCCTCCCATTGGTTCTCCCCTGCAAAGTACCCTACCATTGGTTCTCCGCCCCCCCCCACCTCCATACCCTTTCATTGGTTCCCTGAGTTCCATCCCATTGGTTCCCTCCCTAAGTACCCTCCCATTGGTTCTCATGCACATCCACCCCTAATTTCCTCCCATTGGTTTCCCCACCACCACCACCCCAAGTACCCTCCCAATGGGTTCCCCCAAGTAACCTTTCATTCCCTCCTAATGGTTCTCCTCCTTCCAAGTACCCTCCCATTGGTTGTCCCTCCCCCATAAAATACCCTCCCATTAGTAGTTTTCCCGCCCTGAGTTCCCTCCCAGTGGTCCACTCCCCAAGTAACATCTCATTAGATCTCCTGCCCCCAGTGCCTTCCTTTTAATTCTTCCCCCTCCCTCACAAGTTTCCCTCCCATTGATTCTCCCCCAAATTCCCCCAACTTCAATCCCCCAACTTCCCTCGCCCCTTTCCCAAGTTATCTCCCCAAGTTCCCTCCCCCTCCCAACTTCTCTCCCCCTCCCCCAAGCTCCCTTCCCTTCCCCCAACATCCTTACTCTCCCAAAGTTCCTTCCCCCCAGTTCCCTCCCCCTCCCCCAATGTCCCTCCCCCACGCTCCCTCCCATGGGTATGTCCCCAACCCAAGTTCCCTCCCATGGTTTCCCTCCACCATCCCCCAAGTTCCCTCCCCCAGTTTCCTTCCCCAAGTTTTCTCCCCCTCCCCCAACTTCCCTCCCCCAAGTTCCTTCCCCCAAGTTCCCTTGCCCCTTTCCCAAGTTCCCTCCCCCTCTTCCAAGTTCCCTCCTACAGTTCCCTCCCCCTCCCTCAAGTTCCCTTCCCCACGTTCTTTCCCTCTCCTCCAAGTTCCTTCCCCTTCCCCGAAGTTTCTGACCCTAACCCCAGTTCCCTTCCCCTCCCCCACTTTCTCTCCCATGGGTGCTCCCTCAAGTTGGCTCTCCCAAAGTTTCCTCCCTTGGGTTCCCTCCCCCTCCCCAGGTTCCCTCCCCCAAGGTCCTTCCCCCAAGATTCCTCTCCCTCCCACAACTTCCCTCCCCAAGTTCCCTCCCCCTCCCCAAAATTCCCTCTTCGAAGTTCTCTCCCCCTCCCACAAGTTCCTTCTCCCACGTTCCACCCTCACCCAAGTTCCCTCTCATGGGTACTCCCCCCAGACCTCCCTCCCATGAGTACTCCCCCTCCTCCATGTTTCCCCTCCCCAAGTTCCATCCCATGTGTTCCCTCCACCCTCCCACAAGTTCCCTCCCCAAATTCCCTCCCCTCCCTCAAGTTCCGTCCACCATGTTCCCTCCCCATCCCCGAACTTTCATCCCCCAAGTTCCCTCTCCCTCCCACAAATTCCCTCCCCAAACAATTCTCCCACTCCCCTAGGTTCCCTCACCCAAGTTCCATCCCCCTCCCCCAAATACCCTGTCCCAAGTTCCCTCCTCACTCCCACACATTCCTTCTCCCACGTTCCCCCCACCCCATCCAAGTTCCCTATCCTATTTTCCCTCCCCCAAGTTCCCTCCCCGCTCCCACAAGTTCCTTACCCTACGTTCCCCCTCCCCCAAGTTCCCTCCCCATCCCCAGGTTCCCGCCAGCAAGTTCCCTCCCCCAAATTTCCTCTCATTCCCCCAAATTCCCTCCCTTAAGTTCCTCCCCCAAGATCCGTTCTCCTCCCCCAAATTCCCTCCCTCAAGTTTCCTCCTCCATGTTCCCCCCTTCCAAAAATACCCTCCCCCAAGTTCTCTCTCCCCTTCCCCAAATTCCTTCCCGCACGTTTCCCCCTCCCCTCTCCCACAAGTTTCTTCCCCCATGTTCCCCCCCTGCCCCTGTCGCAAATTCCCTTCCCCCTTTCCAGAGTTCTATCTCTCAAGTTCCCTCCCCCTCCCATAGGTTCCTTCCCCCTGTTCTCTCCACCTCACCCAACTTCCCTACCCCAAGTTTCCTATCCCTCCTCCAACTTCCCTCCCCCAACTTCCCTCCCCCAACTTCCCTCCCCCAAGTTTTCTCCAACTCTCCCCAATCAATCCTCAAAGTTCCCTCCCCAAGTTCCTTTCCCCAAGATCCCTCCCCTACCCCAAGTTCCCTCCCCCTCCCACAAGTTCATTTTACCACGTTCCCCCCCTCCCCAAGTTCACGCCCCCTTTCCAATTTTCCTTTCCCTAAGTTCCCTCCCATGGGTACTACCCCTAAAGTTTCCTCCAATGGGTACTCCCTCTCCCCCAAGTTCCCCCTTCCCCAAATTCACTCCCATGGGTTCGCTGCTCCCATCCACAAGTTCCCTCCCCCAAGTTCCCTTCCCCTCCCTCAAGTTCCCTCCACCAAATTCCCTCTCCCTCCCCAACTTCCCTCCTCCAACTTCCCTCCCACTCCCCCAAGTTCCTTCCACCAAGTTCCCTCCCCTCCCCCAAATATCCCCCCCAGTTTCCTCCCCCCCCCCTCACAAGTTCCTT
>JAPXFY010000014.1:53037167-53067167 GCA_030674185.1 Monoplex corrugatus | reverse complement strand
GCTGGTGGATAGGGTGAGGGAGCCAAACTGTTAAGGTTTTGCTATGCTAGCATGGTTGACAACGCAGGATGCTGATGGATAGGGTGCGGGAGTCTTAAGAGTTAAGGAGTGGGGCAAGTTGATAAAAGACACTGTTTTGCTTTCTGGATTCTGGTTTAGATCTCTGTTGAATATTCCTGCCGCCCTCATGTGAATCGGCTGCAGAGGTGTTTGAAGTCACTCGCTTGTTTGAGTTCAGTGCTAATAATGTTGATGATGAAAATTCCTTTGAGTTCAGTGCTAATGATGTTGATGATGAGAGTTCTTTTGTGTTCAGTGCTAATGTCGATGCTGAGGTTTCTTTTGAGCTCGGTGCTAATGATGTCGATGCTGAGGTTTCTTTTTGAGCTCGGTGCTAATGATGTCGATGCTGAGGTTTCTTTTTGAGCTCGGTGCTAATGATGTCGATGCTGAGGTTTCTTTTGAGATAAGTGCTAATGATGTTAATGCTGAGGTTTCTTTTTGAGTTCGGTGCTAATGATGTCGATGCTGAGGTTTCTTTTTGAGCTCGGTGCTAATGATGTCGATGCTGAGGTTTCTTTTGAGATAAGTGCTAATGATGTTAATGCTGAGGTTTCTTTTTGAGTTCGGTGCTAATGATGTCGATGCTGAGGTTTCTTTTTGAGCTCGGTGCTAATGATGTTGATGCTGAGGTTTCTTTTGAGTTCGGTGCTAATGATCTCGATGCTGAAGTTTCTTTTGAGCTCGGTGCTACTGATGTCGATGCTGAGGTTTCTTTTTGAGTTCGGTGCTACTGATGTCGATGCTGAGTTTCTTTTGAGCTCGGTGCTAATGATGTCGATGCTGAGTTTCTTTTGTGTTCAGTGCTAATGATGTCGATGCTGAGGTTTCTTTTTAAGTTCAGTGCTAATGATGTTGATGCTGAGGTTTCTTTTGAGTTCGGTGCTACTGATGTCGATGCTGAGTTTATTTTGAGCTCGGTGCTAATGATGTCGATGCTGAGTTTCTTTTGTGTTCAGTGCTAATGATGTCGATGCTGAGGTTTCTTTTTAAGTTCAGTGCTAATGATGTTGATGCTGAGGTTTCTTTTGAGTTCAGTGCTAATGATGTCGATGCTGAGTTTCTTTTGAGTTCAGTGCTAATGATGTTGATGCTGAGTTTTTTTTTAGCTCGGTGCTAATGATGTTGATGCTGAGGTTTCTTTTGAGCTCCATGCTAATGATGTTGATGCTGAGGTTTCTTTTGAGTTCGGTGCTAATGATGTTGATGCTGAGGTTTCTTTTTGAGCTCGGTGCTAATGATGTTGATGTTGAGGTTTCTTTTGAGCTCCATGCTAATGATGTTGATGCTGAGGTTTCTTTTGAGCTCCATGCTAATGATGTTGATGCTGAGGTTTCTTTTGAGTTCGGTGCTAATGATGTTGATGCTGAGGTTTCTTTTGAGCTCCATGCTAATGATGTTGATGCTGAGGTTTCTTTTGAGCTCCATGCTAATGATGTTGATGCTGAGGTTTCTTTTGAGTTCGGTGCTAATGATGTTGATGCTGAGGTTTCTTTTGAGCTCCATGCTAACGATGTTGATGCGGAGGTTTGTTTTGAGCTCGGTGCTAATGATGTTAATGCTGAGGTTTCTTTTTGAGCTCGGTGCTAATGATGTTGATGCTGAGGTTTCTTTTGAGCTCGGTGCTAACGATGTTGATGCTGAGGTTTCTTTTGAGTTCGGTGCTAATGATGCTGATGCTGAGGTTTCCTTTTGAGCTCGGTGCTAATGATGTTGATGCTGAGGTTTCTTTTGAGTTCGGTGCTAATGATGCTGATGCTGAGGTTTCCCTGATGATCATGCACGGCCAAGGTGTTGAAATGGGGGAGGACGATGGAAGAAATGGGCCACTGAAACTTGATGTTTCAGGTTTCAGTTTTTGTTTCATTTATTTGTACAGGCAACATTTATAGGCCATTTTATGAGGAAAGGGGAATTAGAGCACCTGGTCACAACAGGAAAGCTGGAGGGAAATAGAACACCAGGTAGACCCAGGGAAAAAACATTGGACGGACTTGCAGAGTGGCTGAGGACAGAGAGGGTGGAAGATGTGTTTGCGGCAACAAGGGATAGATGCATAAGGAGGGCCATGATCGTCAATGCCGTGTGGCAAGGCACTTGATGGTGATGATTATTTGTATATTCTATTTATTTATCTATTTGGTTGTTTTTTAATATTTTTTGTTTGTTTATCTATTTATCGATTCATTTTTTAAATTTATGTTTATTTCTAATTTTTATGTATTTGCTCGTTCATTTATCTATTGTTTTTATCTTTATTATGATTATCTATTTGTTTTTGTTTTTATTTATTTATTCACTCATGCTTTACCTCCCCCAAGCCTGAACAGGGTCAGGTATCCATTCACAGCTGGGTAGATTGGAGGCCGTATGCACAGAGGTTGTTCCCAGGGCAAAACTCATGCAGTAAAATTGCAAGGTCGGAGTTTTTTACCAGGTTACAAACCAGCGTATGGGAGAGAACTATTGAAGTAACTATTCTCTGCGGCTGCTATGCTTGTTTCCCTTGGACTGACGGTGGTACACTCCAAACAACTGACGCGGGAGTCGTGCTGTCCAAAATATCTCTAGGGAATGTTAGAGATTTTCGGTGTTCTCTCTCTCTCTCTGTGTCTGTGTGTGTGTGTGTCTGTCTGTCTGTCTGTCTGTCTGTGTCTGTCTCTTTCTCTCTCTCTCTCTCTCACACACACACAACACACACACACACACACACACACACACACACACACACACACACACACACACACACACACACACACACACACACACACACACACACAATAAAAAAAAGACACACACTGATTCAGTTCCTTGTTCTGGTGTTGTGCTCGTTTGCACTAAAGTGCAATATCATTTTTTCAGTATTGACGAAAGAAAACAGTAGGATGTAACTAATACCCAGGAAGCTACGTAGTGCCTTCTTGCTCTCGTGTATGACCCTCTATGTGTGTAGGGAGGGGAGGATCGAGCTCAGAGGGGTGGGTGGGGGTGAAAATAGTGGTGGGATTTTGAGCCTATGTACCTGTTCGCGTGACTGTGAGTGGGTGTGTAAAACGCTTGTGTTTACGTGTGGTCTGGTAAGTACATGGGGTCCCCCGTGGGTAGAAAGACGGGGGCTCTTTCAGTATACATAATATCCCCATCTTTTGGAAATTCCGTGTTAGAAACTTCCTCTTTTTTGTCACTCTCTTGCTTTTTTCTTCCTCCTTTGCTTTATGTCATTTCTGCTTTGCTGGTCCACTCACCTGTATGTGTTCGATAAAGTCTTACGCACTTTTTCTTAGGATTGATAATTGGGTACATGTATATGTATTAAGTGCACTTTTGGCTCTAGGGTGGTGAGATATGCGGAAACAATTTTAGGTAATTTATGCCCGTTTCTATACACATTTTGGTGTCCTTAGGTATGCTTAAATGTGACCTCCCACCACGAAATCAGTCTTAACTGGCAGTCAGTCGAACAGCACTAGGAGCTGAAAAGGTGACTGAGGGTCTATCTGGGGTGTTTTGACTTTTTCTCAGAATTGATTTCTGTAGACTATAATCTATCCCCCACAGAATTTTTTTTCTTGAAAAAATATTATTAATCAGTTTAAATCGGTATTTTAATGCAGCAGAAAGAACGCAATTTCCTACCAAAAGAACCTATTTTGTCTCTTATTATGAACCGTAACTTGTACAGTACTCGCACATGTAATATACTGATGGAAAGCTCTTTGGTGCACCTTTCAGATAATGACAGCGAAAATTAGAAACAAACTGGTCAAAGCCACCAAATAAAGAAATTTAATGAAAATGTGTAGGACAACACACAGAAACTTTAGAGGTTGTTTTCTCAAAATGGCCGTCATACAACTTAATGACTTTATACATACATAACTTCCACATTTTTTTTTAGTACAAGCTTTATTCAAGTACCAAAACAATCAGCAAAATGTACACTTTCCAGTGATATGTATATCTCAAAATGCCCAAAATGCTAGTTAAGACTGATTTCGTGGTGGGGTGTCACAAATTTGTATTCACGTGGGGTTTTTTGTGTTTATTTTTTCAATTCCCTGTGCGATGAATTGGACAGAATGGTCAACG
The DNA here is from genome assembly GCA_030674185.1 of Monoplex corrugatus. Taxonomy (NCBI): domain Eukaryota; kingdom Metazoa; phylum Mollusca; class Gastropoda; order Littorinimorpha; family Ranellidae; genus Monoplex; species Monoplex corrugatus. The sequence goes on along the minus strand of JAPXFY010000014.1, from coordinate 53,063,018 downwards.
TCAGGGGAATCTCCTTAGATTATGTGTGCGAATGCATTGATATGTGTAGTTAATTTTCTTTTCCTTCTTTTTTTTTTTCCTGTTGAAGTTTTGTATGTTTTGAAGCGGTTATAGGCCTGATATGGCTGTGCACCGGCAGCTGGGCTTAAACACAAATAACAACTACATGGGGGATGAAGAGATAGAAGCTAAGATCAGGCTTGTGCTTTTAGGATGCTACGGTCCTTCTCTCAAGCTGGCGGGCGTGGTTTTTGTTGTTGTGTTGTTTTGTTTTATTTTGTTTTGTTTTATTAATTTATTTATGGTTGTTTTTTTGTTTGTTTGTTTGTTTGTTTTTTTGGATCATTGTACTCAGGGAGGTTACCTTTGTGCTCACCTTTTTAAAAAAAAATTTCCCATTTTCTACGCCATATCAATGGCCACAGAAGCTGGAACAGTTTTTACAATGCGATGATGATGATGATGATGATGTTGATGAGGATGGTAATCATGATGCTATGGAGTTCCATCTGGGATTGAGACTGCGAGACTGAGCTATTCTCTACGCTTACTATCATAATATATCCTGGCGTCAACCAGGCCCGCGAGAAACAGACACCTGCGGTGCTGGTCAGAAGATTTGAGCAACATCCTAAATGACGCATCCGTGAAATGGATGAGACTCGACTGTGTGGTACCAGTCTTCCAATGAGCCCATAGCACGCCCAACTCTGGGTAGGAGCCGGTGAGAGCCAAAAAAAATCACACAATGATCTTTGAAGGGACTGATGGGGTTTCGAACCCACAACCTTCCAGTCGGTAGTTCGTTGCGCTGACCACTACACCACGGCGACTGGTTAGCGGGGGTGGTTGTTAAGTGGGTAAACATGAGATTTCCAATCGAAAGATCCGGGGTTCAATCCACCTGGACACTTCTAGTTCTACCTGGTGCGTAAAGGGGTTGACATGCTTTTATTCCCCTCCCAAGTCAACATGTGTACAGACCTGCCAAAGCTTAACTATTTCACTCCCGTACCACATCCACCAACAGCAAAAAACTTAACCCTTTGACGCCCTCACCCTACCCACCAGCTTCCTGCATGAAGCTGGTAGAAAAGGGTGAAGTTTTTGTTTTCCTAGCATGGTTGATAATGCAGGGGGCTAGTAGACAGGGTGCAGGAGTCAAAGGGTTAACTTTCTTAATTAACTCAATGAGCATGTGCATGCAGATAAACAACTATGCATGTTAAAGATCCTTTAAGGCATGGGCAGTGGCTGGAAACAGGAAAACACTCAACATGGAGAAAAAAAAATAGGGGGTCGGGGGGAGGGGGGGATGATAATTTCTACGGTTTGAAAATAAAGTCTCATAGTCATTACCATTCCCAAAGTGGGAGACAGACAGACAGACAGACAGACAGACAGGAATAGGGGGAGGGGCAGACATATAGACAGACGTAGGGGTACTAATAATTTCTACGGTTGGAATATAAATTATCGTAGTCAATATCATCATCAAAGTGGGAGACAGACAGACAGACATACAGACAGACAGGCAGACGGACAGAAGACAGACAACAGGAATAGGGGGAGGGGCAGACATACAGACAGACGTAGGGGTACTAATAATTTCTACGGTTGGAAAATAAATTATCGTAGTCTGTATCATCATCAAAGTGGGAGACAGACAGACAGACATACAGACAGACAGACAAAGAACTGGTAAAAGATAAGAAAAAGAAGCAGGAAAAAACGTTGCACGTTACATACACAGTTCACTCCCTTGTCATGCCTCAGCCAAGTTAGATACACAGTTCACTCCCTTGCCACGACTTTTTTTCACTCCGTTTTATTGAACTATGCATACAGGTGATAAAAAAAACAAAAAAATCAGTCGCAGCTATCCCTCTACAAGCCGACTATAAAATCTACCCAAAGCCATTGCTCATAATGGTTGTTTTGCTTGTTTATCTTTAGTTTTGTGTGTGTGTGTGTGTGTGTGTGTGTGTGTGTGTGTGTGTGTGTGTGTGTGTGTGTGTGTGTGTGTGTTGTGTGTGTGTGTCTGTTCATGTGCTTGTTTTGACCATTTTTGTCTTTCCTTGCTTCCTTGTTTGTTTGTCTGTTTAGTTGTTATACAGGGGGGGGGGGTGCAAAAGTAGGTATACAGTTATGAAAAAAGAAAACATGTACAATACTCATTGGATTTATTGTACTAACAAATGAATATTGCATATACATGTAATAACAAGCACAGCCTTAATTTAATCCCTCAGATACTCAAACTGCTTGCCGTTGGTATTCACACACTCCTCTAATCTAGAGCGGACGCTCATGCACACTCCAGCACAAAGATCTTTACAGCATCAATTTCTTGACAAGCCTGCAAGATGAACTGAATCATGGTCATTAACAGTGCGCGGCTTGCGTGCGAAAACCCTTTCCTTTACATATCCCCCAAAATAAGTCCATCTGTCTTCCAGTATAGTTTTAAAATCCATTTGTGCTCCTCGTCTGTCAAATTACCAGCCATGGTTAAATTAAATTGCTGCTTATATCTAAATTAAATTGCGACTTTACCTGTAAAAAAAATTTTTAAAAATTAAAAGTTAGGATAAAAGTACATGCATATCATTAGTTACGATAATATATAATGACACTGAAAATATCGAAAATAAGGCCAACTAACTTATTGTGCTAATAATTTTAATGAATTAAGCATTATAATAATGACGTGATACTTACTGTATACCTACTTTTGCACCCCCCCCCCCCCCCCCCCCCCCCCCCCCCCTATATTGTTCTCCACCTTGTGGTGATTTTTTGTTAATTAACGTCTTTCTGTTGTTGCTGGTGTTGTTTCAGGCGCGTTTTTTCTTTTTTTTCCCGAATGTTTAACCCTTTCACTCCCGCACCATATCCACCAACAGCAAAAAATTAACCCTTTGACGCACTCACCCTATCCACCAGCTTCCTGCATGAAGCTGGTAGAAAAGGGTGAAGTTTTTGTTTTCCTAGTATCTCTTCTGTTCTTTGCAACATGTGTGTGTGTGTGTGTTTGTGTGTGTGTGTGTGTGTGTGTGTGTGTGTGTCTGTGTGTGTGTCTGTATGTCTGTGTCTTTGTGTCTGCGTGTGTCTGTGTGTGCATACCTGTGTGTGTACGGTGGTGCCTGCGTTCGTTCTTATAAAGTGGATTCACGTAAGTGCTCTTGGACAAACAATGTATGAACTTTCGTCCTTAAATGGTAGAGAAACATACAAAAACTATGTATACGTGTGTTTGTCATCCTGTATGCGCGTTCTTAATACAAAAAAGCCACGTTATTGTAAAAAAAATGTTATGATGACTTTTTCTGTATTCTGAATAAAGATATTGAAGAAAAAAAAAAAGAAAAGGGTCATCCCAAACTATACAATCTTTTCGCGAATATCCCTTGCGTAGATCAACATATGGCAACAAGAATAAAACAGGAATGTGTGTATACATGATATATATATATATAAGAAGCAGCCGATGTACAAGTTAACAAGATAAAAAAAAAATATACCCACTAAAATATCATTTTCAGCGTACAAAAGAGAAGGAAAGAAAACTAATATGCAAGTATCAAGAAAAAAAACAACAACAACATAATTCCACACGTAAAAATATATAAAACCACAACAACGACAATAAATAGTTAAAAACGTAACGGATGAATGAATTAAGGAAGAATTGACAAAATACAAACAATGATAGTGAGTACTAGGAGTAAATCCATCCCCTAAAAATATCCTCCGAAATCTGATGTCTTTGTACAAAAAGCAAGCAGTGCTAGAAGATCACAGATCTGATCCATTGTTCCCATCTATAACTGAAATGTACATTGCATAAAAATTTTAAAAAAAGAAGGTATTCTCCTTAAAAAATAACAGATGAAAACACAACGATGCTGTCAAAGAATAAAAAAAAAAAAAAAAACGTGGAGAAAGTCAATATACATTTCTCAGTCTTTCTGTTTGGTGTTACGTGTAACCAAAAACAAACAAACAAAAACAACAACAAAAACACGAACCATTAAATCAATCAATTAATCATTCGATGAAATAATGTAAATAGTAAACCATAACAGAACAAAACAAATAAACAAATAATCAGTAATAAATAAAGAGGGAAGAAAGGGGGCAAGATGCGTGCATCACACACACACACACACACACACACACACACACACACACACACACCATTCACACACACACACACACACACACACACACACACACACACACACACACACACACACACACAGAGAGAGAGAGAGAGAGAGAGAGAGAGAGAGAGAGAGGTAGAGAGAGGTAGAAAGACAGACACAGACAGATAGATAGGTAGATAGATAGATAGATAGATAGATAGATAGATAGATAGATAGATAGATAGGTAGGTAGGTAGGTAGATAGGTAGATCGATAGATAGATAGATTAGACACAGTCTTAGAGGCGGTGAAAGGAGAGACTTAGATGCATTCTAACCATCAAAGAAAGAGAAAAAAAAAGAAAAAAGAAAGAAAGAAAAAAAAAAAACCGAGCTTGGAAGGAATCAGTAAGCATACAACGTTGAGAAATGTAGAATAAAGAGCCAGTTAAAAGGCCAAAGAAACAATCAAAAAAATAAATAAATAAATAAAATAAACGATAAAAAAAAAACGTAAAAAGTACCCCCCCCCCAAAAAAAAAAAACACACCAAAAAACCAAAATCAGTATGTGCAGAAAAAGCAGCTGAAACGTGTAAAATTAAAGCAAAAAAAGCAGGATTATTTTTCCCCCATTAAATACGACTCATGAAGAAGACAAATAAAGCAAGAAAAAGCAGGATTTATTTTATATTTAGCAAAGTATTCTAACACACAAAACAGACATAAACTAAATAGAGTTGTTAGCTAAGTTTTTAAACACACAAACCAAAAGTAAAATGAATATCGTTTTCACTTTTAGCAAAGTTTTTAACGTGCAAAAAGAACAAAAAAGGAGTAAAAAAAAAAAACAGACAAAAATAAACAGGTTTTAGCGAAGTTTTAACACATAAGCCAGAATCAAAGTGAATAGTTTCAGCTAAATGTTAACACTCAAAACAAACAAAATGAACAGGGTTTTAGCTAAGATTTTAACACACACCAACTGCTCAGACTGGTATTCTTCGAAATGGACGATGGCAAAGAAAAAAAAACCCAAACAAACAAACACACAAGCAAACAAACGAAACAAAAGCAAAAACACTTCTGCATTCACAAGAGATTTTGTCTAGCTGGTCAGTTGGATTCCAGAGCATTTCACCCCCAAGGAAATCAGAATGTTGTAGTGTCTGGGTTATCAGTGACAAAGGGAAGTCCACGAAACTTCATCTGTTGGCAAGTTGTGTGCCGGTGTTATCGCTTCCGTTATCGTTGCTATTGTTTCTGTTCAGGTTTTCCCCCTTCCTGTTGTTTTTGCTCTCCTTCTTCTTATTCCCTCCAGAGTCAAATACTGGTCTCTATGGACGAAGAACCTGGCGCCAACTGAAGACGCGTTGTACAGGGTGCTTGGCTGCATGTGAAGTCTTCAGGTCTCCGATACTGTCAGCAGTCATGATGACAGAACTGGACCTATTCCTACCAAATACAGGGACAACGCCAGGCTGAACGGTAGGGTCCTGGTCGAGGGGAAACTTTGTGTCAAAGTTCAGTTGATACAGAAGACCACCAAGGATGGTTTATGAAGCACAGTGGCACAACTTTCAGGAATAGTTTCAATGTCAGTTTAAAGCAATAGGCCTAAATTCTATATGCATTGACGCCACTGATGCCATAAGATGGATAAGATGCAAAACAATGCTCCAGAAGAAATTATGAGTGAAGTGGATGGCATTCCTCTGGCTAGCCATTCAGCTCATTAAAAATCAACTAAATAGCCCTTTTTGACACTGGAAAAAAACCGGTTAGTCTGATCATTTGAAAAACATGGAATATTTTTATCATTATTCTAAAAGGCGTGGACAAATTCATCACTTTCTGATTAAAAAAACGGCAACATCGGTAAATGAGTAGCAAAGACTTCGATCATTTATCACATGTACAGAATGAACAAATTAGGCGTCACTTTCTAACTGAAAGCGATTACTTTGGTTCACTTGAATTCAAAAAGCAAACAAACAAATATCATTAGTCTTGTTATCACCACAAAATGGGTAAAACTGTTCATTTGCTCTTTTTCTTCTTTCACATTTGTGATGGTCAGTTCCATTCGTAAATCTGATACATGCATCAGCCGAGAAAAGATATGCCAACTTTACACATATAAATAGATATACCAACTATACACATGTTAAGAGAATTACCAACACATCTGTAAAGAGGTATACTAATTATACACCTGTAAAAAAAAAAGTATACCAATTAAACACTATGCCAACTATGCACATGTAAAGAGGTGTGTACCAACTATACACATTAAAGAAGTATACCAACTATACACATGTAAAGAGGTAAACCAAATCTACACCTGTGAAAAGATATACCAATTACACACATGTAAAGAGCTATACCAACTATACAATGTAAAAAGGTATACCAAATATTATCACCATCATCATCATGGGCTCTGCTACATGGCGCTGGCGATCATGGCCCTCCATACGAATCTACCTTCCGTCGCTGCAAGTACATCTCCCATCTTTTCTGCCTTCATCCACTCCGCAAATCCATCCAATATTTTCTCCCTGGGTCTACGCAAACTTCCCTTGTCAAAAACAAAGTTTCGGACAAAGGACACTTGATGAAAACCCATGCAAAATCAGCTGACAAAGAAGCAGACCCACACAAAACTTCCGCTGATGAAAAAGGCAAAATCCCAGTTGACAAAAGAGATCAAACTTCAATTGACAAAGAAAATCACCAAAGTTCAGTTGACACAGAAGACACCAATTCAGTTGACACAGAAGACCACCAAACTTCAGTTGACACAGAAGACCACTAAACTTCAGTTGACACAGAAGACCACTAAACTTCAGTTGCCACAGAAGACCATCAACGTTCAGCTGAAACAGAAGACCACCCACGTTCAACTGACACAGAAGATCAAACTTCAGTTGACAAAGAAGATCAAACTTCAGCTGACACAGAAGACCATCAAACTTCAGTTGACACAGAAGATCAAGCTTCAGTTGACACAGAAGATCAAACTTCAGTTGACACAGAAGATCAAACTTCAACTGACACAGAAGACCACCAAACTTCAGTTGACAAAGAAGACCACCAAACTTCAGTTGACACAGAAGACCATCAATCTTCAGTTGACAAAGAAGACCACCAAATTTAAGTTGACGGAAAAATAACGTCAACACAAAACTTCAAATGAAGAAGGAGACCCAAACTTGAGTTGATGAAGCAGACCCGAAATTGAGCTGATAACAAAGTCCCAAGCTTCAGTGGCTGATGAAGCGACACAGATTAAGTTCACCTGATGAAGCCGATCAGGCAGATGACGGTTGACCACAGAGAACACAAGGTGAACATGAGAGTGATGAGGAGAGGAAAAAAAAAGAAAAGACGCTAGCACACTACGACAAGTGAGCAAGACCACCTTGGTAGAAGTGTCACACGCAGATATCCAAGCAAGCAGAGAAGCGAGAAGGTCCCAAGTGGGCTAAACCAGCATACACCAAAAAAAAGGTTACTTAGATTGTTGTTGTTGCTCTTGAGGTTGCTCCATAGAGCAATACAGCCTATCCGCTGTGGTCTTCACGGCATTACGCATCTGCCCTCCTCTCTCCGTTCCCCGGGTCGTCGCAGCCCAAAAGGAGAAGGAAGCTGCCGTGAGATGTTTTGAATTTCTTTATGCACACCGTTCCTTTCATGTCACCCTTGCCTTTGACGACGAACACCGCACCCTGGTCTTGGTCTCCAACGCCTTCCACAGCTTGAGTCAGCAGCATGAATTTCTTTTTCATCAATGTCAAGCCTTCGCACTGAAGTCGTCCCAGACATCTGGCATTTTCTTCTTCAGTTGCGTTGGTGTCGTAATTGGCATAATATGCATCCATATATTCACATAGCGTGCGCAGTTCTGCGGTGTCCACTTCCGAGCCCTCTAGCTTGCTGCAGCAGGCTCCTGAAAGCGTCTCCCAGATGCCGCAAAAGTTGTGCAGGGAAGCGGGCTCCTGCTCATCTTGTCTGTGAACCTGACAGACCAGGTCATTCAACCAACCGTCCCAACTCATCGTGTGCTGATTGGTTCGCTGCAAGAAACCTGCAACAGACATCAACCTCTTGTAAGGATTGAACACTTGCTAGGCAGGGCCTTGTCTCCTCTGAGGACCTTCTTCTGCCCGGCTATCCCCAGTGTTTCTTACTACTGCACACAAGACATCAACGATCTCTATGCGTGACGTAACAACGGGCGTGACATCCAAGTGATATGGACAGGGGACTTCCAAACGGAAGGTGTGGGTTCAATCCAGCCTGGATATCTACCACCTTGGTGAATAAGGGTGGAACTTCTTTCTATCCACCTGGGGTGGACTTTCTTTCTATCTCCCAGGTCAAAACAATTCTGCACACATTCGCTGGTGTCTGAACACCTTTTTTTTTTAGCGCATGCAAAACACCAAATATACACACATTGAAGATCCTGTGTCTCAGAGTCTGGTCGCTTGCGCAAACACGAAAACATCATGCATGCACGTCCGACAGAGACGGAGTATCCACAACATGCAGCAACAAAATGTCTGCACGGTGCAGATAAAACAATGAGCATATTCGCACACGAGAAAACATTGCTCACAACGCAAATATAAAAATAAATAAAATATAACCAAATCTCAGGATAAAGGACATCCGATTATCCCCGAGGTCTTAACGGAGTCAGACGGTGACAGTCTCAATTTTCTCTCATGGCCAGCATTATGAAGGCCGTACCCAACTCCTCTTCTTTGCTGCTTTATCCTGTCACGGGTAGCTGGGCAAACCAGAGGCCGCGCACACCAAGCCTTGACCAAGTCATACTCGACATCGTTCAAGATTTGAATTATGCTGTCATTTCTTCCTATCATTTTCTGCCTTGCTGGTCCATTCACCTGTATGTGTTCGATAAAGTCTTACATACTTTTTCTTAGGATTGATAACTGGGTACATGTATTAAGTGCATTTTTGGCTTTAGGGAGTGAGACATGTGGAAGCGATTTAGGTAATTTAGGCCCGTTTTTATATATGTGTTAGTGTCCTTAGCCATATTTAAATTTGTAGTCAGGCATGTTTTTCAAATCCCCTGTGCGATAAATTGGACGGAGTGGTCAATGCCAGGGGCATCTCCTTAAATTATGTGCGCGAATGCATTGATATGTGAACTTAATTTTCTTTTCCTTTTTCTTTCCTATTGAAGTATTGTGTATGTTTTGAAACGGTTATAGCCCCGATATGGCTCTGCGTAGTCGGCTGGGCTTTAAACAAAAATAGCAATAACATTCATTTGAATCATGCAAGGTCTGAATAACCGTCTGACTAACTGATTGACCAACAGATGGAATGACAGACTGACCATTTTTCGTTATGTTAGTCTCTTGGGAGGCATTTGTTTGTTTATTCTCTCTCTCTCTCTCTCTCTCTCTCTCTCTCTCTCTCTCTCTCTCTCTCTCTCTCTGTGTGTGTGTGTGTGTGTGTGTGTGTGTGTGTGTGTGTGTGTGTGTGTGTTGGTGAACATTAAACATTGTTTAATGGGTCCTTTAATCCCAACTGGGGCATGGAGGACAACAGCAAATGAATGAAAATCCGACGGGATTATTATCATATAGCATGAAACAGAAGGAACTTAGTTCAACAGAAAAACGTACACTTGAAATTGTCCTACAATAAAATACTCACGTATTCAAAAGATACCTACACAATTTGATAAAATTTGATAAAATTTGCTCATTTCTATTCACGTTTTCCCCTCCCAGAAATGAAGTTACACAATAAAAACACTGACTTGACTGAAAGATATTTTTTGTGGAATAAACTGTCAGTCATCACCGAATTTACAACATTCGAAAATAAAGTGAAACTCATCGCCTACGGCATTGCCATCACAAAACTTACATGTTCTGCTCTGTCTATCTACCCCTCTGCGCCTTCATACTTCATCCCCAAGCTTGTGACAGCTGCATTAAGATTTAATCAAAAGAAAAACGTGTATGTCTGGCAACTGTGTGATATGTATGTTTCTACTCCACATTCGGTTTTAAAGTTACTATTTACTACTGGTTTCCAAAGCTCTCCTCCATACTTGCTGTAACTATCCTAAAGCAAGCGAAACACATATTTACGAAATGTGTATTTAATCAAAGGACATAACTCTTGAGAATTATCTCCCATGTTGCATAGAACTTCTCAGATCTAACACAATTTGCGCTACCCATTCAGCTAGCATAGAAGCAGATACAAAGTACAAAAACAGTAAGCTCAGAACACTCCTCAAATGTGTATTTGTTTCCAAAACTTTGAGATTGCTGAATACAAATTTTAAAATAGCTAACGACAATAAAACATAATATAAAAACGGGCCTAAGTTACTAAAATTGCTTCTCATATCCCGTTTCGTTTCACCAGAGCCCAAAACGCACTGTATACGTCCAGTGTTCAATGTAAGGGGCATTTCCTTGGATTATGTGCACGAATGCATTGACAGTTGCGCTTAATTTTCTTTTTTTTTGTTTTGTTTTGTTTTGTTTGTCTTCTTGATGAAGTATTGTGTAAGTTTTGAAACGGTTATGGCTCTACGCAGTCGGCTGGGCTTTAAACAAAAATAACAATAATAACAATGGGTAGCGCAAACTGTGTTAGATTTGAGAGGTTCTAAACAACATGGGAGATAATTCTCAAGAGTTTTGTCCTTTGAGAGGAGTGTTCTGAGCTTACTGTTTTTGTACTTTGTATCTGCTTCTATGCTAGCTGAATGGGTAGCGCAAACTGTGTTAGATTTGAGAAGTTCTAAACAACATGGGAGATAATTCTCAAGAGTTATGTCCTTTTATTAACAATAATAACATTAACAATAACCAGACCGACTGGCAATGGTTTCTGTTAGAACCGGGCTGGGTGGAACCTGGCGAGGCCACACCCAGTACATATTCTGTGTAAATCTCCTAGGGGGGACCCATCAGGCGGATAACAGCCGCTAGACCCTATGACTCCCGTGCCCCATCCACTACATGCAAAACAATTAACCCTTTGACTCCCTCACCCAAACCCTTTGACTCCCTCACCCTATCCACCGGCTTCCTGAAGTCAGAGGTACAAAGCGTCCCAGGCACCTTCTGACAAATCATTGTACCACGCAATACAAAGCAAATGTCTACATAGTCGTCAACATCAATCGAGAATGGCGCGCTAGCCCGGTGATGTCCCTTCAGGTTCTCGTGTCTCAACCAGTATGACAGCCGACAGGAACAGGGAAAAAAAACCGGCCACATTCATAGCCAGATGTGAGCTATGTAGACAGAACGGAAGAAGCATCAAGCTGTAATCAACAGAGCTTATATACCGGACACACACACACACACACACACACACACACACACACACACACACACACACACACACACACACACACTCACTCACACACACACACACACACACACACACACACACACACACACACCACCACCACCACCACCACCACACACACACACTAACACTAACACACATGCGTTCACTCACACACACACACACACATGCACGCACACTCACATACACGCACATGCACACACACACACACACACACACACACACACACACACACACACACGTATGCACACACGCACACACACACACAAACACATACGCACGCACGCATGCACACACACATACACGCACAAACACACTCACACACACGCGCGCGCGCGCGCGCACACACACACACAGAGTGACACGCAATCTGTTACCGAATAGCTGTGCTAAAGCGTCAGATGTTGCAACGGTTCAAGCTCTCAGTTTATGCTACACACCAGACAACTGCTGTCAACGTACAATGTACTCAAGTATTTGGTCCATACTTGCCACAACTCGCTGTATTTTAACCCTTTGACTCCCGCATCCTGTCTCCCAGCATCCTGCATTGGCAAATATGCTAGCAAAGCAAAACCTTAACCCATGGAATCCCTCATCCTATCCACCACCTTCCTGCAGGAAGCTGGTAGATAGGGTGAGGAAGTCAAAAGGGTTGTTCTTTTTTTGCAGTTGGTGGATAGGGTACAGGAGTCAAAGGGTTGATCCTCCCTCTCTCCCCACCCTCCCCTTGTATTTTTATGGAATGTTTTTCCTATTATCCAAGAGCAATGTGTGTTTGTTACCAAAATGTGTCAGCAGCATTTCATCAAATGTTTCTGGAGAGGCCTCTCCCAGCTTTAGGACACAGCTGTGGACTGTTGAGGAGTAATCGCGAACGCTTAAATATTAGATGTGGAGAACTACATGTCATGATCAAGGTCACACGAACGTTGAACTCAGGACTTTTGTCAGGATGGTGTGTGAGTAAGCACTTTCAGAAACGTGTGATGTCATTTACGACTTCTTTTCAATGTTGTAACAGTCTGCCGTTGTTCTCGATGAACATCAAGGTTTGTTTGTTTTTTGTTTCTTTGTTTGTTTGTTTTTTTTAAACCGGAGCTTCTCCAAGGTCACAATGACCTTGAGAAATGTCAAAGCTGAATTTTCTATAAGTACAAAAGAAGAGAATGTTAGAATGGTATGATTCTCCTGTATGTTGTTCATTTGTTTGTTTTATCTTGTTTATCTGTTTGGTTTTCTTTTTTCTAATCTCGAAGATCAACCCTTTGACTCCCGCACGCTATCTTCCAGCTGCAAAAACTTAACCCTTTGACTCCCTCACCTTATCCATCAGCTTCCTTTAGAGTGAGGGAGCCAAAGGGTTATGTTTTTGCTTCGGTAGCATGGTTGACAATGCAGGATGCTGGTGGACAAGGTGCAGGAGTCAAAGGGTTAAAGAAAGAATTATCGGAGCTCTGGTTAGGGTTCTCCTCCATCTTTTGTTCAACAGCAGCTGTTCTGCGTCTTTCAAACGTGATTACGCCCTTGGTGTACTGCTGTCGCTAGCTTATTCTGTTGCCAGCAGCGTCTTGTCAATTTGGTGGTGTTGATGGCACAGCTGATAATGTTGGCATTCAAAGTATCTTTGTACCACTTTAGTGGTCTTTCTGTCACGGTTTCTTACTTCAGCTTTCCGTACAGGACTATTTGTGGTATGCAGTTTGTCTTCCATAACGCACGTGTCCTGTCCAACGAAACTTGATGAGTAGAAACTCTGTACTTGGCAGTGCAGAACTCATGGTCAACCTTCCGAAGGCAGATCTGAACTTGGAGACGGGAAACACAACATCAGCATTAAGAGATCCATCGCTGTTAACTGTGCAACCCAAGTAGAAAATCTGTATTCAATTAATGACAATCAGACGTTGTGAATCGCCACAAGCCTAAATGATATTAGCTAAAACATAACCTCTGTCTAGCTGAGGCTAATAATCAAGCCGAAGCATGTGTAAGTTCCAGCAGGTTGGTCGGATGTCCCCGTGTCGATGTGCAAACCAGTGTACTATCATCTGTGAAAGGAAATAATAGCAGGGCGGACCAGAACATTTGGGTTTTGGCTTGCAGACTCTAATGGTTGAAGAGTTTTCCACCTGAACACACTCCTGTCCAATTCTCTGTATACACCAATCAGCACTGACGGAAAGAGAATGGAGAAAAGCATGGGCGCTAGAACGCATCCCTGTTTCACTCCACTATGGACCAGAAACGGTTCAGATATCTCCCCACTGTCTCGCACGCAGGCCACTGTGTGTCACTGAAGAAGGATGCGATCAGCGAAACAAGTTGTGAGGGTAACCAAATGCGTGTAGTGTCTCCCACAGACCTTTTCGGTTAACCCTTTGACTCCCGCACCCCTTCCACCAGCATCCCGCATCGCCAACCATGCTAGCAGAGCAAAACTTAACTCCTTGACTCCCTCATCCTACAGAGTGAGGGAGTCAAAGGGTTAAGTTTTTGCAGTTGGTTGATAGGGTGCGGGAGTCAAAGGGTTAACGGTGTCAATTGTTACGTCAGATCTAGAAACACTATATGTGGCTCTTGGTTTTGTTCGGGGCATTTCTCTCGCAGCAAACGTATAGCAAACGTCATATCAGTCGTGCCTCTTTCACAAAAAAAAAAAAAAAAAAAAAAAAGCCACACTAAGACTCAGGATTGATGGGCTTGGTTGTATTGGTGATAACTCTGTTAAGGATGATTTGGGCAAGTTTTTCCCCCTGCAATGCTGAAGAGGGATATCCCAAGATGTTTATCGCTTGAGGTCTTATTGCCCTTCTTGTAAATGTGGATGATATTACCGTATGTAAAGGCTTGAGGAACCCCCTTCCTTCGGACAAATAGACTGGTACAGAGTGCTTCTCCGGGAGATATCCTCGGGTAGACCATGAACTCCTGGTGCCTTCTCAGGCGTGATTTGCTTCAGGGCATTGGTAATCTTGGTACTGGAAGGCGAGACTGCCAGATATCTCATTAACAATAGTTGTGGAAATACTGTAATGATGTCATCAGATACTGGCGACTCGTTGTTCAGCAACGTTTTGATATCCTCAGCCGAGAGTGGTGACAAGTCAGCTTTCTTTGTCAGCAGAATGGAGTGGTCAGAGGTACGGATCGGTGTTGTTTTGTATGCTTTTGGTCCGTAGACAGCATGTAGACCACCATGGAATGATTTCATGTTGATGACATCAGCCGCGGAGTGTGTGTGTATCATATAAGTACATACAGATAGCATCAATGTCCTTCTGTGTGTGTGTGGGGGGGGGGAGGGGGTGGCCGTGGTATACGTGTCTTTAACTAATCGCTTACTCACCATGCCAGCCAAGCAGTCAGGTATGTGGTAACTAATCCCACAATGGAATTTTTAAGCTAAAAGTGGTGTGTGAGCTGCACGGTTGCGTCAGAAGACCAGCACTGTCGGTCAAATTACAGAAGTTGACATGAACATAGGTCTCAACAAGTACCGTCAGCTTACTTTCTGCTCTTCCGTCTGCCCGGCTTATTTTTACTTAAATTAACTCTATCATCTTCAGACGATAAATAAAAACACTATGCATGAAATTAAAATTTACCGTGCTTCTATTTCCAGCCTCAAAAACAAATAAAATAAAATAAAATAAAAAATAAAATAAAATAAGATAAAATAAAATGAAATGAAATGAAATAAAATAAAATGAATTAAAAATAAAATAAAACAAACAAACAAAAACAGGATTTGCAACCGATGGATCTACATGTTTAATATCTTGTAAACAGAGACTGTGTTATTGTTATTCATGCATGTTGTGTAGGCTATGTTCACTACATTGTTACTGTGACCACACAATTAGACCATCTCTCCTCTCTCTCTCTTTCTCTCTCTCTCTCTCTCTCTCTCTCTCTCCCTCTCCCCTCTCTCCTCTCCCCTCCTGATATAAGTGATTCTGCTTTGCTAATAATGTTTTTTTGTATCTTCTTCAAATGAATGATTTTTTTTTTTTTAAAGTATTGTGGACATGTGCAACTGTGTTTCCAAACAAAAGTAGATGGTACTAAACCATGCTTAATTAATTACTGCTGAAACGTATGGTACAAAACCGTGTTTAGTTCATTACTGCTGAAATATATGGAACGAAGCCATGTTTAATTAATTACTGCTGAAACAGACTTATCTTGGATTTATTAACATCACTGTAACGGGTAGCATGGCTTATTCAGCAAAGTTCTCAAGCGCGCTCTCTCTCTGTCTCTGTCTCTCTCTCTCTCTTGTTCTGCTCTGCTGCAGAAAATGCGCTGCGCTGGTATAATGGCAGCTGTTGCGTGACACATGCATAATTATCACCACCCAGAGAAAGGCTAAGACGTGTTGCATATGCGCTAAATGTAAGCAAGAAAACTGGCCATAAAGTAAGCAACAGGCGATCATGGACAAAGCGATGAATAAACTCGCTGCAAGGAAAGCAACAGGCGACCATACACAAAGCGATGACTAATCTGATAAGCTGAAAAGAAAAATCAGGTCAAGCTGACACAGGCCTGGATAATTGAAATAATCTACAGTTGAATGGAAATAAGCCTGAAGCACTGCTCACTGGCAACAAAGCACAAACACTGTAAAAGTTTATTCTGTCCAAATATGAGACACCACTATTATACCAGGCTAGGTAAGAGAAGAAGTTAGTTTCCTCTGAAAATTGGCCGGGGTCCAGGGGCAACGTCCTGGGGGGCCTGGGGGGCAAAGCTGAAGAATTTCTGTAGTTTTGAGGCATTATGGATGCATTTCCTGCTGGCAAATACAATAATTCAGTAATATTTCCTCTGAAAAAAAAAATTGTCCCTCTGAAACTAGGAGTTCATCCGCTGAAATTAGTGAGAGTTACCCAGCCTGTTATACGTTTTAATTCAATCAAGAACCTTGGAGGTGTTCTTGATCCTCAACTCTGTATGCAGAAATTTCATCACCCAAACTTGTCAGTTGTGTTACTGTCAGCTGCAACGTTTCAGTTCTATTCGCCAGTATCTTTCAACTTCAACACCATCTGATCTCCCCTACTTCTGTGATCTTGTCTCGTATTGATCACTGTAACTCTCTGCTCTCTGGTTTGCCTGCATCATCTGTCGCATATCTCTAACTGCATCATCTGTCGCATATCTCTAACCCGTATTCAGAATTCCGAGACTGTCTTGCCCTTTATGAAAAAAAAAAGGCATGATGATATCGCTCTCTTGCTTCACTTTCTCCACTGGTTGCCTGTTTCTAAAAGAATCTCATACAAAATCTATACATTTTGTTATAAGTATATCAATGGTACAGCACCTATTTCTCTTTGTGACCACCTCCGAATGCCCAATCTGACCACTGTGTTTTGTTTCTGATACCACTTGGTTACAAATTCATTGATATGGATGTTCCACAATTGCCGCTCTTTTCTCGTGTCTGGTCCATACAACTGGAACGAGCTTCCCCTTAGCCCTGATATGGTTCTACGCAGTCGGCTGGGCTTTAAACAACAACAATAACAAAACGAGCTTCCCCTACCTATTCGACAGTCGCATACTGTGTCTTCCTTCAAGTCTCACTTGAAGACATACCTTTTGTCCTACTCCCTCCCTGTCCTCCCTCTCCTGGTTTGCATTCGCTTTGTACTCTCTAGTTTTGACCATGGTTAGTGAATGCTTTGATGAATGATGAGAGTGCCCGTTTTGGTTTGATTTTTATATCAAGATTTGGCATTATGCATGTCGTTATTATTTCTTATTTTCCTGACAATTCCCCCTTTCCTGGTCAAGTTCAAAGCCTTCCCAGTTAACAAGAAACACCACGAGGGTACGGGTAGGACCCGGAGCACCAATGCCTCGCCACTCTTGGGACACTCACCTCCCAAGCTCCCTACGCCAATCGACAGTTATTTCTTCAAGCAAAGGGGGGGCTGTCCATGTGTTGCATGACCCATTCGGACCCAGTCACCAGTTACCTTATTTATTATTTACCTGACAATTCCCCCTCCCCCGGTCAATTTCAAAGCCTTCCCAACACAGGCTTTTCTGCACAACGAGCGCCTGAAGTACTGGTCAAGTGTGATGACTCCCTCTTGAATAGACCCCAAACTCCAAGCTGACCAGCACAAGACTTTACCATATGTGGAGACATACGAGTAAGTAAGGATACTGCCATGTGGAAGTGCGTCGCCTGTGTGCACGTTTTACACAAAAGAAACGGCGTTTCCTCGATTCAGTACGCTACACACCCACTGTCACGACATCGCTCGAATCTAGATGCTTCTGGTGGCAGTTGTGCCGTAGTGAATTGCGCTGTAACACTGACTTAACATCTGCATCGTCCCTAAGTTGCACATGCAACGCACCTCAGCTAGGAGACCAGGCAGGTCGAACAGCATTGGCGGGACTGATTAAACTGTGTTTTGACGTTTCACAACTAATGGTACTATGCCAGCTTCCATGGAGCATTCGACAAGAAACGCAGACCATAACTTCCCTTGACTGATCGCGGGTAAGAGATCCCCGCTTCCTTTTAAAGGTACAGGTTGTTTTATAACCTTGAGATCGTGCAAGGACGGACTGGAAGAGACCAAAACTTTGCTTCATCATCATCATCAGGTGCCCTGCCTCATTGCGTTGGCGATCATGGACTTCCATCTGTCTCTATCTCTTGTTGCCTCAAGCACCTCTTCCACCCTCCTTGTCTTCAGCCACTCTGCAATTCCGCCCAGAATTTTCCCCCTGGGTCTACCTGGTGCTCTCTTTCCCTCCAGCTCTCCCGTTGTGACCAGGTGCTCCAAATCCCCTTTCCTCATAAAACGGCCTATAAATGTTGCCTGTCTTTTCCTAATCTTCTTTATGAATGATCTACCTGTGCCTGCCTCCATCGAGACTGTCTCGTTTGTTTTCTTTGCTGTCCATGGAATTCTCAACATTCTTCTTAGAAACCACAACTAGGCTGCCTCAATCTTCTTCTTGCTTTGCTTTTTGACTGTCCACGCCTCACAACCGTACAACAGTATTGGTTCTATGTAACATTCAAGAACTCTCTTCCTGATGCTAATTGATAGGCATTTGTTGGTAAGAATGCTTTTCATCTTCTTGAATACTGTTTTGGCTTGGCCGATTCTGCTGGCTATTTCTGATGTGCATCTGCCGTCTGATGAAATGATCGTTCCCAGGTATTTAAACTTATCAACCTGTGTCAAGGTCGTGCCGTTTGCTGTTATTTTGCATGAGGGGATTTTGTGTTTTTTACTTTGCTTAGAATCACCATTATGGGGTGAAACTCATCTACCCTCCGTCGCTACTCTTCCTTCCCCCAACCCCGCACAGGGTCAGATACTTCTTCACGGTTGGGTCGACTGCAAGTTTATACTGTTGTTGTTGTCGTTGGTGGTGGTGGTGGTGGTGGTGGTGTTTGTCTTTTGTTTCTTTTTCCTCGAGCCAGATAACCTGTGGATGGCCGGAGCTGTTTCCATACCAAAAGACCTTCATGCTTCTTTTGAGCGATCGCGAAAAAGATAGAAGGGACTGCATGCAGTCGATGGCAAAGAAGAGATCCCCGTAAGCCAGTATGCAACACACCTTAGACTACCACCCGGGGTGAATGCAGGCTAGATCGAATGTGGGAAGGTGCAGGGGAGGGGGGAAAGGGAGGGGAGGGGAAGGAAAGGAAGGTGGAGACTGACAGGGTTTATGGTGGTGTGACACGGCACATCCAATGGCGCTGAGCCAGCGACTAAGACTGGTGGTGGTGATGGTGGTGGTGGGAATGCCACTCTATTGTGACACACATTTATACACGCAAAACACACACACACACAAACACACACACACACACACACACACACACACACACACACACACACACACACACTACACACACACACACACACACACACAAACGTGGGCGTGCACGCAGCCAAGCGTGGCCTGTTGCATATTGTGGCGTGCAGCAAACCGCAAAGCAAGCCTGACACTCCCACAGCGATGTCGTGTCATTGCAGCATACACACACACCCTTCAATCCCACGCAGCTTTCTCCCCCCCCCCCCCCCACACCTTGTTCTTGCAGCCAGGCTGTATAAATGGCTGACACAGAAGTAGTAGAATATCCTGCCTTCAGTTTGATTTATTATTATAAATGTTTAAAAACCCAACCGACTGCACCGAACCATTCCAGAACTATAATCACCTCAAAACGCTCACAATGTAATACTTCGTTAACCCTGATGTAAAGAAAAACCTGGAAAATGAAGTGCACATATCCTGGGCATTAATGCATACAATCTAAAGTAGTCTGTGGCGTTGACAATTCTGCCCAATTTATCGCCAGGTGTTGTGGGGCTGGGTGGTGGGTGGGTTATGGAGGTTAACAAAACAAAAACCTACATAGTTTAAGTATAAAGATAACGAAGTACACTTATACATAAACTGGTCTGAATGACCTAAAATCGCTGATGCACATCACATTTCCTTAGAGCCAAAACTTTACTCGATAATGTTCCCAGTTATCGATCCTAATCGATCCTAATCGAAAGTATATAAGGCTTTACAGAACACACACGTGGAAAGCGTCAGCACTACAGAGGATAGAAGCAGACGACAGAAAGCAAAGGAGCAAGTCAGAAACAGAGTGACAGAAAAGAGGAACTTTCTGCAGAGGACAGAAAGCAAAGGAGCAAGGCTGAAACAACGACAGAAAAGAGGAACTTTCTGGCACAGAATTTCCTCAAGGTGGGGATACTATTTACATTGAAAGAGCCGCCGGCATCCACACGGGGTAAAGACGAACTTCTAAGAGACAGGACGGTTCTACGCTGTGAATGGATGGTTCTACGGATGGTCTTACGCTGTGATGTGCCTGCCCATCTTGATGTTTCCATCATTCTGGTGGTGTCAACTTAAGTGTTTCATGGGCCCCTTCTCCTCCCTCCTCATTTCAAGACATGCCAGCACATAGGGTTTTGTGCAGGCTCAAGGAATCTGCCAGACAACTGTTGCCAGATTTTGGCCGAGTGCATGTTTAAATGTCAGGAGTGTGGTGAATCCCTAATGATACAAAACTCAAACTTCCAAACGACTTAAAGGTTATAGGATCACTGTCACCTGTCCAAGAAGTTTGAAGTTTGTTCAAGAAGGATTCACTACGCTCGGAGAATCCCATATGCGTGCTATGCAAATCTGGCAGACTCTCTAACCCGCCGCAGAATCCTATGTGCTGGCAAGATCCTGAAATGGAAAAGTGGGGGACGGGAGGGGAGAAGGGACCTACAAATAAATGCACCAACAAATAAATGAATGGATGAATACAAAAATGAAACTGTCCAATCTCTTCAACAATGCCCCATTCCATGAAACTTCATTGCCTTTCAACGCTTTTTACTCAAATCTATTGTTAACTGTAGAAGACACTGGGCATCTGGCTCTGTTCAGTGTTGGGGAAGGTAAAGAAACCAGAGACAGGTAGTGAGCACCGCCCTTATAATGGATCTTTTCAGTAGTAATACTCGATGTTCTGCATACGAACATGCACAAAGGGAGTTCATGCACTAGGCATCATGAGGGTTTGTTCGAGAGGGATTCATCGCACTTGGACAATTCCATATGCGCTCCATTCAAATCTGCCAGCACTTATTTGGCAGACTCCCTTAGCCTGTGCAAAAGCTTATATTCATATTCTCCCAGGTCACTACTCTGTCTTCTGAACAGGGTCAGGATGACAGGCAGGTGAAATAAAAGGTCGCAGGTATACAAGGTTTTTCCCCCCAGAAAGTCTTAAAATCCAGCCCAGCTAAAACTATAGATCGATGTTATCCAAAAGAACATAAAAAAGGAAGGCTTTCTTTTTGCTGTATACATATCGATGTTTGACATATCTGTGGCAGCCTGGCGATTTTTCGGCCTATGATCGACTGCAGCATCGATTCTTAATTGTTTAATTGGATTAACTCTTTAATTTCTCGAAATAACATTGAGAACAGTTACAGACTGGTAAATACTCGCCATTTCTGGGAAGAAGAGGACTAGAGCCCTTAAAGCGATGGCAGAGGCAGCAGAAAGGAGCTCAAGCTGGATCTGGGCAAGGAGGAACCAAAAAAGTGAACTTCATAAGGATTAAATTCCCTACAGATGATGTGTGCCCCGTTAGCACATTGGTAAAACCGCGTACCGCAGTTCTGAAGCGCAGAATCGCCCAGGTTCGATCCCCGGCGTGGGAAAAAAAAAAAAAAATAGACAACAGCAGAAGGGCATCCAGGAGTCATGACCTGGATGTGGCCCGGCCCCCCGAGAGTGTAAGGAATTCAGGGCCGAAACACTTGTCTAAAGGGGGTTACTTCTCTGAAGACCTTCTGTTGTCTAGCTCTCCCTAGAGTTTCTTTCTACCTATTGCTTTGTGTAATGTTAGGAACAAGAAATACACAAAAGTAGAATCAAAACGCAAAGCTGATTAATCAGGACAAGACAAGGGCAGACGCTGATACAACAAGACAACACAACTGTCGTAGAGACTTGTCTTATCCTGTCTTTTCGCATCAACGTCTGTCTTGTCTTGTCTCGTCTTGTTGTTGTAACAAATACGCATTCTGATTTTATCGAGTCTCTCTTGTTCCTAGTTGCTTGAACGCTGGAAGTCACTCTGATTTTAGACGATGTAACGAACGTTTGCTCTTTTTTTGTAAATAAATGACCAAAGGTGGAAGAGAGCTCGTCTCATTTTCTGTCTCAGTCATGAGCATGTTTGATGTCTGCTTCTCTGTTTGTAAGTTGCTTGCTTATATATGTTATGTTATGTTATGTTATGTTATGTTATGTTATGTTATGTTATGTTATGTTATGTTATGTTATGTTATGTTATGTTATGTTATGTTATGTTATGTTATGTTATGTTATGTTATGTTATGTTATGTTATGTTATGTTATGTTATGTTATGTTATGTTATGTTATGTTATGTTATGTTATGTTATGTTATGTTATGTTTATGTTATGTTATGTTACGTTACGTTACGTTACGTTACGTTACGTTACGTTACGTTACGTTACGTCACGTCACGTCACGTCACGTCACGTCACGTCACGTCACGTCACGTCACGTCACGTCACGTCACGTCACGTCACGTCACGTCACGTCACGTCACGTCACATCACATCACATCACATTATATGTATGTATATATGTATGTATGTATGTATGTATGTATGTATATTCTTTTCAAAGAGCAGAAATTTACTACGTAATTGAATGAGCTCAGCCGAATGACACAGCAATGTTATTCAGCTCGGCTTGCTGGCAAGCCTTGTAGCACAGCGAGGAGACCTTATACAGAGCGCGACAGAGCTAGTTTAGCCACAATGCATGTCTGAGGCTGTATTCAGCCGGCTGTACACAGTCCCAGCTTGAAAGCCTATTTGGGACACATGGGTTTTGATTTCATGCTCGCGGTACACGAATGTGTTGAAACCCTCGATCGATGGCGACATATGGGTTTGTGTGTGAGTGTGTGCCCTGAAACTGCATTTGCCTTTTTGCAGTATGTTCTTATTAGCTACCGGCCTACCCCACAGCCTTTGCTTACTCACTGCCCCTCTCAGTGTTCCCAACCATTCTGATGACGTCAACACTGCCACAGATCCCGTTCCGCTCCCCTTCCCACCACAAGCCCTTGCTAGCATATAGTTTTGCGCATGTTCAAAAAGTCCGCCTTGAGTAGTAAGGACTAGCTGTATGACAGGTCCAGTGAGACCTAAAGCCACTATCATTGAGTAGTAAGGTATTTACGAGTCTGAAGTTTGCCAGATAACTGCCCGCAGACTTGACTGAAGCACATATGGATTTGTCCGAGTGCTATGAATCCGACTTGAACAAAACCTAAACTGCAGTTAATCCACTTAAGGGATCTTACCCATTCAAATAGGACATTTCTACCCTTTCAAATATACACTTCAACTGCTTACTTTGTAGACCATTCTTCCTTGCTTCACAACCCAATGGCGTTGGCTTTGCAACTTAATTCCCTGGAAATCTTTCTTTCACGACACAATTCGGTACTATTTTATTTACATTTTAATGTTCCCATCCAAAACTGAACACACAGGTGGATATTTTCTTTTCTGTCAGCGTGGGAGGTTGATGGAGGGGGGGGGGATGACAAGCTGTGTGACTGAAAAGCGAGGAGTACAATTTTATGACATTTGCTCTTTCTCTTCGCTGGATTGCCGTTCTGATACATTTGGAGTCTAAAATATGACTTTTAAGGTTTCTGGCTCTGCAGCCCAGCATTCCCTAATTTAGAGGGTTCGTGACTTTCATTCTCTGTTGGACCACGTTGTTGTTGTTGTTGCTGCTGCTGTTGTTGTTGTTTTTAATGACATGTTAGCTTAGTTGGTTATAACGCCACGCTGATAACGCATGGGCCGTATGTTCGACCCTCCTGCGGGCCACTGCGCTCTTTTTTCTTTAACCCTTTGACTCCCGCACCCTGTCCACCAGCATCTAGTTTTGTTAACTATGCTACCAAAGCAAAAACTTAACTCTTTGACTCCCTCACCCTGTAATAGGGTACGGGAATCAAAGAGTTAAGTTTTTGCAGTTGTTGGATAGGGTGCGGGAGTCAAAGAGTTAATGGGATGGGTGACTGGCTTTCGTAACAGAGCGGTGGGTTCATGATCTGATGTATTGAGTTCAATCCCTGCCCGCAGCATAAAGGCTGACCTGTCTGCTGCCCATCTTAATGCTCGAATCATTCTGGTGATGTAACTTAAGTGTTTCATAGGTCCTGGTCCCCCCCCCACCTCCACACACACACACACACACACACACACACACACACACACACACACACACACACACTACTCATTTATCTACACCGCGTTCCATTTCGAGACATTGTCAGCACATGGGATTTTGCACAGGATCAAGGAGTCTAACAGATAACAGGTAGAAAGAAACTCTAGGGAGAGCTAGACAACAGAAGGTCTTCAGAGAAGTAACCCCCTTTAGACAAGTGTTTCGGCCCTGAACTCCTTACACTCTCGGGGGGCCGGGCCACATCCAGGTCATGACTCCTGGATGCCCTTCTGCTGTTGTCTATTTTTTTTTTTTTTTTTTTTTTTTTTTGCAGACTGGGTTGAGCGCACACGGAATTGTACAGTTTCAACAAATCCCTCGTGAATAAACTAAACTCTCATAAGCATGCTGAGCGTCAAATGTACAGTTCAAGGTTTCTTGATTCGCAGTCCATTATTCCCCGCTTCATGACTTTATGTTCAAGTTTCTCACTTTACAACCAAACGTTCACAGTCGAAGAATCCAATATCCCTTATTCTGTTATCTCATTATCTTGATCTGTTCCTCATAACGTTTAAACACAAAAACCTATGACTATGACCATAGGTCATTTTGCTACCAAGCTGCAGACATCTGGAACTCCATTCTCTCCAAAATCCGTAAAGCCTCCTCTGTTATGTTTTTAAAACCCAGACACACCCGTGTCAGCCAGCCTTCTCTACCTAACTCCTCAAAAGTACGGGAAAACCTAGACATGTG
Source organism: Monoplex corrugatus (assembly GCA_030674185.1). Lineage (NCBI taxonomy): Eukaryota > Metazoa > Mollusca > Gastropoda > Littorinimorpha > Ranellidae > Monoplex > Monoplex corrugatus. The sequence goes on along the minus strand of JAPXFY010000014.1, from coordinate 53,037,924 downwards.
ACCAGAAGCCACTTATAGCCGAAAAATCCCACGATGATTTTTGAAGGGACTGATGGTGATTCGATCCCACAACCTTCCAGTCGGTAGTCTGTTGCGTTAACCACTACATCACGGCCACTGGTTCAAGACAACTTTTATCTTGCAAGCTGCGGTTGAATTCGCGACATGAGATCTCGGGTCGATGGTTCTGTTAAAAGAGTTAACCCTATATGTGATCTTCAACAAAAAGTCGTCTCTGTTGCCCCAAAGGTCTTCTATAGCTACCTTGTAAACCTGAAGCAGATTTTCTTTCTAAAGCACACAACCTTCCCCTAGGCAAGTATTGCCTCGGTCATGATGACCCGCGACTATGCAAAATCAAACAATTTCGCTGTCAATCTGAATGCTCCAATCATTTCGATGTGTCAAGCAATTAGAGCAACGTGCATACATGTATCTAAGAGTACACTGCTCGCAGAAGAGACTTCATAATCCATCCGATTTTTTTTCTGTCGTTGTTTGTTTGTTTGTTTGTCTGCTTGTTTGTTTGTTTAATCTACAGCTCAACGATTATTACCTCAAAATCCAAAGATGATCCAAATTTTTTTTACAATTTATCAAATTCAAAATTCAATGATAATCCAAATCCTTCAAAATTTTGTCAAATTCAAAATCTTATGATAATCCTTTTTTTTTTTTTTTTTTTGAATGAAAATGAATCTAAAATCCAATGATATCAAATTTATCATAATTTATCGAAACTCTTCCAATAGTCCCT
>JAPXFY010000014.1:53024667-53029667 GCA_030674185.1 Monoplex corrugatus | reverse complement strand
CACACACATAGACACACACACAAACAACACACACATACATAGACACACACACACACACATAGACACACACACATACACACACACATACACACACATAAACACACACACACACACATAAACATACACACACACATACACACACACACACACACATAGACACACACACACACATACACACACACACACACACACACACACACACACACACACACACACACACACACACACACCTTCCTTGAGGATTTTTATGAGAACTGAACATTAACCTTTTGACTCCCTCACCCTATCCACCAGTATCCTGCATTGTCGACCATGCTCACAAAGCAAAAATTTAACCCTATGACTCCCTCAACCTATCCACCATTTTCCTGCAGGAAGCAAGTGGATAGGGTGAGGGAGTCTTAGGGTTAAGTTTTTGCAGTTGGCGGATAGGCTGCGGGAGTCAAAAGGTTAAACACGTAAGCTATGTGTGTTGTGTGCCTTGAAACATTATGGCATGCTAAACGAAATCGCTACCTTAAATGAAACTCTAATCCAAAGCAACGGAACTATCACAGTAACGAAGCAGGCGGATTTGAACACTATACCACAGTTCCGGCTAGTTACGCGGACACCACGCCTTCAGCTACTATTCGGTTGGTACACCAGACCAGAGAAGGGTGCCGCCGCCTGTGCTCGGCACACATAGCTAAACGAATATGTCGCTTAATGCCTGCCTGTATACGTACTCAAACCGGAACGAATATGTCGCTTAATGCCTGCCAGTACCCAAACCGGGTTTTGAATATCTGCATTTCATACCGTCCTTCCACCCCCACCCTAACACTCCACCACCACCCTCATATCAACCGAGGCTTGTTGATCAGTTTGGGCCTATCTGCTTCCCACCTTTCAACTACCACCCCTTCCAAACAGATAGACAAACACGCCACGTAAAGCTACCTGTGTATGCAAATGACCAGTGCTGATGATTGCTTCTAATCCCCCCCCCCCCCCCTCCGTTCGTCTTCTTCCCAGACCCTTCAGTTCATATTGCTTATAGCCCAGCCGACTACTAGAACCATATCAGGACGTTGTGATTGTACATTGTGATTGTATAGGCGGTGTGATTGTATATTGTGATTGTACATTGTGATTGTATAGGACGTTCTGATTGTACATTGTGATTGTATAGAACGTTGTGATTGTATATTGTGATTGTATAGAACGGTGTGATTGTACATTGTGATTGTATAGAACGTTGTGATTGTATATTGTGATTGTACAGAACGATGTGATTGTATATTGTGATTGTATAGAACGTTGTGATTGTATATTGTGATTGTATAGAACGGTGTGATTGTATATTGTGATTGTATAGAACGTTGTGATTGTATATTGTGATTGTATAGAACGTTGTGATTGTATATTGTGATTGTATAGAACGCTGTGATTGTATATTGTGATTGTACAGAACGTTGTGATTGTATATTGTGATTGTATAGAACGTTGTGATTGTATATTGTGATTGTATAGAACGGTGTGACTGTATATTGTGATTGTATAGAACGTTGTGACTGTATATTGTGATTGTATAGAACGTTGTGATTGTATATTGTGATTGTATAGAACGTTGTGATTGTATATTGTGATTGTATAGAACGGTGTGACTGTATATTGTGATTGTATAGGACGTTGTGATTTATATTGTGATTGTATAGAACGTTGTGATTGTATATTGTGATTGTATACAACGTTCAGATTGTATATTGTGATTGTATAGATCGTTGTGATTGTATATTGTGATTGTATACAACGTTGATTGTATATTGTGATTGTATAGAACGTTGTGATTGTATATTGTGATTGTATAGAACGGTGTGACTGTATATTGTGATTGTATAGAACGTTGTGATTGTATATTGTGATTGTATAGAACGTTGTGATTGTATATTGTGATTGTATAGAACGTTGTGATTGTATATTGTGATTGTATAGAACGATGTGACTGTATATTGTGATTGTATAGAACGTTGTGATTGTATATTGTGATTGTATAGAACGTTGTGACTGTATATTGTGATTGTATAGAACGTTGTGATTGTATATTGTGATTGTATAGAACGTTGTGATTGTATATTGTGATTGTATAGAACGTTGTGATTGTATATTGTGATTGTATAGAACGGTGTGACTGTATATTGTGATTGTATAGAACGTTTAGATTGTATATTGTGAATGTATAGAACGTTGTGATTGTATATTGTGATTGTATAGAACGTTGTGATTGTATATTGTGATTGTATAGAACGTTGTGATTGTATAATTGTGATTGTATAGAACGTTGTGACTGTATATTGTGATTGTATAGAACGTGTGACTGTAATATTGTGATTGTATAGAACGTTGTGATTGTATATTGTGATTGTATAGAACGATGTGACTGTATATTGTGATTGTATAGAACGTTGTGATTGTATATTGTGATTGTATAGAACGTGTGACTGTATATTGTGATTGTATAGAACGTTGTCGATTGTATATTGTGATTGTATAGAACGTGTGATGTATATTGTGATTGTATAGAACGTTCGATTGTATATTGTGATTGTATAGAACGTTGTGATTGTATATTGTGATTGTATAGAACGTTCAGATTGTATATTGTGATTGTATAGAACGATGTGACTGTATATTGTGATTGTATAGAACGGTGTGATTGTATATTGTGATTGTATAGATCGTTCAGATTGTATATTGTGATTGTATAGAACGTTGTGATGTATATTGTGATTGTATAGAACGTTGTGATTGTATATTGTGATTGTATAGAACGTTGTGATTGTATATTGTGATTGTATAGAACGTTGTGATTGTATATTGTGATTGTATAGAACGTTGTGATGTATATTGTGATTGTATAGAACGTTGTGACTGTATATTGTGATTGTATAGAACGTTGTGACTGTATATTGTGATTGTATAGAACGTGTGATTGTATATTGTGATTGTACAGAACGTTGTGATTGTATATTGTGATTGTATAGAACGTTGTGACTGTATATTGTGATTGTATAGAACGTTGTGATTGTATATTGTGATTTGTATAGAAACGTTGTGATTGTATATTGTGATTGTATAGAACGTTGTGACTATATTGTGATTGTATAGAACTTGTGATTGTATATTGTGATTGTATAGAAACGTTGTGATTGTATATTGTGATTGTATAGAACGTGTGATTGTATATTGTGATTGTACAGAACGTTGTGATTGTATATTGTGATTGTATAGGACGTTGATTGTATATTGTGATTGTACAGAACGTTGTGATGTAAATTGTGATTGTATAGAACGTGTGATGTATATTGTGATTGTATAGAACGTTATGTGACTGTATATTGTGATTGTATAGAACGTTCAGATTGTATATTGTGATTGTATAGAACGTTGTGATTGTATATATGTGATGTATATTGTGATTGTATAGATCGTTCAGATTGTATATTGTGATTTCATAGGACGTTGTGATTGTATATTGTGATTTCATAGGACGTTGTGATTGTACATGGTGATTGTATATTGACGTTCTGATTGTATATTGTGATTGTATAGAACGTTCTGATTTGCATTGTAATTGTATAGAACGTTGTGATTGTATATTGTGATTGTATAGAACGTTCTGACTGTATAGTGTGATTGTATAGGACGTTCTTATTATATCTTCTGATTGTATAGGACGTTCTGATTGTTATATCGTAACCGTATAGAACGTTCTGATTGTATATTGTGATTCCATAGGATGTTCTGATTATAATCTTCTGATTGTATAGGACTTTGTGATTGTATGTGGTGATTGTACAGGACATTGTGATTGTGATCTGTGATTGTATAAGACGTGTTTGTAATCTGTGATTGTATAAGACGTTGTGCTTGTAATTTGTGATTGTATAGGACGTTGTGATCGTAACTTGAGATTGTACAAGACGTTGTGCTTTGTAATTTATGATTGTATAAGACGTTGTGATCGTAATTTGTGATTATATAAGACTCGTCATCGTAATCTATGATTGTACAAGACGTTGTGTTTGTAATCTGATTGTATAAGACGTTGTGTTTGTAATCTGATTGTATAAGAGTTGTGTTTGTAATCTGATTGTATAAGACGTTGTGGTCGTAATTTGTGATTGTATAAGACGCTGTGTTTGTAATTTGTGATTGTGTAAGACGTTGTGTTTGTAATTTGTGATTGTATAAAACGTTGTGTTTGTAATTTGTGATTGTATAGGACGTTGTGATTGTAATTTGTGATTGTATAAGACGTTTTGATTGTAATTTGTGATTGTATAAGACGTTGTGATTGTAATTTGTGATTGTATAAGACGTTTTGATTGTAATTTGTGATTGTATAAGACGTTTTGATTGTAATTTGTGATTGTATAAGACGTTTTGATTGTAATTTGTGATTGTATAAGACGTTGTGATAGTAAATTGTGATTGTATAAGACGTTGTCATTGTAATTTGTGAGTGTATAGGACGTGATTGTATACAGTGATTGTACAGGACGTTGTGATCAGAACTTGTGATTGTATAGGACGTTGTAATTGTAATCTGTGATTGCATAGGACGTTGTGATCGTAATTTGTGATTGTATAAGACGTTGTGATTGTATAAGACGTTGTGATGTAATCTGTGATTGTGTAGGACGTTGTGATCGTAATTTTGATTGTGTAAGATGTTGTGATTGTAATCTGTGAGTGTATCCTATACTCTGATTTTATACGTCATTGTGATTGTATACAGTGATTGCATAAAATGTTGTGATTGTATCGGCTGCAATCCCTTTCTTTCTAAACATGTTGTGACTGCATTTTGTTTTCTTCTAAAGATATTGAGACAGCATTTTCAATTTCGATTAGTAACACTAACAGTTCACATTATTGTTGTGCTGACACACACTGAAGCATGCTCAAAACACCTAGGCACACGCTGCTTTAATGTCGAGTAAGAAACGATCGAA
>JAPXFY010000014.1:53007167-53009667 GCA_030674185.1 Monoplex corrugatus | reverse complement strand
ACCAACAACAACCAACCAACCAACAACCAACCAACCATCAATCAACAACCAACCAACAACAATACCACCAACCAAACATAAAATAATCAAGCCATTCTAACAATCCTTTTTTTCATGCAAGACAAACAAACAAACAAAAAACATGACAGAAATCCACATTTCAGTACTTTTCATGGCCGGGGACATTGCAGACTGTCATAACTTTAATTATCATTTTAAAAATTCCCGCGCTGTTTACATGTCTTTCTCGAGAAACTTTCAGGCACTTCTTTGGTCCATATGATGACCTTCACCCTCGTACCTTACTTTCCGAACTTTGGCTTTTCTGAGAGTGTCTTCAACAGTCCATATCTTTCACTAAAAGTCAGTAAAGATCCACGTTTAAGGAACTGAGTAAATCTATTCACAATTTTACCTTACGGGCAGAGAGAAGAGAAGAGAAGAGAGAGAGAGAGAGAGAGAGAGAGAGAGAGAGAGAGAGAAACAGAGACACAGACACAGAGAAAGAGAGAGAGAGAGTGGAGAGACACAGAGAGACAAGAGACAGACAGAGAGACAGACAGACAGACAGACAGAAAGACACAGAGAGAGAGATATGAAATAATCTCCCCTTTTTTCTTTAGAGAGAAAACTAGAACAGGGGTAGGGTGACACCACCAGGCACTCAGAGTGGGACAATAACTTACGATGGGCTGCTAACAGGCCTTAAACCTGTCATCTACCCGAGGGCCCAGCCCATGACATCCAGCTTTATCAGCATGACACTCGAAACAACCGAGCAAACGGGATATTACAATTGTACAATAATGAATAAATGTATAGACAAACAAATAAATAAATGAATAAATAAATGAATGAATGAATAAATAAATAAATAAATGAATGAATAAAAATGAATGAATAAAGAAATAAATAACTACATAACATAAAAAGTACGCCAAGAATATTGTGTGTCTTTGAGGACAGAAAATAACAATCACTCATCTTCTTTCTTGTGTTGAAATAAAACTATACTTTCTTTTTAGCTTTCTAAGAACACTATTTCCGACATATTCAAACCAACATCAAAGAAATCTTTTGCAAGCTAGTCACAAAAATCCAATAGCTAAATATTTATAATTCATTTAAATTTGTGTGCAGCTTTACGTTTAGTTGATTTGTTGTTTAATTTAACCCTTCGACTCCCGCACTTTATCCGCCAAGTTGCTGCAGGAACTTGGTAGATAGCATGAAGGAATCAAAGGGTTAAGGTTTTGCTTTGCTAGCGTGTTTGACAATGCAGGATGTTGGTGGACAGGGTGCGGGAGTCAAAGAGTTAAATAGTTAGTTATGATACGTTAACTTTATTTGTTAGTCTTTCCCTCCCTCTTTCCGCAGCGTTTTCCTTCCTTCCTTCTTTCTCAAAACTGACTTGTAGGCCTAGATAAGCATCTCCGTTTTTTCCTTCCTCCTCCTACATCCCCTACCCCTACCCCCCCTCCTTTTTTTTTTTACCAAAATCACTTAACCCTTTGACTCCAGCATCCTGTCCACCAACATCCTATATTGTCAACCATGTTAGCCAAGCAAAAAAAAACAAAACAAACTTAACCTTTTGACTTCCTCACCCTGTCCACCAGCTTCCTGTAGGAAGATGGTGGACAGGATGAGGGAGTCAAGAGGGTTAACTTTTTGCAGTTGGTGGACAGGGTGAAGGAGTCGAAAAGAGTTAAGTGAATAGACATTAAACGTTAAGTGAATAGACATTAAAGCATAAGTGAATAGACATTAAACCATAAGTGAATAGACATTAGACCATAAGTGAATAGACATTAAACCATAAGTGAATAGACATTAAACCATAAGTGAATAGACATTAAACCATAAGTGAATAGACATTAAACCATAAGTGAATAGACATTAAACCATAAGTGAATAGACATTAGACCATAAGTGAATAGACATTAAACCATAAGTGAATAGACATTAGACCATAAGTGAATAGACATTAGACCATAAGTGAATAGACATTAAACCATAAGTGAATAGACATTAGACCATAAGTGAATAGACATTAGACCATAAGTGAATAGACATTAGACCATAAGTGAATAGACATTAGACCATAAGTGAATAGACATTAAACCATAAGTGAATAGACATTAAACCATAAGTGAATAGACATTAAACCATAAGTGAATAGACATTAGACCATAAGTGAATAGACATTAAACCATAAGTGAATAGACATTAGACCATAAGTGAATAGACATTAAACCATAAGTGAATAGACATTAGACCATAAGTGAATAGACATTAAACCATAAGTGAATAGACATTAAACCATAAGTGAATAGACATTAGACCATAAGTGAATAGACATTAGACCATAAGTGAATAGACATTAAACCATAAGTGAATAGACATTAAACCATAAGTGAATAGACATTAGACCATAAGTGAATAGACATTAAACCATAAGTGAATAGACATTAAACCATAAGTGAATAGACATTAAACC
>JAPXFY010000014.1:52994667-53002167 GCA_030674185.1 Monoplex corrugatus | reverse complement strand
CCTCTGGCATTAACAAGACTGTGACCAACGCACTGCCCTATTCCTCTGGCATTAACAAGACTGTGACCAACGCACTGCCCTATTCCTCTGGCATTAACAAGACTGTGACCAACGAACTGCCATGTTCCTCTGGCATTAACAAGACTGTGACCAACGCACTGCCATGTCCCTCTTAATTCCTCTGGCATTAACAAGACTGTGACCAACACACTGCCCTATTCCTCTGGTATTAACAAAACTGTGACCAACGCACTGCCCTATTCCTCTGGCATTAACAAAACTGTGACCAACGCACTGCCCTATTCCTCTGGCATTAACAAGACTGTGACCAACGCACTGCCCTATTCCTCTGGCATTAACAAAACTGTGACCAACACACTGCCCTATTCCTCTGGCATTAACAAGACTGTGACCAACGCACTGCCTATTCCTCTGGCATTAACAAGACTGTGACCAACACACTGCCCTATTCCTCTGGCATTAACAAAACTGTGACCAACACACTGCCCTATTCCTCTGGCATTAACAAGACTGTGACCAACGCACTGCCCTATTCCTCTGGCATTAACAAGACTGTGACCAACACACTGCCCTATTCCTCTGGCATTAACAAAACTGTGACCAACACACTGCCCTATTCCTCTGGCATTAACAAGACTGTGACCAACGCACTGCCCTATTCCTCTGGCATTAACAAAACTGTGACCAACACACTGCCCTATTCCTCTGGCATTAACAAAACTGTGACCAACGCACTACCCTATTCCTCTGGCATTAACAAGACTGTGACCAACGCACTGTTATGCCCCCTGCATTCCTCTGGCATTAACAAGTCTGTGACCAACGCACTGTTATGCCCCTCTGCATTCCTCTGGCATTAACAAGACTGTGACCAACGCACTGCCATGTCCCACTCTACTCCTCTGGCATTAACAAGACTGTGACCAACGCACTGTTATGCCCCTCTGCATTCCTCTGCCATTAACAAGACTGTGACCAACGCACTACCATGTCCCTCTTCATTCCTCTGGCACCAGTGTTCAGCACGCTAATTCGGCATCACACACATAATACAAACAAACAAAAACAAAGGCAAAAAATCTTTGTACTGTATAGCAAACCAAATTACTCCCCTACCCCACCCCTACCCTCTGCCCGTAGATAAATGGCAGTCGTTTTTCGGGGACATTTACATGTTGGATCGTCCCCACGGAGGAAAGTAAATCGAGCACTGTTTGGAAAATCTCTCTTTTTGTTCGTATCGACTGCCGGAGAGACGGTACGTCAGTGTGTGTGTGTATGTCTGTCTAAGACAAAATATGTTAGCAAGATTTTCTCCACTATTTCTGCATGGACCTGAATCAAATTTGGGTCAAACGTATAGACCGTTGTAGAATCACGAATGCATAAGCATAAATGTCAGGGAGCCAAGGTCAAGGTCAAGGTCACGTGGACCACACACAAAAAAAGTGCCTAAAAATCAGCACTTTCGGTGGAAAGTGTATGAACAGCTTTTTCTCAAAGACTTCTGATAATATTTACAATCTGTTGTCAATGTTGTGACAAATTTACCATCGTTCTTCCTTCACGTCAAATCATATTTCAGTCACAGCTTCTTCAAGGCCGCAATGACCTTAAGTACAAAATCTGGTTTTTCCTGTAACAAATCATATACAAAGAAGAGAGACTTTTAAAATGGTTTGACTATCTGGTTGTTTTATTTTGCTGTCTTTTATTTTGCGCTGTTTTTGGATGTGTAGGAGCTGAAGATTGATAAGCCACTGCCACTCTGCCACAAATCAACATATGCATGTTAACGATCATGTACGTTATGTCAGCGTCCGGTGGCTTAATTCAGGAAACGTGAAAATATTTAGTATGCACATCCACAGAAGACGGAGTATGCAGACTGTGCAGCAACATATCGTCTACACAGTGGAGTGGGCAAAACAAAAAGCATGCACCGGCACCCGAGAAAATCGAACTCTTAAAACAAAACAGCAACAACAAAACCCAAACACACAAAAGAGAAAAAAAAAAAGAGAGAGAGAGAGAGGCAGGCAGGCAGACAGACAGCTGCAGAGGCAGAGAGAGAGAGAGAGACAGACAAAGACAGATAGACAGACACAGACAGAGACGGAGAGAGACAAAGACAGAGTCAGACTGAGGGACAAATACAGAGAGAGAGAGAGACAGAGACAGAGACAGACAGAACAGACAGACAAAACACACAAAGACAGAGACAGGGACAGAAACAGAGACAGAGAGACACAGAGAGACAGACAGACAGAGATGTACACAGAGACAGCCAGACAGAGAGAGACAGAGAGAGAGAGAGAGAGAGAGAGAGAGAGAGAGAAAAAAAGAGACAGACAGAGAGAGAGACAGAGAGAGACAGAGACAGAGAGACAGAGATGCAGACAGAGGCAGCCAGAGAGAGAAAGACAGACACAGAGAGAGACAGAGACACAGAGAGACACAGAGAGAGACAGAACGAGAGACAGACAGACAGACAGAGAAACAGAGACAGAGAGATGGAGAGAGAGAGAGAGAGAGACAGAGAGAGAAAGAAAGAAAGAAGAGAGAGAGAGAGAAAGAAGAAAGAGAGAGAAAGAGAGAGAGACAGAAAAGAAAGAAAGAGAGAGAGAAGAGAGAGAAAGAGAGACAGAGAGACAGAGAGACAGAGACAGACACACACAGAGAGAGAACCTTGTCTTTCGTTTCGCTGTTTTGTTATTGTGTGTTGTACTGTTTTGCGTTATCTTGTGTATATCAACGTTGGCCCTTGCATGAACATTCCAAATTGACAGAGTACTTTTTCATAGATCAGCCTTGTTTGGTTTTGTCATGTCTCATTTTCACTTGTTTTGTTTTCTTCTGTGATGAGGCGTGCTGTTCTGTTCTGTTGTACTGTACGGTGTTTCCTGGTTTTGTTTCATTTTGTTTTGTTTATATAGTGTTGTGTTTTTGTTTTGTGTCTGTTCGACCTTCCTTGTAGAGGAACCCAAGACAGACAGGACACTCTGTTGAAGATTTAACCTAAGCAGCAGGGAAGTTTTAGTCGTTTTCTCCTAATTTTAGTGTCTGGTATTTTGGTATTTGCTACGCTTGACAAAAGGCAAGTTGTCATAAAAATTAATTTTTGTGCCTGTCTTGTCTGGTTGTAATAAAACACGCGTTCTGATTCTTTTTTCCTGTTTTTTTTTTTCTTCTTTTTTTTTGGGGGGGGGGTGGGTGGGGTGGGTGGGGGGGGGGTTTCCTGTTTGCTTGATCGCGGTCAGTCACACTTGTTTTGCAACTTTGTTTGTCTTCTTTTTCTTCTTTTTTTTGTCTTCTTTTATTTGGATTTGATCTGTTCTGTACATCTGTTGTATTCTATATGTTGCATCTTCTTGGCAGTTTCAGTGGTGCTCTTTTTTTTAATTGTTACTGTTGGTGGTTTTGTTTGTTTGTTGTTTTTTGTTGTTTTGTTTGTTTGGGTTTTTTGTTTGTTTGTTTGTATTTGTCCCGTTTTGTACACCACTTTTTTGGTCATAAAAACTGAAACAAATTTAAATGCTATGATGATGACGACGATGGTGATGATCGTCCTGATGCTGTGGAGCTCCGCTAAGGTTTGAAGCTGTGTGACCAGGGCTGTATTCTATACTTACCAGCATCACACACCTGGGGTCAACCAGGTCCGAGAGATACACACACCTGCAGCGTAGGTCAGAAATGTTTAGCAACACCCTCAATGATGCATCCGTGTTTGGTTCGGTTGGGTTGGGTTAGGGTGGAATGGGATGGGATTTGTTGGGTTGGGTTGGGTTGGGTTGGGTTGAGTTGGGTCCTATTGGGTTGGGTTGGGTCGTGTTGAGTTGGGTTGGGTCGTGTTGAGTTGGACCTCTGCAGTGGAGGAACATGCGTGTGTGTGTGTGTGTGTGAGAGAGAGAGAGAGAGAGAGAGTGTGTGTGTGTGTGTGTGTGTGTGTGTGTGTGTGTGTCTGGGTGTGTGTGTGTGTGTGTGTGTGAGTGTGTGTGTGTGTCTGGGTGTGTGTGTCTGTGTCTGTTTGTGTCTGTTTGTGTGTCTGTCTATGTGTCTGTCTGTCTGTCTGTCTGTCTGTCTGCCTGCCTGCCTGTCTGTCTGTCTGTCTGTCTCTCTCTCTCTCTATCTATATATCTATCTATCTATCTATCTATGTCTCTATCTCCCCCCCTCTCTTTCTTTCTGTTATTGTGCGATGTATGTTTGTGTGAGTGAGTGCGTGTGGATGTTGGTGGTGGAGGATGGGGTGCTTGTGATTGTGTGTGTGTTGTGTGTGTGTGTGTGTGTGTGTGTGTGTGTGTGTGTGTGTGTGTGTGTGTGTGAGTGTGTGTGTGTGTGTGTGTGTGTGTGTGTGTGTGTGTGTGTGTGTGTGTGTGTGTGTGTGTGTGTGTGTTCGTTCGTTCTTTGATTTAACGTCTTTTCACTATAAGTGATATTAGACGGATGTGTGTGTGTGTGTGTGTGTGTGTTGTGCGTGTACGTGTGTGTATGAATGTGTGTGAGTATGTGTGTATGTAAGAATGTGTGTGTGTGGGCACATACGCACGTGTGTGTGTGTGTGTGTGGGTGTGTGTGGGTGAGTCCTTTTATCTTGTAGTAAACCCCAGCAGCTCAGTACAAGATTGATTGGCGTTGTCGACAATAACACTTGATGGTTAGTGAATTGTAAACAACAAGCTCAGCAGCATAATTGAAAACTGTCTGCATAACCGCAGTCTTTTGTGTTGTGCTCTACAGCTTTGTTTTGATTTGTTTCGATTCTCCTTCACCCCACATATACTTCTTTTACAGGTTTCCTGTTAACTCCGGTCTGTTGATCGTATGTAGATTTAATTCTATCCCGTGTGATCTTATTCTTCTCCTAATTTCGTCTGAAAGCAACCCATCATCATCATCATCATCAGGTGCCTTGCTGCATGGTGTTGGCGATCATGGACTTCCATCTGTCTCTATCTCTTGTTGCCCCAAGCATCTCCTCCACCCTCCTCGTCTTCAGCCACTCCACAAGTCCGTCTAGCATTTTCTCCCTGGGTCTACCTGGTGCTCTCTTTCCCTCTTGCTTTCCTGTTGTGACCAGGTGCTCCAAATCCCCCTTCCTCATACAATGGCTTATAAATGTTGCCTGTCTTTTCCTAATCTTCATTATGAGTGATCTACTTGTGTCTACCTCCATCAGGACTGTCTCGTTTGTTTTCATTGCTGTCCATGGAACTCTCAACATTCTTCTTAGAAACCACATCTCGGCTCCCTCAATCTTGCTCTGGCTTCGCTTGCTGACTGTCCACGCCTCACATCCGTACAACAGTATTGGTTCTATATAACATTCAAGAACTCTCTTCCTGATGTTAATTGATAGGCATTTGTTGGTAAGAATGCTTGTCATCTTCTTGAATGCTGTTTTGGCTTGGCCGATTCTGCCGGCTATTTCCGAAAAGCAACCCGCTTTCTCTAAAGTCTAGAACTAAGATGATACAAAGCAAGACATGACAAGGTTAAGGCAAGGCATGACATGGCAAGAGAATGCAAGAAAATCAAGACAAAACAAGTCAACACAAGACGAGGCGACAAAAGAAAAGAAAAGGCAAGAGAAGGCTAGGGGAAGTCGGGCGTGGCAAGCTGAGGCAAGACAAGGCAAGACTAGGCGATGCAACACAAGGCAAGTAAGGCAGGGCAAGACAAGGGAAGGCAAGGGTTGACAAGGCAAGGCAAGGCAAAGCAAAAGATGTCATGTCAAGAAAACACAACACAAGGCAAGACAAAGCAATGTAAGGCAAGGCAAGAGATTATATAGATATCATCATCATCGCCTTGCCGCATGGCGTTGGCGATTATGGACTGCCATCTGTCTCTACCTCTTGTTGCCTCAAGCATCTCTTCTACCCTCCCTGTCTTCAGCCACTCTGCGAGTCCGTCTAGTATCTTCTCCCTGGGTCTATATTTTCCTTCTTTTTTCCAAAAAAAAGAAGGAAAAATATAGATAAGGCAAGACAAAACAACAAAGGGCAAAGGGAGGCAAGAACGAAGCCAAAACAGGACATGACAAATACAAGACAAGCAAGGCAAAATTCTTCCAAAGTTTTTGGACATTTTCCATTAAAACAGAAAACAAAACTACACGCAATGAAATTAAGGGAAAAGTGTCAAATATAAATGGCAATCATACTGTTCAACCAGTACACAAAGAAAAACAACAACAAAACGACGATACCACAATGACAGTGACAAAACAACACAACAACAACAGCAACAACCAACCAACTAAATAACCAACCAAACAAACAAACAAAACATATGAACTTGAGAAATTAAAGCAAATTAAATGTTAAACCTTTGACAAGACAAAAACTGCATGTTGTTGCCTCCCCTGGTTTATCTTACATGATTTTCTGACTTGGGTCCTTCATTTGAGTGGAAGAACAAATCTAGCATTGAACATTAGCTTGTTGAATATAAACGCATTCCCTGTAAAGAACAGACACATATAATCTACATACATACCATTACATACATACATACATACAATACATACATACATACATACATACTACATGCATACATACATACATACATACATACATAGCATACATACATACATACTACATACATACATACATACATACATACATACATAGCATACATACATACATACATGCATACATACATACATACATACATACATGCATCATACATACATACATACATCATACATGCATACATACATATACATACACATACATAATACATGCATAATACATACATACATACATACATACATATCATACATATATCATACATACATATCATACATACATATATACATATACATATACATACATACATATACATACATACATACATACATACATGATACATACATACATACATATATACATACGTATATACATACATGCTTACACACATACATGCACACATATATACGTCATACATACATACATACATACATGCGTACAGACTGACACACACATATGCACACATACCTACACACATACACACATACGCGCACGCACACACATACACACGTGCGCTCACACACATACACACATACTCCCGCACGCACATACACACGTGCGCGCACACACATACACACATACTCCCGCACGCACATACACGGACACTGTTTGATTCTTGATTGATTGAAAGAACTGATGTTGCAAGGAACTCGATTGTTGAATACAAATATAACAGTATTCCCACATACGCACGTACACATAGGCACACACACGCACGCACACACGCACGCACACACACACACTCACACACCCCACACACACACACACACAAACACACACACACACACACACACACACACACACAAAACACACAACAACTTAACAAAACGATCAACAGAATTAACTCCCTTGTGTACATGAAAACGATATTCTGCAATGAGTCCTTCAAATCGAGTGAAAGAACATTTCCAGCAACTAACCTTAGATTTTTGATTATAAAAAC
>JAPXFY010000014.1:52972167-52982167 GCA_030674185.1 Monoplex corrugatus | reverse complement strand
GAGTCTGCAGAACAAAAACCAAGGACCTAAAAAAAAAAAAGAGCCTGCAGAAAAAACTACAAGAGCCTGCAGAAAAAACTACAAGAACCTGCAGAAAAAAGAGCCTCCAGAAGAAAAACACAAGTGCCTGCAGAAAACATTACAAGAGCCTGCAGAAGAAAAACATAAGAGCCTGCAGAAAAAACAAGAGCCTGCAACAAAAAAACAAAAGAGCCTGCAGAAAAAAACATAAGAGCCTGCAAAAAAACACAAGAGCCTGCAGAAAAAACACAAGAATCAACAGAAGAAACATAAGAGCCTGCAGAAAAAACACAAGAATCAACAGAAAAACACAAGAGCCTGCAGAAAAAACACAAGAATCAACAGAAGAAACATAAGAGCCTGCAGAAAAAACAAGAGCCTGCAACAAAAAAAAAAAGAGCCTGCAGAAAAAAAACTAGAGCCTGCAAAAAAACACAAGAGCTGCAGAAAAAACACAAGAATCAACAGAGAACATAGAGCCTGCAGAAAAACCAAGAGCCTGTACAGAAAAAAACAAACACGAGAGCCTGCAGAAGAAAAAAAGAGAGCGCAGAAAAAACACAACAGCCTGCAGAAAAAAAAACCACAACAGCCTGCAGAAAACACACACACACACACAAGAGCCTGCAGAAAAAAAAACAAGAGCCTGCAGAAAAAAAGCACACATACAAGAGCCTGCAAAAAAAAATGCACACACACACAAGAGCCTGCAGAAAAACAACAACAACAAAATGTCCCGGCAAGGTCCTGAAATGGAGAGAAATGGGTGAGGGGAGGGTGAGGGTGGAACCAGTAAAACACTAAGCTGATATCACCAGAATGGTTGGAGCATTACGATGGGTAACCAACAGAACTGTTCTTCTTAACCTTTTGACTCCCGCACCCTGTCCACCAGCATCCTGCATCATCAACCACGGTAGCAGAGCAAAAACTTAACAGTTTGACTCCCTCATCCTATCCACCAGCTTCCTGCAGGAAGCTGGAGGATAGGATGTGGGAGTCAAACTGTTAAGTTTTTGCACTTGGTGGATAGGGTGCGGGAGTCAAAGGGTTGAGACGTAGGCTGGAATTGAACTCAAGACATCAGATCTTGAGAAGCACCAAGCCAGAGAATAAATAAGAAAAAAAATAGCCAACAGCAGCAATAACATCATCATCATCATCAGGTGCCTTGCCGCATGGCGTTGGCGATTATGGACTTCCATCTGTCTCCATCTCTTGTTGCCTTAAGCATCTCTTCCACCCTCCCTGTCTACAGCCACTCTGCAAGTCCGTCTAGTATCTTCTCCCTGGGTCTACCCGGTGCTATCCTTCCCTCCAGCTTTCCCGTTGTGACCAGGTGTTCCAATTCCCCTTTCCTCATAAAATGGCCTATGAATGTTGCCTGCCTTTTCCTAATCTTCCTTATGATAACAACAACAATAACAACAACAACAAAACCCCTGTGACCTGTTCTTGTTACATACCAAACACTAAACTGTCCCGGGCAGAACAAGACTAAACAGACCTTTTGTTGTTATTAACTGTCAAACACTAAACTGTCCCGGGCACAACAAGACTGAACAGACCTGTTGTTGTTATCAACTGTCCAACACTAAACTGTCCCGGGCACAACAAGACTGAACAGACCTTTCGTTGTCATTAACTGTCAAACACTTAACTGTCCCGGGCACAACAAGACTGAATTGACCTGCTGTTGTTACATACCAAACACTTAACTGCCCCGGGCAAAACAAATTGATCTACTACATGAACAAGCACTTCTGACTTGCACCATCTCCATCCCCCACCACCCTCCTCCCCTTCCCCCCGCTCCCCCCCCCCCCAATGCCCCTGTGGAGAAGACGACCAGACAGCAAAACATATTCTCCAAGACTGCAAGAGCTACCCGTCGCAGAGGGAGGAGATCTGGCCGACTCCCCTCAGCCTGCGGGAGAAACTGTATGGGCCTTTAAGTGCGCTACAGAAGACGACCTATATGTATTTTTTCCTCAGTGGGTCTAAGTGTGACGGAGAACAAGAAGAAGAAGAAGAGAGTTAATTCCGTCTAGTATAAAGGGTTTTTTTCCCTTTCTTTTTTTTTTTTTTTTTTTCTTCTTCTTTTTTCCCTCTTGAAATGTTAATGTTCAACTATCGCTTTAAAGTGTGTGTGCATGGGCGTGTGTGGTCTTGTTCATGTGAGCGTCGTATATGACACTGTGTTTTTGTTAATTAACAAGGTTGTTGTAAACAATAATAATTTGTTTTCAATCGTGAGTTCTTTCTGTAAAGTGGAAGTATAAAATGGCCCGATAATTAAACATAAAATGATCCAGGGGATTTAAGATAGACCAGGACTATTCATTCCAATCACCTTGGGGAATTAGAAGGAAGATGTCTACGACAGAATCTGAAAATTACATGGATGCAACACATCTCCTACAAAGAAGTGGCCAGACGATCAGGCATTCTGGAGACATCATCATCATCATCGTCATCATCATCATCATCATCACCATCATCACCATCATCATCATGTGACCTGCCGCATGGCGTTGGCGATCATGGCTCTCCATACGAACCTATCCCTTGTCGCTGCAAGTACATCTTCCATCCTCTCTGTCTCAGCCACCTGCAAGTCCGTCTAATATTTTCTCCCTGGGTCTACCTGGTGTTTTCTTTCCCTCCAGCCTTTCTCTTGTGACCAGGTACCCTAATTCCCCTTTCCTCATAAAATGCCCTATAAATGTTGTTTGTCTTTTCCTAATCTTCTTTATTAATGGTCTTCTTGCTCTGGAGACGGCCGGACATCAAAAAGTCCTCAAAAGAGAAACCCTCTTGACGGGGACTTCTTCTCTGAGGACCTTCTGCTTTGAAAAAAGATGTCTACGACGGATTCTGACTATTTGATGGAAGAAACAACTTCCAACGAAAAGTGACCGGGCGATCAGACATCAAGTATATTGCCCGCGATGTCAAGAAGAGGAGATGGTGACGGTAGGGCCACGTCCACAGGATGGACACAACCACACACCCTAACACCTATCTGTCATGGGCATCACCTGTGAAAAGACAAACAGGGCAGACTAACAGGCCCCTGGTGACACACAATTCAGCATGAAAGGTGTTTCAAGTTCCGAGTTTGTTCGATCTCGGACAATTCCATATGCGCTCCACCCAAATCTGCCAGCAAGATTTTGCAGACTCACTGAGCCTGCGCAAAACCATACGCACTGGAAAGGTCTTAAAATGGGGAAGGAGGAGGAGAAGAAAAGAATCTATGACACACTAAGCTGACATCACCAGAATGATGCAAAATTTAACCCTCTGACTCCCGCATTCTGTCCACCAGCATCCTGTGTTGCCAACCATGCCAACAAAGCAGAAACGTAACCCTTTGATTCCCTAACCGTATCCACCAGCTTTCTGCAGGAAACTGGAGAATACGGTGAGAGAATCAAAGGGTTAAGTTTGGGTTTTGTGTGTTTTTTTTTGCAGTTGGTGGGTAGAGTGCGGGAGTCAAAGGATAAAGATGGACAGCCAACAGGCCAGTATTTAATGTTGTGGGCTGGGACAAAACTCGAGATGGAATATGCTATCCTGGCTCATTCAAGACTGTTGTGGCCGGAGGAGATTGGTCGATGTCTTATGAGATGAGTTAATGAGAGCACAACTTACACTGTAGAGTTGAAAACCTACACAGTTGGTATGCCATTATCATACCCAGGCATACTTTCAAAGGGTAATAGTTTCACAAGGAGCACCGGTGTTTCACCCTCAATACTACCCACTGTACTACCGCAGATCCCTTCCACTGTGCCCACGCCAATCGATACGATACAGTGGAGGCAGGAAGGTGAAGGTCATCAGTGATGATGATGATGATGATGATGATGATGGACGACACGTTGCTCATATCGATTTCTGACCCACCGACATAAGAATGGAGGTCCGGCGTCTCGTCTCCTGGGAACTAGATCATCGCGCTCTATAGCGCCGCCGGAAACAAATTAACAGCGAGGGAGAAAACTCGGACAGCCATTATATTCTATAGTGAAGGTGGCTGTAAACATCAACAGCCCATGTTATATCATTCTTTACTTGGCTCGTTCTTTTAGACAGAGATCTAAAGCCCCCCTCCACACCCCCCGTGGGAACGCCGGGGACTATTTCAATATAAATAGTATCCCCACCTTCAGGAAATTCTGTGCTAGGAAATGTCCTCTTTTCTTTCACTCTCTTTTTTCTGTCTTGTTCTTTTCCTTTCTGTCATTTCTTCCTACCATTTTCTGCCTGGCTGGTCCATTCACCTTGTATGTTTTGGATAAAGTCTTACAGATTTTCACTTAGGATTGATAATTCATCATCATCAAGTGCCATGCCACATGGCATTGGCGATCATGGCCCTCCATGTGTTTCTATCCCTTGTTGCCGCAAGCACATCTTCCACCCTCTCTTTCTTCAGCCACTCTGCAAGTCCGTCCAATATTTTTCCCTGGGCCTACCTGGTGTTCTCTTTCCCTCCAGCTTTCCTGTTCAGACCAGGTGCTCCAATTCCCCTTTCCTCATAAAATGGCCTATAAATGTTGCCTGTCTTTTCCTAATCTTCCTTATCAATGATCTTCTTGTGTCTGCCTCCATCAAGATTGTCTCGTTTAATTTCTTTGCTGTCCATGGACTCTCAACTTTCTTCTTAGAAACCACATCTCGGCTGCCATCAATCTTGTTTGGCTGTGCTTGGATTGATAATTGGGTACATGTATTAAGTGCATTTTTTTTGGCTCAAGGGAAATGAGATATGCGGAAGCAATTTTAGGTAGTTTAGGCATGTTTTTATAATGTCTTAGTGTCCTTAGTTGTTTTGAATTTCCATTCAGGTATACACACACACACATACACCACACAAACACACTTAACCACACACGCCCGCACACACACACACACACACACACACACACAACACACCACCACAAGCACACACACAAGCACGCACACACACACACTCACACACACACCACGCACGCACGCACGCACGCACCACACACACACACTCACACACACATTTAAGACACGTTAAAATACAAATACGCACGCGCGCGCGCGACACACACACATACACACGCGCTGCGCGCGCACGCACACACACACACACTCTTAAACAACACACACACAACACACACACACACACACACACACACACACACACACACGCACGCACACACACACACTCACACACACATTTAAGCACACACGTTTAAATACACATACACATGCACACACACACACACACACACACACACACACACACACACACACACACTGTACTCATACAGAGACACAGACACACACACAGAACACACACAACACACACACCACACACACACACACACACAACACACACACACACACACACACACAACACACACTTAAACACATACGTTTAAACACATTCCGTCAAATATCACTCATAGTGAAAAGATGTTAAATCAAAGAACGAACGAACGTTTAAACACACACACACGCACACACCACACACACACACACACCACACACCACGCGCGCACACACACACACACACACACACACACACACACACACACACACACACACACACTCACACACACATTTAAGCACACGTTTAAAAACAAATACAAATATGCACGCGCGCGCGACACACCACACACATAACCACACACACACACACTCACACACACACACACCACACACACACACACAATACACGCACACCACTAACACGACACACACACCGCGCGCGCGCGCGCGCGCACACACACACACACACAACCACACACACACACACACACACAACACACACCAACAAACAACACACAAAGAGACACACACAAAAAATGACAACTCACCTAGTGAAGCAATATCAGCTTTGACGTGCGATCTGCCAGCTCTTTGAAGACAAGACAGCATTGTCACCCTTCCCTCAGCTGGAGTCTACCAGGAACCAACTTGCTCTCTTGCCGACGAAATGATGACTTTACTTGTACTTCCGTCTCCCATGCTGCCAATCTTTCAAGGTCGTAACACCTAGCCGTACTTCCGGTTGTTGTACCACTCCCCTCGTACCTTAACCGTCCGAGCGTCGCTATTACCGAAACCGACGTTTATCGTTCTACCACTCGCATGTAGTTTCCTCACGTTTACGTCCGTGATATCATCCGAGAGACAAAGCTTAGTTGAGTCGTGTACAGAATGTTTGTCAATCCCAGACTGCGTGGAATCCGCCGAAACATGCGACAAATTCGAGATGGTCGATCTCACTGAGCCTGATTGTCTTTTCGGAGAATCGTTGATGTCTCCCGTGGATTTCTGCTTCTTGAGTTTCAAACCTGAGATGAGAGTTCTCCGCAAGCTGGTGCGGCCTTGCTTTGCGAAGATGGAACGTCTTCGCTGAGGTGGGGTTTCGTCGGAGCGGGCTTTGAGGACGAAGCCTCCTCGGGATTCGTCCAGTTTTCGATCCCGGCTTTTCTGGACCATTTCTTCCTCGTTTTCGGAGCGGAGTGAGGTCATGGAGGCTCTGACGGCTTTGGGTCGTAGTGGGAGGCGAGGCCGTATGGCACGCTTTCTCTCACTCCATAGCCATGACGTGTGCCTCGGTACCATTGACCCTGGTATGTACCTGAAATGACACAGTTCATTAGTAAATTAATGTTTTAGACAAAGTACTTTTCCTTATCTTGTCTTTTCCTAATCTTCTTTGTTAGAAAATTAGAGCACCTAGTCACAGTAGGAAAGCTGGAGGGAAAGAGAGCACCACGTAGACCCAGTGAGAAAATAGTGGATAGACTTGCAGAGTGGCTGAGGACAGAGAGAATGGGAGATGTACTTTCAACGACAGGGGACAGGTTCGTATGGAGGGCCATGATCGCCAACGCCATGCGGCAAGGCACATGATGATGATGACAAAGTACTTTATACAATCTATTCTTTTATGACATATTAGTACCCTATATGATCTACATTTTAACGATAATACTCTCAAATATACGGGAGAGTATTTATGAGTACAGCTCAGTTTTTGTTTGTGTGTCTGTTTATTTCTTTGTCTTCTTTCAGTCAGCCAGAATAGCTCAGTTGGGAGAGCGTTAGACTGAAGATCTAAAGGTCCCTGGTTCAATCCCGAGTTCCGGCACAGAACATGGTCCAGTGGTTGACACTTTTTCTCAGGACCTGGCCAGCTCATGGGTTTATGAGCAGGCTTAAGGCCTGAACCAAGATCACCATACACATGGTACATGTGACGTTAATGCATATGGAATTCGTTCCCAGCGCGGAGACGTCATCTTGAGAAACTGAAACTGTAACTGAAATCTGTCATTTAAACCAGTTTACCTCTGTTTTCACCATCTTCGATCATCATCAACACTCAGGAAAGCGAGACTGGAGACAAATTCAGCTACAAAACCTTGCCAACGTTTAGGGCTTATGCCGAGATCATTCTGGATCTTCTCCATCACAGGGTATCTGTGGCGTCAGTGCATGCAATTAATTCCGAGCGCTGAGACGCCATCCTAAGACACTGAACTGAAATGGCTACTTGATCAGTTAGTGCCAGTGAGCAGCAATGATTCTCTTGATGCCGAGGTGGTGCTGCTTATCTTTAAAGCTAGCTCTGTTTTTTTAATAGGCTGATCATGAAGTTGTGGCCAGACCACGACATCAGGCCTGCTATACAGCTTATTGTGTACAGACCAATAATCCGGAGGGCAATTTTTTAACCCTATAAAAATGGAGTATTTTTGCAACAGAAAAATCTGTTAGTAACAACTCTTTTGTTGCCATGGGTTCTTTAACGTGCCCTGAGTGTATGTTTGCACACGGGACCTCGTTTTATCGTCTTATCCGAAAGACTTCTCTCCCAGACCAAACACTCACAGTCTTGTGGGGGGGGGGGAGAGAGAGAGAGAGAGAGAGAGAGAGAGAGAGAGAGAGAGAAGAACGAGACAGACAGAGAACAGAGAGACAGAGAGAGAGAAAGAGAGAGAGACAGAGAGAGAGAGACAGATAGAGAGACAAAGAGAGAGAGAGACACAGAGAGAGACAGAGACAGAGAGAGACAGAGAGAAATTTGTGTTCGACAGGGAGTCGAACCTGGGTTTCTCACGTCCCAGGCAGACGATTTATCCACTGGGCCAAACGCTTTGCTTTAACCCTTTGACTCCTGCACCATGTCCACCAGGATCCTTGGTTGGTTGGTTGGTTGGTTGGTTGGTTGGTTGGTTGGTTGGTTGGTTAGTTGTTGGTTGGTTGGTTGGTTGGTAGTTGGTTGGTTGGTTGGCTGGTTGGTTGGTTGGTTGGTTGGTTGGTTGGTAGGTTGGTTGGTTGGTTGGTTGGCTGGTTGGTTGTTGATGGTTGGTTGGTTGGTGGTTGGTTGGTTGGTTGGTTTGGTTGATGGTTGAATGGATAGTTATTTGGATGATTAGTTGGTTGGATTCATGGCTGCCTGGTTGGTTGGTTAGTTAGTTGATGGGATGGTGGTTGGTTGATTAGTTGTTTATTTGCAGGTTGGTTGGCTGGTTGGTGGTTGCTTGTTTGCTTGATTGAAAGCATGGATGGATGGATGGACGCTTGGCTGGTTGGCCGGTTGATTGGTTGATTGGTTAACTGAAAGTTTACTAGGTTAATTCGTTAATGGTTGGTTGGTTGGCTGGTTGGTTGGTTGGCTGGTTGGTTGGTTGGTTGGTTGGTTGGTTGGTTGGTTGGTTGGTTGGTTGGTTGGCTGGTTGATTGGTTGGTTGGATGGTTGGATGGTTGGATGGTTGGTTGGTTGGTTGGTTGGTTGGTTAATTGGTACTTAGTTGGTTGGTTGGTTGGTTGGTTGATTGGTTGGTTGGTTGGATGGTTGGTTGGATGGTTGGTTGGTCGGATGGTTGGTTAGTTGGTTGGTCGGTTGGTTGGTGGTTGGTTGGTTGGTTGTTGGTTAATTGGTTGGTAAGTACATAGCTTATTAGGCCCTTGCTTAGTAGCTAGTACTGCTGGGCTGGTAGGCGGATGATTATCCTAACAGATTTGTCTGGTCGGTTGCCTAGCTAATTGGTAGACTGATTGCAATGACTGCATTGACATAGTTTGTTTAACAGATCAGTGGAACGCCTTGGCTCGTCTGCTTTGTTAGTTTGTTGTTAACTGCCTAATTGGCTGGTTGGTTCGTTCTTTGACGGGTTTGCAAGATCCACTGTCAGTTTCTTGGTCAGATAATTGGTTGACTACTACTACACCTGTTTGGTTTTGTGTGTGTGTGTGTGTGTGCGTCGTTTGTTTGTTTGTTTGTCTGTTGTTTGTTTGTTTGTTTGTTTGTTTGTTTGTTTGTTCGTTTGTTTGTTTGTTTGTTTGTTGTTTGTTGGTTTGTTTGTTTGCATTTTACTTTTTTCATTGCTTCATCTTTTACACCACGTCTGTGTCACTAACACCCACGCCGCTTATTTCGGCTCCCCATAACACATGGAAACCCATCGAAATCGAAGTGTCTATAAGAAGGGGGCATGAAGGCTTACAGAATGTAGGATTATTTTCCACAATGCTGTGACCATAAGAAAACGGATGATGGCAGAAATGCTAGGGAGTTATATTTCAGATTGAGACTACGTGTGCAGAGCTGTGCTCGACGATTACTTTTATGTCATATCCTGGCGGCCAACCAGGCCTGAGAGATACAGACATCTGCGCTGTTGGTCAGGAAAGTTGAGTAAATTCCCAAAGACACATTCGTAATAAGGCAAAACTTAACTGTGTGATCCCAGATTTCCCATCGAGCCCACAGCATGCTCAACTCTAGGTAAAAACCGAAAATTCCCACGATATTTTATTTTATTTTATTTTATTTTATTTTATTTCATTTTTCTTTTTTTTTCTTTTTATTTTTTGGGGGGAGGGGGGGGAGTAGAGAGTAAATGATTGCCATTCAAACTCACATTCTCCAAGGCAATAGTCGGTTCGCGCAAAACCGTTTCGCTACAT
Organism: Monoplex corrugatus; assembly: GCA_030674185.1. Lineage (NCBI taxonomy): Eukaryota > Metazoa > Mollusca > Gastropoda > Littorinimorpha > Ranellidae > Monoplex > Monoplex corrugatus. The sequence goes on along the minus strand of JAPXFY010000014.1, from coordinate 52,972,177 downwards.
TGAATAATCA
>JAPXFY010000014.1:52959667-52964667 GCA_030674185.1 Monoplex corrugatus | reverse complement strand
CTTTTTTCATTATTGAAAACATATTGTACCATCTACTGTTCACATACCCCTTAATAAGGGGCTATGTACAAACTGTCTAAAGATGAAATAATTCTCTCACTTTATGCCTGCCAGTCTGTCTGTCTCTTTGTCTCTTTCCTTCTTTTCTGTGTTCTTGTTTATTTACATAATTTACAAAGTGCGGGCTGCAAATGGGACATCAGTTTATCGTCTCATCCCAGAGGCGAGCACGAAGATTGTTACTGAAGTTCTAGATAGCGAGCGACAGAAAGAAGGTAAAATCTTTTCCCCAAGCAGAAATAGAACTTGGAAATGTTCTCGCTTTCAACGCCTCGTGTGTCCTTATTTTTCCGTTTGTGGTCTACTAACCTCAACGTGTACCTTAAATACGAGTGCGGTTTAAGGGTTAGGGCTGGGTTTGGTTGGTTGGTTGGCTTGCTTGCTTGCTTGCTTGCTTGCTTGCTTGCTTGCTTGCTTGCTGGTCGGTCGGTTGTATGCTTATCTTTCTAATTCATTCTTTCATTAATCAATTCATTCATTCATTCATGCATTCATTCAATCATTTATCTACTTACTTATTCATTCATTCATTCATCATTTATTCGTTCACTGACTTATTTATTCATCTATTTATTATCTATTTTGTTTGTTTGCTTGTTTGCTTGTTTCTTTCCTTTTTTTGTTTTTTTGTTTTTTTTTTTGTTTTTTGTTTGTTTCAACCAGCTATTAAAGCAATCTTATTCCATTTTCGGAGGCTGTACATGCTAGATATTTTCGTGTTTCCATACGTCACCACACAATGAAAAGTTTACAGGTTCTTTAATTTAATAAGTATAACTACATGTAATGCTTCTTCATGCACGTATGTACATTGAAGAGGAAGTCTGCGTATATCTTGACTGGAGAGACCGGAATAAATCTCCATCCTTTACAAGCCAGGCGGGTACCCAAGAGTTTCAAATCCAGGCATTCCAGACATTATTGTAACCACTCTCATCTTGACCTGCGAGATCAGGCAAAAAAAAAAAAGAAAGAAAGAAAAAAAAAGATGTCACCACTCTTTAAAAGCCACCGGTACCCAGTCAGGTTCGAACTCAAACCTTGTAGATGTGAGATCGGAAAAATCACCACCAATTTATTCGCCAAGCGGTACTCACACGGATTCAAATCCAGACATTGCAGGCGCGTGTTTAGCCATTCCGCCACCTCTTAGCCGCTCAAGTGCAGGCAGCGAGTGCATAGATACTGATAATGTCAGCATACCTATGATTGTACGTAACAGATGGCAGGGAAGAGAGAAAGGGTGTAGAATAAGGGGGAGGGGGGAGAAGAGAGAGAGAGTGAGAGACAGAGAAGAGAGAGAGAGATTGGTAGAGAGAGAGAGTTAGAGAGAGATAGAAAAAGAGAAAAAGAGAAAGAAAGAGAGAAAGAGAGAGAGAGAGAAGGAGAGACAGAGACAGACAGAGAGAAACAGAAAGAGAGAGAGAGAGAGAAAGAGATAGATAGATAGATAGATAGATAGATAGATAGATAGATAGATAGATAGATAGATGATAATAGATAGAGAGAGAGAGAGAAGAGAGAGGGAAAGAGAGAGAGAGAAGGAGAGACAAAGACAGAGAGACGGAGAGAAACGTAGAGAGAGAGAAAAACAGAGGGGAGAGAGAGAGAGACAGAAAGAGACAGAGAGAGCGGAGGGAGGAGAGATGGCGAGGGCGAGAGAGGAGGTAAGTTATTGGCAATGTGCCCGTTTCAGATGTTCATTCCCGCACACACAGATTTCTATTCCCTCTCAGTATTCTCCTTCACCACTTCACACCCAGGGATTTGCAAATTCCACTCCCACACAGGGATTCCTATTCCCCACACGACCAATCCCATTTCCTAAACATCAATTCCAATTCTCTAACATACAAATTTCTATTCTCTCACAGGAATTCCCTTTCCCGTTCCTTGTTTCATCCTCGCACTACATTATCAAAGCTGTGCTCTCCAGAAATGTTCAATAGTAAGTAGTAGTAGTAGTAGTAGTATAGTAGTATAGTTAGTGCAACATTATCATCATCATCATAATCATCATCATCATCATCATCATCGTCGTCGTCGTCATCGTCTCGTCGTCGTCGTCATCATCATCATCATCATCATCATCATCATCATCATCATCATCATCATCATCATCATCATCATATTATTTATTATTATCATTTATTATTATTATTATCATTATTATTATTATTATCATTATATAGTTAGTATGTAGTAGTAGTAGTAGTAGTAGATTGTTGTTGTTGCTGTTGTTTTTGTTATTATTATTATTATTATCATTATTGTTTAATTTATTATTATTATATTATTATTATTATTATTGTTATATTATTATTATTCATGTTGTTTCGTCGTAGTTGTTGTTCTTGTTGTTATTGCTGTTGTTGTCGTTGTTGTCATTATATCACCATCATCATCAACATCATCATCAATTTCCTTATCATTGCCATCATTATTATAAATAAAATAAAATCGTTATCATCACCATTGTCATCATGTAACAGTTAACAACCAATGAAACATGACAGATTTTATCACATGACTCCAAAGGTGAACCAATCGCGCTGGGTACACCAACCAAAATAGGTACAAAAATAAAAAGATGACTCTGAAAACAGTAACCACATCATATCATCCAGTTAAAACGGAACAATATTTTTGGAACTTACTGAATTTCGGAGTTGTTCAAAGAGGGATTCATCGCACTCCAAACAAGTCCATACCCGCTCCACCCAATTCTGCCAACAAAATTACCTGGCAGATTCCTTCAGCCTGTGTTAAGCCCTATGCGTTGACAAGGTATTGACATGGGGAGGGAGGGACGTATGGACCTATAGAAACGCTAAGATGACACCATCAGAATGACGGAAGCATTAAGATGGGCAGTGAACTGGCCAGTTTTTAATGTTGCCAGCCGGGACTGAACTCAAGATATCATGCAGATCTTGAATGTATGCCTCTATCGAAAACAACACAACAACAACAACAATAATAAATAATAATAATACAATACTACTACTACAACTTCTAATAATAAGAATAATGATAATAAAGATGATGATGATGATGATGGTGGGTGGTGGGTGATGGTGGTGGTGTGGTGGTGGTGGTGGTGATTAATAATGATGATGATGATGATGTGATGATGATGATGACGACGACGACGACGACGACGACACAACAACAACAATAATAATAATAATAATAATAATAATATAATAAATAATAATAAATAATAATATAATAATAATAATGAATAATAATATAATAATAATAATAATAATAATAATAATAATAATAATAATGATAATAACAATCACAATAACAATAATGATGATGATGATGATGATAATGATAATAATGATAATGATATATACTATAACAACAACAATAACAATAACAATAACAATAAACAGCTGGTCGAAATACCGTAACCCAAGTGCTGAGTAAACACACGAAACGTGACTTTCAGTACGTTTGCTTTTTTTTTTTTCCTTTGCTGTTGGCGTTGGGTATGGGTTTCTTTGCTTCTTTCATTTCTGCCAATGGCACTCAGCATACCCAGGCGGTCATCAGTCCAAGAACTGACCGTGCTTATGTTACTTCGTGGTATGGCCGTCTACACGCACGAACGAACACGCACGCACGCGCGCGCATACGGAGACACAGACACCACACTTGCACACACACCACACCACACACACACACACACACACACACACACACACACACACACACACACACACACACACACACACACACACATCCGTCTAATATCACTTACAGTGAAAAGACGTTAAATCAAAGAACGAACAAACGAACACACACACACACACACGCACACACATAAAAAGATTCTCCCTCTCTCTCTCTCTCTCTCTCTCTCACACACACACACACACACACACACACACACACACACACACACACACACACACACACACACACACCACACACACACACTACACTCACAAGAGACACAAAACGAACAAAAGAGGAGAAATGATACAAATAACAGACATAAAACAAACTGTAAAAAAGTAAGAAAAACAAAAGAGAAGAAAAAGGAAAAACTCATAAGTTCAAAAGAAAACAACATCATCAGAAGTTGAAAAGAAGATAAAACACACAAAAACTACAACAACAACAAAACAAGAAAAGAAAGAAAGAAAATAGAAAGGAAACAAACAACAACAAAAAACCAACCAAACAAAGGTAAAACAAAATATGACTGCTGGATCTTGAGGGTAAAACAAAATATTAAAAAATACCTTGTTTGTAAATGATCCTTAAGAGTATAAGACACGACGTTTCGAGCCCAGGCCCTTTGTCCACCGACTGGGAGCAGTCCAGCCGGTGGGCCTGAACACCAGAACTGCCGACGCGTAGCGGTGCCCGGGTCCTTTCCTTGTCCTACTAATCCCTACTGTTTCCCCTCTTTTCCCCACCCCAACCCCCTACCCCCTTCCCCCCTAAAAAATACACTTGACAAAGCGCCTGGGGTCCAGACGTCGAGTCTTATACTCTCAAGGATCATTTACAAACAAGATATTTTTCAATATTTTGTTTTACAAACAAACAAACAAAACAAACAAACAAACAAACAAACAAAAACAGCGTAGAAGAGCACATCATCAACAACGACATCATCAATATGAACAACAAAAACAAGAAATGAAATGAGAAAATAAAGGAAACTTAAAGCAAATGAGCAGTGCAGTTTATTCACCCATATAACTTCGTAATAGCTATGCTTTGTTAGTCGACATTCTGAGTTTCTTGAGAAAGACTTTAAAGTCGAAAATTTGACCCCTCCACAAGGTGTTCGGGTGTTGTGTACAGTGAGAATTAACTAATAAAAGTAGTGTGAATGACTGCTGTTGAACACTGATTACCCAATGGAGATAGAATATGTGAGGTTCTCTTTAAAAACAAACAAACACAACCAAACA
>JAPXFY010000014.1:52929667-52954667 GCA_030674185.1 Monoplex corrugatus | reverse complement strand
TCTTCTTCTTCTTTCTTCTCTTCTCTTTCTTCTTCTTTCTTCTTCTTCTTCTTCTTCTTCTTCTTCTTCTTCTTCTTCTTCTTCTTCTTCTTCTTCTTCTTCTTCTTCTTCTTCTTCTTTCTTCTTTCTTCTTCTTCTTTCTTCTTTCTTCTTTCTTCTTTCTTCTTTCTTCTTCTTCTTCTTCTTCTTCTTCTTCTTCTCTTCTTTCTTCTTTCTTCTTCTTCTTCTTCTTCTTCTTTCCTTATATGAAATAACGTTAAATTTTACTCAGATGCATGTATGCACACTGTTTTTGACCTCAGTGCGCAGGCGGTATGTTATTGCACAGTCTGCATACTCCATCTTCTGTGAGCGTTTTGCTTGGTGTTTTCATGTTTCCAAAGACATGGGACACAAACACGACTTATTCAATGATCTTTAACGTGAAAAAGTGATGTTCTCCGCGCGTATACACAAAAACGGAATGTTTAACACTGGCAGGTCTGCATCCATGTTTACCTGGGAGATCAGATAAATCTCCACTCTGCTCACAAGGCGGAACTGGCCTCAGTAGCTCGGTTGGTTGAGCGTCAGATTCACGTGCTAATGGTTGTGGGTTCGAATCCTGAGGTGCGCTACATTAAAACTGGCCTTCTCACTGCCCCATCTTAACACCACTGTTGTTCTAAGAGTGTCGGTATAGGATTAGTGGTGTCGATATATAGGATTAGTCCTCTTCCCCCACTTCCCTGGGTTGGTTATTCCCGTAGGCCATGATCATCTGAGGTTGATGCTGACGTAAAAACTGAACTAATTCAATCAATCAATGAATCAATCAAACAAGGCGGAGGTGTCAAGGCGTATCGAACCCAGGACCTTAGGATTGGAAGTCTGACGTTTATTCACTTGACTACCTAAACCGAAGAAGACGAAGACGAAGACGAAGACGAAGAAGAAGAAGAAAACAAGAACAAACAAGAACAAGAACAAGAACAAGAAAAGAACAAGAACAACAAAAACAACAACAACAACAAAAAAGAAAACAAAGAAAAAGAAAAGGAGAAAAACAGAAGACGTAGAAGAAGAGAAGAAGAAACAGAAGAAGTAGAAGAAGAAAAAAGAAAAAAGAAGGAGAAAAAGAGGAAGAAAAAGAAGAAGAGAAAAAACGAAAAGAAGAAGAAGAGAAAAAGAAGAAAGAAGAAAAAGAAAAGAAGAAGAAGAGAAGAAGAAGAAGAAGAAGAAGAAGAAGAAGAAGAAGAAGAAGAAAAGAAGAAGAAGAAGAAGAAGAAGAAGAGAAGAAGAACAAAGAAGAGAAAAGAACAAGAAGAAAAAACAAGAAGAAAAGAAAGAGAAGAAGAAAAAAAGAAAGAAAAGAAAAGAGAAAAACAGAACAAGAAGAAGAAGAAGAACACAGAAAAATAGAAGAAGAAAAGAAGAAGAAGAAAGAAAAAGAAGGAGAAGAAAAAGAACACAAGAAGAAGAAGTAGAAGAAGAAGAGAAGAAGAAAAGAAGAAGAAGAAGAAGAAAGAAGAAGAAGAAGAAGAAAAGAAGAAGAAGAAGAAGAAGAGAAGAAGAAGAAGAAGAAGAAGAAGAGAAGAAGAAGAAGAAGAAGAAGAAGAAGAAGAAGAAGAGAAGAAGAAGAAGAAGAAGAAGAAGAAGAACAGAAGAAGAAGAAGAAGAAGAAGGAACAGAAGAAAAGAACAGAAGAACAAGAACAGAAGAAGAAGAACAGAAGAAGAAGAACAGAAGAACGAAGAACAGAAGAAGAACAAGAAGAAGAACAAGACCAAGAAAAAAGAATCAAAGAAAGAAAGAAAGAAGAAAAAAACAAGAAGAACAACAAGAAGAACTATGAGAAAAAGAAGACAAGACAAGCAAGAAAAAGAAGAAGACAGGAAGAAGAAGGAGGAGAAGAAGAAGGAGAAGAACACAGGAAGAAGAACACAGCAAGAAGAAGAACAACAACAACAACAAGAACACAGGAAGAAGAAGAAGAAGAAGACGAACACAACAAAAAGTAGAACACAAAAAGAAGAAGAAGAACACAAGAAGAAGAAGAAGAACACAAGAAGAAGAAGAAGACGAAGAAAACGCACATCCTCTTGTTTGACAGCTTCTCTTCTTTCCCCACCCGCCCCTGTTCTTTCCTTTCCTAAAGTGTACTAACATGTGGAAGTTCCGGGCCCTTCACTATAAACACGCGCCCTCTTTTGCTGGGCTCGTCAGTTAGGGAAGGAATGTGAGGGGCAGGTAAATGTGGCGACGTACTGTTAACACCTGTGTCTCACTCATCTGTGTGGAATGAATCACCTGTTCCGGATTCTGTTTATTCTGTTTATTTTGTTTCTTTTTTTTTTTTTTTTTTCGACCAAAGATTTTTTTTTTTTCGGATGCCCGAATGCACACGTTGTTTGCCCCTAACGCTGCTTAGGCCTTATGTCACTTTATACTCTTCGGATAAAGGAATTTTTATTTACAGGGCTTGGCCGTTTCTATAACAACGGTTGAGATTGTCTGTTATGCGTACAGTGATTCTACCATAACTCAAAAAAATCATCCAATTATAAACGGCTGAGAAAGTTCAGTTTGACATTTTCGCTGCTCAAGAAGACGGATTCAGGTTTTATATTTTACTGTGAGCTTGAAGGAGCATCAAATGAGATAACACTTCTCGCCAAGTAAGGACAATCGTAGACTGTTACAAAACAAAGAGAACAGGTTGTAAAAATATTGTGAGAAGTTCTTAAGGGGGAAAAGTTGTTCAGACACGTCCTAGAGAAAGAGAGCTATTTTAGGCACTTTTTTTGTTGTTTTTTTTGCTTTGTGACTTTTGATGTTCATGCTGTAACTTCAGTACTTAGATCTACACCATTTCTGACCCTTTACGCGTACACGTGTTTGACACAAATTTAATAAAGATCCGTTGATAAAGAGCTGAGAAAAATTTTTATTTGCCAACACATTTCTGTCACAGACAGAGGAGAGAGAGAGAAAAAAAAATTAAAAAAAGAGAGAGAAGAGATTCATTCCGTCTCTCTCTCTCTCTCTCTCTCTCTCTCTCTCTCTCTCTCTCTCTCTCTCTCTCTCACTCACTAACTGCGCCCTCTCTGACTGATAAGGAATAATCTCCCATTTTTATACAGGAAGATCTAAAAAAAATGGCGGGAGCGGGCAGGCATTGTTCCATATCTACCAGAGAGATGTATGTGTGTTTATGTGCTTGTGTATTTGTAATTCACTCACTCACTCACTCTCCCGCTTTACTGGCTCACCCATTCTAGAGTATTCGTTTGTTACTGAACTTTTAACCCACACGCTACAAGCTCATTCATTTACCTACGCATTTGATAATTCACTCACTCGCTCACTCTATCTGTCTGGAATCTGTCTGTCTGCCTGTCTGTCTATTTGTCTGTCTCTCTGTCTGTCCGTCTATCTGTCTGTCTCTGTTTCTCTCTCTCTCTCTCTCTCTCTCTCTCTCCCCCTCTCTCTCTATCATCTATCTATCTATCTATCTATTTATCTATCTATCTATCACATCACTTACTCACTCACAAACCAGCAAGATAAAAATGATGTCACCGACCTGTATGATGACGCCAAGTTTCACTGACTGACCACACGTCACATGACGTCACCGTGATACTGATCACCGGATCGTGACCAGAGCCTAATAAACTGCCCATGCTAAAAGTCAAATTCAAAGTTCAAAGTTTGATAGATCTTTAATCCCAATGGATTAGAAAGTAAAGATGGCCACTATTCTACAAAATATGAAGCCGTGTTAGGTTTTCTGCCTCGATTTGCGTGAGTGAACACCACAGGGTGCGATACTCGTACTCAAAATAATTGAAAATAAGTTCAACATTCGCAGTCATGACTGTTCATGCCCTCCCTCTGGGGCTTTGGGACATCCGGATGAAAATTTAAATGATTTTGTTTTCTGTAGTCTGAATGAAAAGCATATTATATCAAAACTAAAGATATTCAGTGCCTTCACCGAAACAAGCCAAATAAAAAAAATAAAAAAACTATAACAAAACCACTAAGAATGCACAAAGTAAACACTAAACATTACCGCATACTGAATGATATAACTTTCTGAGCACTACCTCGTACTCTATAACGAATCACTCTGAACATAGCCCCATACTGTACAATGGACCACTCTGAACATTACCCTATACTCCACAGTGAACAACCCTGAACACTACCCCACACTCCACAATGAACAATTCTGAACGTTACCCTTTACTCCACAACGAACCACATTAAATACTACTACATCTCCATCGTAAATTAGTCTGAGCATTACCCTGTGCTCCACAGTGTTCCACCTCGAACACTAACCTATACTGCATGATGAACAACTAAACGCTACTACATACTCCACACATACAAAAAGAAAAACACTTTGAAACTTCCCCCATACTGCACAATGAACAACTGAACACTGCCCCATATTCCACAAGAACCACTCTGAACACTACCCTATACTCCACAATGAACAAATCTGAAAACTATCCCATACTCCACAAGGAATTACTCTGAATCTACCCCATACTGCACAACGAATCACTCTGAACACTACCCTATATTCACAATGAACAGCTCTGTACTCTACTCTCATCACCACTGAACACTACCCCAAACTCCATTGAAGTCTGTGGCCTAGTAGTTGAAGCACCTCCTTGGACAAAAGAAACTTATCGAACAGGCACTTACCGAACAGGCACTTTTCACTCCCCCCCCCCCCCTACGCCCACTGCTCCTTTCACTTTACTTTGAGTGGTTATCAAGGTTTTAGTCTTTGGCCTTCACGCACTCAGAGCCCCATAAAGATCCCATGACAACAAAAGGGTCATCCCCGGCTATACTTTGACACAAATTCCATGTCACAAAACAGAAAAAAAAACACTCTATATGCACTTCTTCCTGTAGACTGTAGCTCGAATTTCACATCGTAAATAATAATAAAAAAAATAATAATATTAATAATAAAATAATAATAATAATAATAATAGCAATAATAATAATAATAATAGCAATAGTCAAAACAATAACAAATATAGAAAATAAATAAACAATCACAAATATTTCGAATACTAACAAAAATAGTACCCTCGCACGCTACTTTCAAGTCAGTCACTCGGCTCTGGCCCACAACTTTTCAAAGTGACTTACTTGCACTGAAATAATTATCTACCTTGCCAAGAAACTGCAACAGCGCCATATACAGATAATGCTCTCGGAAAAAAAGCGGAGGGCAGGGAGAGGGGTTAGGGGTTAAAAGAGACTCATGTATGTCACTCGTGACGTTTCAAAAAAGAAGAAGAAGCAAGAAGAAGAAGAGGGCGCCGCTATCAGTCCACCAGTGCCCGTGACGTCAGATTTACGGCGGGATGACGTCACCAATGCTCTGGCAAGTATGCGCGCATGTGTCATCCGCCCTGCGGTTCACCCTGATAGCGGTGATAGTGCCAAATGTCAGCCATCATGGCCGCTGTAGTGCCGCCTTGCCATCTGGCAAACCCCCCATCCCGATCTGCTCAGCTTTTGGCGCCCGGGTCTTTCGAAGGGAGGGAGAAAGCGAGGGTAGAGGAGAGAGAGAGAGAGAGAGAGAGAGAGTGTGTGTGTGTGTGTGTGTGTGTGTGTGTGTGTGTGTGTGTGTGTGTGTGTGCGCGTGCGTGCATGCGTGTGTGTGTGTGTGTGGTCTGTGCATGTGTGTGTGCGTGTGTGTGTGTGTGTGTGTGTTTCTCTGTGTGTGCATGTTGTATGTGTGTGTGTGTGTGTGTGTGTGTGTGTGTGTGTGTGTGTGGTGTGTGTGTGTGTGTGTGTGTGTGTGTGTGAGTGTTTCTCTGTGTGAGCGTGTGTATGTGTGCGTGTATGTGTGGAGGTAGGTGGAGTGGGTGGTTTGTGGGGGTGGGGTGGGGGTGAGGTGGTAGGGGACAGAGAGCATATACTTGATGGAAATCCAAAGGTTGCCTCCTTCTCGCTGGGACGTTTATATAAAACAACAAACTACAATAAGGTTGTCTCATAACCCTTGAGGTCGTATATATAGAGGAGGATGGTTGGTTGGTTGGTTGGTTGGTTGGTTGGTTCATTGACTGGTCGGTTGGTTGCCTGATAGGTTGGTTGGCTGGTTGGTGGTTGTTTGGTTGGGTGATTGGTTGGTTGGTTGGCTGGTTGGTTGGTTGGTTCAATGACTGGTCGGTTGGTTGCCTGATAGGTTGGTGTTGGTTGTTTGGTTCGTTGGTTCGTTGATTGGTTGGTTTGTTGGTTGGTTGACTGGTTGATTGGTTGGTTGGTTGGTTGGTTGGTTGGTTGGTTGATTGGTTGGTTGATTGGTTGATTGGTGTTGGTTGAATAGATGGTCAGTTGGCTGATAGGTTGGTTGTTTGGTTGGTTGGTTAGTTGGTTCGTTGAATGGTTGGTTAGTTGGCTAGTTTGTAGGTTGGTTGGTTGGTTGGTTGGTTGGTTGGTTGGTTGGCTGGTTGGTTGGTTGATTGCTGGTTGGTCAGTTGGCTGATAGGTTGGTTGTTTGGTTAGCTGGTTGGTTGGTTGGTTGTTGGTTGGTTGGTTGGTTGGTTGGTTGGTTGGTTGGTTGGTTGGTTGGTTGGTTGGTTTGTTAGTTGGTTGGTTTGTTGGTGGGTTGTTGGTTGGTCATTGGTTGATAGATAGGATGATAGATGTTTGGTTGGTTGGTTGGTTGGTTGGTTGGTTGGTTGGTTGGTTGGTTGGTTGGTTGGTTGGTTAGCTGGTTGGTTGGTTGGTTGGTTGTTGGTTGGTTGGTTGGTTGGTTGGTTGGTCAGCTGATTTATCGGTTTGTTTGTCATTTTACATTTCCCACATCTTCTGCATCGCTTTTGTGCCATCACCTCACGACGCCCATTTCGGCTTTCCTACACACCTTCAAATTCTCCAAAAATAAGATCATCATAAGAGGGTGTGCACGAACTGCAGGACACATTTCCACAATGTTATTTAACCTTTTGACTCCCGCACCCCATCCACCAACTGCAAAAAAAAATAACCCTTTGACTTCCTCACCCTATCCACCTGCTTTAAACTTAACCTGCAGGAAGCTGGTGGATTGGGTGAGGGAGTCAAAGGTTTAAGTTTTTGCTTCACTACCCACGTTTGATGATGCAGGATGCTGGTAGACAGGGCGCGGGAGTCAAAGGGTTAATTAAGATAAGAACAGGGATGACGAGGGGTCCCTCAGTCAGTCTGGCCCATAGAGATCCTACTGGTCAGTGGTCTGGCCCCGCGACTAAGTGATTATTGCCATTAGTAACTGGCTTAGTAGGCAGTATCCCTGGTAAGTTGGATCTCACAAAAGGCATTACTGAACTCCGCCATAGTGACCCAATTTCAGAGCGTGAGCTTCTCTGGTGGGTGGCCTTATCATGGCGGCTTGACATCTCTAGCTCCCAATGGGGTTCGTGGTATTAGGACTTCAAATGAATGAACTTGCGGTTGGTAGCCAAGTGAGATGGGGAGCTCGGATGAGCGGCGTGGGATCAACGTCACTAAGGTGGCACAGACCAATAACTAACAAACTAACTAGTTAACTAACTAACTAACTAACTCACTCACATCACTCACTCACTCACTCACTCACAACTAACTAATTAATTAATTAATTAATTGACTAGCTAGCTAGCTAGCTAATAAACAAACAAACGAACTAACTAACTGACTGACTAACCAACTAACCAACGAACTAGCTAACTAACTAACTAACTAACTAAATACACAAATAGATACATAAATAAGTAAATAAATGAATAAATAAATAAATAAATAAATAATAACCCAGAACAAGAGCCACCGCCAGCGTTCAAGCAAACAGGAACCAGGAAAACGCGAAAATGGAATCAGAATACAACAAGACAAGACAGGCGTAAATGTTCGGCCAACTGGCCTTTATCAAGCGTAAACGTAAGATCACAAACGAACAAACAACAAATGCAAAAATTAGGAGAGAAAAAATCAAAACTTCCCTGCTGCTTCGTCCAGTGGAAGAAAAAGACTCATATAAAATAAACAACTAACTCAATAAATAAACAAACAAATAAATACATAAATAAATATATAAAAACATGAATGGGAATAATAGTGATGATGTTAATGTAAGGATTAAGGCCACGTCACAGGGTTGTGGTCTACGCTTACTTTTGTCATAATATATCTCTTTGACGACGGGCTACTTCGATCGAAGTAACAGCTGAGCTCTCACTAAGGACGGGCTACTTCGATCATAGTTACAGACGGTCTAGGGTATATAACTCCCTCTACTTTTGTTATGCTAATGATTTAGTAGTTGGCAGTTGCATCCCTTGTGGAAGGAACTTCCGTTGAACGCTTCAGCTACGTTTTGCCGGTTTCTTTGTCTAAAATCGATGGATAAATTCACTTGCACCCGGTTCTCAGTGATTTCACTGTGGCAGCCCTAGGCTAGCAGGAGAGCTCAGCTGTGGCAAGTGCAGTCACAATAGAGATATCCTGACATCAACCACACCTGAAAGATACCACAGCAGCGGTCAAGAAATTTGAATAACACCCTCACAACTCCCTCAGTGAAAGCACCTGAAACGTGGATGATACTGAAATATTTCCAAAGCACGCCCAACTGTGGGTAGATCCTGGTCGGGGCCTAACACTTCCACAACACATTTTTCTTCTTTGATCGATGGGGCTCGAACCTACGACCTTTCAGTCAATAATCCGTTGTACAAACCACCCTGCCACGTTTACTGGTTTTGATCTGTGACGTTAGTGCGTATGGAATTCATTCCGAGCGCGGAGACGTCATCTTGAGAAACAGAAACACTGATTTTGATTTTTTTTAATGTGTGTTTTATCTCATTGCATTGCAGAAGTGGCCGGGGGGGGGGGGGGGGAGGGGGAGGAGGATTGTGGTTTGAGCATGGTCGGGGGGGGGGGGGGGGGGGGATTGTGGTTTGAGCATGGTCATGACTCAGATGGTCAGTCCTGATGGTCTGGATAAAAGATGGGAATCTTCAATAATTCCTCTTGGTTGCCCCGAAGATTCTCTTCCAAGCAGAGGAGTGAGGTGGTAGAGACCTCTGCTTTCCTTGAAACCAGCCATATGAGCGTGGCACCTCTCTCTCTCTCTCTCTCTCTCTCTCTCTCTCTCTCCTCTCTCTCTCTCTCTCTCTTCTCTTTCTCTCTCTCTGAAGAAAGTCGGGGATCATTCATAATCGGGTAGGTTACACAGCCTGGTTAGTTCTTTAGATAGAGCCGCGTACTCAAGATGTGATACCTCGAGTTCAATTCCAACTCGCAACATTTACAACAAAGTAAAAAAAAAAAGCAAAACACACACACACACACACACACACACACACACACACACACACACACACACACACACACACACACACACACACACACACACACACACACACACACAAACACACACACAAAACAAAAACAAAAAACAACAACAAACAAACAAAACAAGACAAAACAAACAAACAAAAAATAAACTAAGAACAACAACAATAACAACAAAACAAACTTGCCTGTTCGCTGCCCATCTTTTTATTTTTTCTTCTTATTTCATTCCAATGTTTTTAATCGAACAAAGTTTGCACAAACAATGCTACATCATTCTTACTGTGCACTGGGGTTAATCATAAATCACATATACAATATCAATATCTAGGTTAGTGCATAATATAGGCTTTAAGTAAACGTAGTCCTCCCGTTCATCGTACAATGTTGTTCAGCATAATATATATATAGTCATCTTATATAATGTTTAATGACAATTACATTGGCAGAACTTAATTAAGCTGTCCACACACAGTTATATTATATACATGTATCGCTGCCCATCTTAAATGTTTCCATCATTCTGGTGGTGTCCGCTTAGTAATTTCATAGGTACCTGCTCTCTCCCTACCCCCCTCAACCACCCCCTCCCATCTCCTTCCCTGTTTTCAAGACCTTGCCAATATATAGGGTTATGCACAGGCTCAGAGAGTTTGCCAGGTAATTGCTGCCAGATTTGGGTGAAGCACACAGTTATGGAATTGTCCGAGTATGATGAATCCCTCTTGAACCAATTCCATACTTCGATCGGACAGGCTGCAGAACCAGGACACACAGCATTTTTTTTTTTTCATCTAGGGATGTTCGAACCCGCACAATTTGGTTACAACGCGGGAGCTTGGCCTCTGCACCAGCTCCGAGACTTTCATTGCCAATGTGTCGTCAGCGAAACCCTGTCTAATCTGTATGTATAAGTGGGGGGGGGGGGGAGAGAGGCTAACCTCCTTTCCTTCATTCTGGTCCCAACCACACACACATACATGTATATATTAATTAACAAGAAACACCACGAGGGTGCAGATGGGACCCGGAGCACCAACGCCTCGCCACTCTCCGGACAATCACCTCCCAAGCTCCTGACGCCACTCGATAGTCATTTCATTAAACAAGGTGAGATGGGGGGGGGGGGGGAGGGGTTGGATGACCCATTTGGACCCAAATGACAAACCCCGGGACATAGCCACATAACTCGCACCAACCAGAAGACATGTGAGTTACTGGAGCAGAAGTAGAGAGAGAGAGAGAGAGAGAGAAGGGCAGACAGACAGAGACAGAGACAGAGACAGACAGACAGACAGACAGACAGCGAGTAGGCTGTGGGGCCTAGAGCTTTCAGCAGCCTAACTAGGACACGACAAACCAGAGTTCGAATCACGGATCAGCACAAACCATCGCCATCGCCCGCCTACCAGCAAATATAACAGCTAAGCAAGCACGTAACTATTGGGCAAGTTACTCAGTAAGCCAACAGCTAAGTAAGCAAACAAGGAAGCAAGCATATTATCAAGCAAGTAAGGAAGTGGGTAAGTATGCAAGCAAGTAAACAAACAGGTAAGATATAAGCAAATAACAAACAAGTAAGAACACGAAAGCAAGTAGGTAAGCAAAATACATAAAAAAAAGTAAGCAAGCAAGCAAACAAACATGCAAAACAAGAAAGCAGGCAAAGAAGCAAGCGGGTAAGCAAGTAACAAAGCAAGCAAGCAAGCGAGACATTACTAAGCCAGCAAGCAAGGGAAGTAAGCATGAAGGTAAGCAAGTCTGATTAAGTGTGATGTGCAGTGAGTCTAAATGAGTTTAGAGAACAGCACTGTACAGTAATGATTCATACTAACAGTATACCACTATGCAAACAGGCACGCAAAAGGACAAGCATCCACCCCACCCCCATAGGGATGCCGGGGGCTCTTTCAGTATAATTAATAGTGTGTGTGTGTGTGTGTGTGTGTGTGTGTGTGTGTGTGTGTGTGTGTGTGTGGTGAGTGTACGTGTGTGTGTGTGTGTGTGTGTGTGTGTGTGTGTGTGTGTGTGTGTGTGTGTTCAGGTGCGCGTGTGCTTTGTATGTTCTCTCATTCTCTCTAGAAATTCTGTGCTAGAAATTTCCTTTGTCTGCCACTCTGTTTGTTTCTGTCTTGTTCTTTTTCTTTCTGTCATTTCTTCCAGTCGATTGCTGCCTTGTTGGTGCATTCACCTAGATGTGTTCGATAAAGTCTTACAGACTTTTTCTAAGGAATGATAATTGGGTATATATATATATATATATATATATATATATATATATATATATATATAGGTAGAAAGAAACTCTAGGGAGGGCTAGACAACAGAAGGTCTTCAGAGAAGTAACCCCCTTTAGACAAGTGTTTCGGCCCTGAATTCCTTACACTCTCGGGGGGCCGGGCCACATCCAGGTCATGACTCCTGGATGCCCTTCTGCTGTTGTCTATTTTATTTTTTATTTTTCCCACGCCGGGGAGCGAACCTGGGCGATTCTGCGCTTCAGAACTGCGGTACGCGGTTTTACCAATGTGCTAACGGGGCACACATCACCTTGTAGGGAATTTAATCCTTATGAAGTTCACTTTTGGTTCCTCCTTGCCCAGATCCAGCTTGAGCTCCTTTCTGCTGCCTCTGCCATCGCTTTAAGGGCTCTAGTCCTCTTCTTCCCAGAAATGGCGAGTTGTTTCATGAGATCATAAGCGGAGGTGCCCACAAACCCTCTTGCCCCGACCTCTATGGCGAAGATTTTGACCCGCAGACCTGCTTTCTTCAGGGTGCTGGCAAGACCGGTGTATTTTTCGGTCTTGTAGATATGTGCTTCTTCCATTCTGCTTTCGTATGGCACAGTGAGTTCTATCAGAATCACTTGTTTCGAGGAGTCAGAGTGGAGAGCGATGTCTGGTCTCATGCCTGTCTTGCTGATGACATCTGGGTAATTTCTCCACTCTGGGAGGTCTGCTGTACACTCCCAGTCGACTGCTCCATCCAGAAGACCCTTTGGCAATGTGCTGGTTGTCATAGCACTTTCGGGCCAGACCTGTTTCCCTCCTGCTTTGTAGAACGTTGTCATAGCAATTGGTGCGTTTGGGGTCATGGTTTTTTCGCTAACCACGTCTGTGATCACTTTCAGAACTTGATTGTGCCTCCATGTATACCTTCCTTGGGCTAGCGCTACTTTGCAAGAGCTTAGGACATGTTCCACTGTTTGTTTCTTCTGACAGAGCGGACATGCTGGGTCGTCTGATTTCCCCCATTTCACTAAGTTTGCATTCGAGGGGAGCAGGTCATATACAGATCTGAGGAGGAAGCTTATCCTTAGAGGAGCCATGTGCCACATATCGTTCCAGCTGAGACTTCTTTGGAGTGCACTGTCCCATGTTGTCCATTGCCCCTGTTGACCTTGCTGGACTGCCTTCTGCACTCTTTTGACATCTTCTTCTTCCTTCAACTCCTGTATGATCATGTCTCTTTTTTCCTTCCCTTTGGCTTTGGACCACCACTGCATTTTTGTTGCTCCCAGTCCCTGTCTGTTGGTTTGCGTGTGTCCAATTATTTCTTTGATGCTGAGGTTTCTCTTGGCATTGTTTACAGCCTCTTGGACTTTCCACTTTCTGCCAGTTCTCAGCTTTGGATGAACTGATCTCACGATATTGTCTTCCGATTCCTCCAGCATACTCAACAGTCTTGCTTTTCCAACTTTGTATTCCTCCACTATGGATTTGAGAGGTAGCTTCAGCATTGCTTGACGACAGTAGAATGCAACATCAGTGAGACCAGGTGGGACACCGAGCCATTTTCTTGTGTATTTGTTGATTTTGGCTTCCATTGCTTCGACTGTGCTGGTGCAAATGTCATAGATTAGTAGTGGCCACAGCAGCTTTGGTATCAGCATGAACTGTAGACACCAGACTTTGTATTTGCCTGGCAGTCCGCAGTTATCTATTTTCTTCAGGCCTTCTTCTGCTGTTTGCTTGGTTTCACATCCCCTTTGTGTGTCTTTCAGGGAGTCATCATACCATCTTCCGAGACTTTTTACTGGCTCTTCTGTGACAGTGGGGATGGCTTGGTTGGCTACCATGAATTTGACTGAATCTGCCACTTTTCCTTTTCGCAGTGAGAGACTTCGGGATTTCTTAGGTTTGAACCTCATTCTTGAAGAGGCCACCAGCTCATCCAGCTGCTTTAAGATTTGGTGTGTCTCTTCCTCATCCGTGGACAAGACTGTTGTGTCATCCATGAAAGCTTTCAGAGGAGGCATTTGGTATCCATCTCCCAGATTCACTGGACCTGAATTCTTCATTGCAGCTTTCAAGATGACTTCCATTGCCAACACGAACAGTATGGGAGAGATTGCACAGCCCATTGCAATGCCCACCTCTAGGTCTATCCAGTCCGTGGTGTATTCTTTGGTAGAGAACCGCATTGAGAACCCTTGGAAATACTTCCTCAGCATTGTTCGGATGTTTTCTGGGATGTGATACATTTTAAGAGCCAGCTGGATCATATCGTGTGGAACTGATCCATATGCATTCGCCAGATCAAGCCAAACTACGTCAATGTCTCTCTTCTCTGTTCTTGCTTTTTGGATGGCATCCCAAATCAACGTGGCATGTTCCAAGCATCCAGGCATTCCTGGTATGCCTCCCTTTTGGACTGACATATCCAGATACTTGTTTTCAGTCAAGTATTTTGTCAATCTTGCTGCCATAACAGAGAAGAAGATTTTCCCCTCGACGTTCAGAAGTGATATTGGCCTGAACTGATTGATGCTGCTGGAGTTCTGCTCCTTCGGAATGTACACTCCTTCAGCTCTCATCCATTGGTCGCTGATCTTCTGGTTCCTCCATGCTGATCGAATCATCTTGTGGAGCCACTCGAGCACTTTTGGGCATTTCTTGTAGAGCAGGTATGGTATTCCGTTTGGTCCAGGTGCTGACTTGGCTCTGGCTTTCTTTACTACGTTCTTCACTTCATCCAGTGTTGGTGGTTTGTTATTGAATTTTCCCTCTGGCGCTGCAGGCCAAACCAGATTCTGGATTTCAAGTGGTGCCTCGCGCTGAGAATCGGAATATGTTTCCCTGAGATGCTGCTCTAGGGTTTCCTTGCCCACTGTGAGAGTCCCTGATTTGGGTTGTTCAAACAGCTTTCTTGCAAAGTCAAAGGGATCTTTGAAGAAACGATCTTGAGTCTTCTTCTTTTTGCTCTTTCTTCGCCTTGCTGATTCCACTTTGCTGAGAGCATTGTGTTTGGCCTTCAGATCTTTCCAGAGTTCCAGGAGCCCTTGCTTCTCGAATTCTGAGGCAGTTTTCATTCGCTTTTTAAGCTTCCTTTTCTCCCTCCGGATGCTCTCCATCTGTTGCTGTCTTCTGGATTTCTGGGGAGGCGTTTTTGTCTTTGGCTGCTTCACTCCATAAGTGTCCCTGCAGATAGAGTATATGATGTCTCCGTATGTGTCAAGTTTGTGTTCCAGCGTACTGTTCCCTATTAGCGCATTCAGCTTAAGGACAAGTTCCTCATCTAATTTCTCCCATTGTTCTTTTGCACCGGCAGGCGGCAAATTGAGTTTTCCACGTTTGGCGTTAAGAGCTTGTGCAAAATCCGCATCAGAACCGTCAGCGTGGATGTCCTTGGCACTATGGTTTAAATCCTGGCCTTGGTCATCCAACGTCTCACCTGCTATCGCAGTGCGCTGCTGCTGGTTCGTATGTGTCTTCAAACAGCCCATTTTTGTCCTGTGGATCTTCATGCCGCGTTTGGTGGTGAATCTCCTTCCACACGCACACGGAAATTCCATCTGGTCATTAATCATGATCCGTTGTGCGTTTCCAGTCGTGATGGAGTCAGTGCCGATGGATTCATCATTCTCTCCCCCTTTCGGTGAATCCTGGGAGCATCTTTCATTTAAAGAACTCGTGGCATGTTATCAAAGGCAAGGTGGGAAGCCAACCCACAAAGCCCGCAGATCTAGTCTTTCCCAGTGTCCTTCGGTCTTTCCCGAATGTCCTCCGAACTATTCCCGGAAGTCAATGGATTGACCATGTGCAGGTAGAAAGAAACTCTAGGGAGAGCTAGACAACAGAAGGTCTTCAGAGAAGTAACCCCCTTTAGACAAGTGTTTCGGCCCTGAATTCCTTACACTCTCGGGGGGCCGGGCCACATCCAGGTCATGACTCCTGGATGCCCTTCTGCTGTTGTCTATTTTTATTTTTTATTTTTCCCACGCCGGGGAGCGAACCTGGGCGATTCTGCGCTTCAGAACTGCGGTACGCGGTTTTACCAATGTGCTAACGGGGCACACATCACCTTGTAGGGAATTTAATCCTTATGAAGTTCACTTTTGGTTCCTCCTTGCCCAGATCCAGCTTGAGCTCCTTTCTGCTGCCTCTGCCATCGCTTTAAGGGCTCTAGTCCTCTTCTTCCCAGAAATGGCGAGTTGTTTCATGAGATCATAAGCGGAGGTGCCCACAAACCCTCTTGCCCCCGACCTCTATGGCGAAGATTTTGACCCGCAGACCTGCTTTCTTCAGGGTGCTGGCAAGACCGGTGTATTTTTCGGTCTTGTAGATATGTGCTTCTTCCATTCTGCTTTCGTATGGCACAGTGAGTTCTATCGGGGAGACAGGGGAGAGTGGATTGGAAAGGAGGTTGGGGGGGGGGGGGGGGCACAAATATTAAGTGCATTTTTGGCTCTAAGGAAATAAGATATGCGGAAGCAATTTCAGGTAATTTAGGCCCGTTTTTATATGTTTTATTGTCCTTAGTTACGTTTAAATTTGTATTCAGGTATATTTTTATATCCTCTGTGCGATAAATAGGACGTAGTGGTCAACGCCAGGGGCATTCCTTAGATCATGTGCGCTAATGCATTGATGTGTGTACTGGATTTTCTTTTTCTTTTCTCCCCTTGTTGAAGTATTGTGTATGTTTTGAAATGTTTATAACTCTGATGTGGATTTACGTGGTCGGCTGGGCTTCAGGCAGAAATATCAATAACAATAAACTGAATTTTCTTTTCCTTTTTTTTTCCCTTGTTGAAGTATTGTGTATATTTTGAAACGGCTATAGCCCTGATATGGCTGTACGCAGTCGGCTGGGCTTAAAGCAACAATAACAGGTAACACGCGATTTTTCCAGTGATAGGCTGATAAAATACCAGTATAAAATATAGACTACGTAAAACATAGTCTGGGTAAGTCCTCAGAACCTGGCCAGCTCATGGGTTTATGTGCAGGCATTAAGGCTTGTGCCATGACCACAGTACACATGGCACCTGTGACGTTAGTCCATATGGAATTCGTTCCCTGCGTGGAGACGTCATCTTGAGAAACTGAAACTGAAAGGTAACATGCAAGACAAACAAGCACGCAAGTACGCCAGCTATATCACATAAATAAGCAAGAAAGTACAGAAGCAAATAACTAAACAAACAAGCAAGCATTACGACGAGCAAACCAAGCAAGTGATCAAAGAAGCATGTAGGCAAAAAAACAAGTGAGCAAGTGCATAACTAAGCCAGCGCGCTAGCAGCAAGCAAGTCAACAACCGATCAAGCAAGCAAGTCGATAAGAAACCGGGCATTCACTATTGCACACGTTCCTGAGTACATTGATGCATGCTTGAACGCGTTCGTCAGAGAGTGGGCAAGTATGCACGCATACGCGAGCGCGTGTACCTGAGAGGGGGTGGGTGTTGTGCATGTGTGGTGGAAGAGATGGGTGGGTGGTGATGGTGATAGGGCAGGTCGGGGAGACAGGGGAGAGTGGATTGGAAAGGAGGTTGGGGGGGGGCACAAATGGAAGCCACATGTGGCAGATATAACGCCATTACAACAGTGAAGCCGGCACAGGAATGGTTCTTGGACTCGGTCCAATAATATGTTCGCTCATTCGCTCTCTCATTCAGTCTTCCAGTAACTCATCTTCGTCTCTCTCTCTCTCTCTCTCTCTCTCTCTCTCTCTCTCTCTCTCTCTCTCTCTCTCTCTCTCTCTCTCATAGTAAAGTAATGTGAAGTTTGAATTGTGAAGCTCTCTTCTCCTCCTCCTCCTTTTCTTTCGCTTCTTCTTCTTCTTCTTCTTCTTCTTCTTCTTCTTCTTCTTCTTCTTCTCTTCTTCTTCTTCTTCTCTTCTACTTCTTCTTCTTCTTCTCTCTCTCTCTGTCTCTCTCTCTCTGTCTCTCGGTCTCTCTGTCTCTGTCTCTCTGTGTCTCTCTCTCTCTGTGCTTGCGTGTGCGTACGTGCGTGTGTGTATGTGTCTGCATGTGTGTGCGTGTGTATTTGTGTATGTTTGATCATTCTATCTATTGTTCTGTCTTCCAGCAATCGATTTTTCCACTATTCCCAATGTAGAGATGTATTCGTATGTGTGTGTGTGTGTGTGTGTGTGTGTGTGTGTGTGTGTGTGTGTGTGTATGTGTGTGTGTGTGTGTGTGTCTGTGTGTCTGTGTGTCTGTGTGTGTCTGTGTGTGTCTGTGTGTGTCTGTGTCTGTGTGTGAGAGAGAGAGAGAGTGCATGTGTGTGTGTGTGTGTGTGTGTGTGTGTGTGTGTGTGTGTGTGTGTGTGTGTGTGTTGTGTTGGTGTGTGTGTGTACATGCATGTCTGTGTCTTATTTATGTCTTCTTTCAGTTCCTTCCTTCCTTCCTTCTTCCTTTTGCTGCTGCTGCAGCTGTGTTGTTGTTATTGTTGTTGTTGCTGTTGCTGTTGTTGTTGTTGTGCTGTTGTTGCTGTTGGTTTTGTTTGTGTGTTTTTGTTTTTGTTATTCGTTTTTCATGATGTTGTTCTTCTTATTCTTGTTGTTGATGTTGATGTTGTTGTTTTTGCTCTTATTCTTGTTATAATCCTCCACCGGATAAACCCAGTACTCGGGTTTCGTCACTTCCTCGTATAGACTGAGATGCCAAGGGAGGTAAGATACATGCATATTTGGTGGCTGGTATTATTGTAGACGGAAGCGACATAGTTATCGCAGCCGGCTAAACGGATGACATGGCTATCGCTTTCTTTTTCGGCTGATATTCTCGCTTCCCTGCTTTGCCATCCCAACCCTACTAGCATTCATTCCCTTGAGGCCTCTATTGGTGCAGAGGTATAGCTTTGGTCGACCAGTCTGTCTGCATGAGTTCAACTCCGCTCTACAGTAGTGGTAGCCATTATTATCATTACTATTGTTGTTATTATTATTAGTATTAGTATTATTATTATCATCATTATCATTATTATTATTATTACTTTTATCATTATTATTGTTATTTTTATTACTATCATCGTCATTATTATCATTATTATCATCATTATTATTGTTATCATTATTATCATCATCATTATTATTATCATTATTATTATTACTATTATTGTTACTATTGTTGTTGTTGTTGTTGTTGTCATTATCATTATTGTTGTTATTGCTGTTGTTGTTGTTGTTGTCGTTGTTGTTGTCATGATGATGATGATGATGATATGATGATGATGATGATGATGATGATGATGAATAGTAACAATAGATGTTCGTTTTTCGAAATTAAACTCATCCTAAAATTTCAATGCCAATGAATCAACATGCAAAAGAAACTCATCTGTTACAGTTTTCTTTTTAAGCGTGATAAATCACCAACTCGGTGTTAAAGACACGAAATTTGGAAAGATCTCAGTCGACCCAGTTTTGACCTATCCCAGCTATTTTTCGCCATATATTTGGCTGGCTGGCTGCGTCTTTAGCCCCCCTTCCCACGCTGGGCCACTGATGAGATGATGATGATGATGATGATGATGATGATGATGATGATGATGATGATGATGATGATGATGAGTGATGATGATGATAATGATGATGATGACACGATGACGACGACGACGACGACGACAACGACGACGACGACGACGATGATGATGATGATGATGATGATGATGACGATGACGACGACGACGACGACGATGACGACGACGACGATGATGATGATGATGATGATGCGATGATGATGATACGATGATGATGATGACGATGATGTAATTTATAATAATAATAATATTGATAATGATGATGACGACGACGACAATAATAATAACAATAATGATAATATAATTAGTATTACTATCATCATGATCATCATCATCATTATGATAGGAGGAAGAAGAAGAAGAAGAAGAAGAAATCTACGTTTATAGCGCAAAAAAATCCGTATCAACGCACTCTCTTACATACAATGCAGCCACGCAGTTCAGACAGCTGTAAATGGGTAACTGAGATTGTTAAGAGTTGAGGAAAGTGAAGCACTGAGGGAGAAGAGATGGACACCATCCTCGTAATGGTACCCCCCTAGTTAGCAAGAAACACACAAGGGTGCTGGGTGGGACCCAGAGCAGCAATACCTCACCACTGTCCAAAATACCAGCTATCAGTTCCCAACACAACGCCGTAGCCATTGGTGGGGGGGGGGGGGGCAGCGGCTGTCTATGCGCTGCATGATCCATTCGGACCCAGTCATTAGTTACCTTGTTCACAAAACGAATGGTAAGGCGGTGAGATGACAAACCCCAGGACATGGCCACACGCCACAGATTCTCTACGTCCTCATTCCGCTAGAGCCTCAGGGTCATGGGACAATTAATACTCCTTGAAGATTTGTATATATATATAAACAGACATAGTAATAAAAGTTCTCCGTTTTTTCTGTTAAAATGGGGGATTGGTTTCTATCGACCGCATTGTGTGTGTGTGTGTGTGTTTGTGTGTGTGTGTGTGTGTGTGTGTGTGTGTGTGTGTGTGTGTGTGTGTGTGTGTGTGTGTGTATACATGTGTGTCTGTGTGTGCGTGCGTGCATGCGCGCGCGCGCGCGCGCGTGTGTGTGTGTGTGTGTATGTGTGTGTGTGTTGTGTTGGTGTGTGTGTGTACGTGCATGCGCGCGCCTTTTCTTTTTTCTTTTATTCTTCTTCTTTTTTTTCTTCTTTTTTTCTTTTTTTTTTTTTTTTTTTGAAGCGATCCGATTTTTTCTGAATGTATGTATGCGAGTTGTTTTGCCCGTCCTGGACAAATGATATGTTAGTAGACAGTCTCTGTCTCTCTCTTTGTTTCTCTTTTCTTGTCTGTCTTCTGTCTGTCTGTCTGTCTGTCTGTCTGTCTCTCTCTCTCTCTCTCTCTCTCTCTCTCTCTCTCTCTCTTTATCTCCGCTCTCTCTGTCTCTATGTCTCTCTCTGTGTCCCGCTCTGTCTGTCTGTCTATCTGTCTGTCTGTCTGTCTCTCTCTCTCTCTGTCTCTGTCTGTCTGTCTGTCTGTCTCTTTCTCTCTCTCTCTCTCTCTCCTCTCTCTCTCTCTCTTCCTCTCTCTCTTCGCACACGCACACTTACACACATACACACAATCACAGATAAAGAGACAGATGTTCCGTCCCTAACAGTAACCGTCCTTGTTTGGATATGGACCTTGTTTACGGATTCCTTATCTTTACGCTGTTTTAGCGGCCACAGTGTCAGGCAAAACTGTTCACAATGCTGAGATAATACATGAAAATGGGGATGGTAATCGATGTTGCTAGGAAGTCCCATTCTAGACTGAGACTTGCGTGACAGGCCTGTACCACAGGCTTTCTTTCATACATTTATCCAGGCCTGAGCGAGACAGATACCTGAGATGTTGGTCGGCAAATCTGAGCAACATTTTCACTGACGCACCTATGCAGTGGATGAGACTTGCCTAAAATGTCTGAGTCTTCTTTAAACGTGCCACATGGCACGCTCAACTCTGAGCCAGAGCTGGTTGTGGCTGAAAAAAAAAATCGCTTAGTGTTGTGAACTTACCATTATTGTCGTTTACAGCCCAGCCGACTGTGCAGAGCTCCATTAGGTTTGTAACCATCACAAGACACACACTAACCTTTGCTGACCTTTGATCCTGCACTCTGTCCATTAGCATCCTGCATTACCAACCGCGCTTGCAAAGTAAAAGCTTAACCCTTCTTGCACGAAGCTGGTGGATAGGGTGAGGGAGTCAAAGGGTCACGTTTTCGCAGTTGATGGACAGGGTGCGGGAGTCAAAGGATTTGAAAACAACCACAACAACAAAAGAAAACCGCCTCCAAAACAAAATTAAGTACGTATACCAATGCAGCCATGCACATAGTCTTAGGATATATCCTTGGCGTTTACCAGTCCACCCAAATTTCATCAGCGGTGGGGGAGGGTGGGAGGGGGGGGGGTGAATACAAATGTATAAATGGGACAAAGTACACTACAAAGTAAACTAGTCGAAATGACCAAAATTGCTTCAATATAATTATTATACTTCCTTAAAGCCAAAACGGCAGTCAATACATGTCCCCAATTATCAGTCCTGACTATAAGTACTTAAGGCATTACAGAACATATACAGGTGAATGGACCAGCGAGACAGAAAATGATGGGAAGAGACGACAGGAAGCAACGCAGCAAGGCAGAAACAAAGAGAGTGACAGAAAAGAGAAAATTTCTTGCATAGAATTTCCGGAAAGTGGAGATACTATTTACACTGAAAGATCCCCCGGTATAGCCACCGGGAAAGATGTGAATGGACGACTGTTCAAATCTCCAAACACCTAGTCATCCCTCCGTTGTACTGTATGATGTGAACTTTATCTACAAAAGAAACAAATCCCAATTGTCAGATCTGTCAAAGAGGTTTTTTTTTTAAAGTAAATATGAGAATGATATGAATGTGGTGCCACTCCAGTATCTATCTATCTGTCTATCTGTCTGTCTATCTATCTATCTATATGTCTGTTTATTTATCTATCTATCTATCTAATATATCTATTTATCTATCTATCTGTCTGTTATTTATCTACTATCTATCTATCTATCTGTCTGTCTGTCCTATTAATCTATCTATCTGTCTATCCATCTATCTGTCTATCTATCTATTATCTATCTATCTGTCTGTCTGTCCATCTATCTATCTATCTATCTGTCTATCTAGATCTATCTATCCATCTATCTATCTATCTGTCTGTCTGTCTGTCCGTCTGTCTATTTACCGATCTATCTGTCTATCTATCTATCTATCTGTCTGTCTATCTATCTATCTATCTGTCTGTCTGTCTATCTGTCTGTCTGTCTGTCTGTCCGTCTATCTGTCTATCTATCTGTTTATCTATCTATCTAGCTAGCTAGCTAGCTATCTGTCTGTCTGTCTGTCTATTTATCTATTTATCTGTCTATCTATCTGTCTGTCTGTCCGTATATCTATCTGTCTATCTATCTATCTATCTTCTATCTATCTATCTATCTGTCTATCTATCTATCTATCTATACATCCATCTATCTATCTATCTATATGTCTATCTATCTATCTATCTATATCTATTTATCTATGTATGAATGTATGTATGTATCTATCTATATTTATATATATATGTATACATATTATATATATATATATATATATATATATAAGTGTGTGTGTGTGTTTGTGTCTGTGTGTCTGTGTCTGTGTGTCTGTGTGTGTGTCTGTGTGTGTGTGTTTGTGTGCTATTTAATTTCCAAATGTTACTTTTTTAAAGCGTTTCGATTTTTCTCGGATACGTGTATACACGTTATATTGCCCAGACTCCGCAGGCGATATGTTCCTGCACAAACTACATACTCAATCTTCAGACAGAAACACCTGGGGGTGCTGGATGAGACCCAGAGCATCACTGCCTCACCACTGTCTGGACAATGAATTCCCAGTTCCTGACACCACATGGCTACCATTTCAACAAGCAAAGGTGGGGGGGGGGGGGGGGGGCTGTCCATGACGGACGCAGACATCAGTTACATTGTTGACAAGCCAAATGGCAATATGGAGAGATGACAAATCCAGGAAAACACACGGAGGGGTACTATACAGATGATGGCCCAGAACAGACCGGAACGTGGAACCTGCGTTGCTGCCATACATGTCAAAGGCACTGTAGGTATAAGTAGGTAAAAGAGTAAATAAGTAAGTAAGAAAGTAGGCAAGTACGTCAGTCAGTAAGTCAGTTAGTCTGTACATGAGTAACCACAACAAGTGGCAACAGGTTAGGGAATCCAGGAGTCATGACCTGGATACGGCCCCGGCCCCCTTACAGTGTCAAGAGCGTATGGACGAAACGCTTGGTTGAGATGGGGTGGGTTTCCCTCTGAGGACCTTCTACTGTCCGATCCAGCGCTCCCCAGAATTCCTTAGTAAATAAGTAACACGTGGTAGGTGTAGTGCAGTTACTTGGACTAAAGGAACATAATGCCGATTACCGTTAGTAGCAGTATACACGCTGGCCCCTCAACACCCCCCCCCCCCCCACTTCCCATCACCACCATCCGATGGAAAATACATACATTCAGAACTGAGTCATAGTGACCTCATTTTCTGAAATGGCCTTCCTTTGACTGATTTCTGCATGCGTGACCTGGTTGATATCCACCTGAATGACTTTCCGGAGTTGACCGCTGTCTCCTAAATAATTGAACGATTTTCGCTTGAGTGACGTTCTCGTGGTGCTAAACGACACCACCTTGCGGGAATGACTTATTCTTTGCTATACATTTACTTCATTTAGTTTGTTCTTTCCTACACATTTACTTCATTTAGTTTATTCTTTGGTACACATTTACTTTATTTAGTTGTTCTTTGCTACACATTTACTTCATTTAGTTTGTTCTTTGCTACACATTTACTTCATTTAGTTTGTTCTTTGCTACACATTTACTTCACTTAGTTTGTTCTTTGGTACACATTTACTTCATTTAGTTTGTTCTTTGCTACACATTTACTTCATTTAGTTGTCTTGCTACATTTACTTCACTAGTTTGTTCTTTGCTACACATTTACTTCATTTAGTTGTTCTTTGCTACACATTTACTTCATTTAGTTGTTCTTGCTACATATTTACTTCACTTAGTTTGTTCTTTGCTAACATTTACTTCATTTAGTTTGTTATTTGCTACACACTTACTTCATTTAGTTTGTTCTTTGCTATACATTTACTTCATTTAGTTTGTTCTTTGCTATACATTTACTTCATTTAGTTTGTTCTTTGCTATACATTTACTTCATTTAGTTTGTTATTTGCTATACATTTACTTCATTTAGTTTGTTCTTTGCTATACATTTACTTCATTTAGTTTGTTCTTTGCTATACATTTACTTCATTTAGTTTGTTCTTTGCTACACATTTACTTCATTTAGTTTGCTCTTTGCTATGCATTTACTTCACTTAGTTTGTTCTTTGCTATACATTTACTTCACTTAGTTTGTTCTTTGCTATACATTTACTTCATTTAGTTTGTTCTTTGCTACACTCTTACTTCATTTAGTTTGTTCTTTGCTATACATTTACTTCATTTAGTTTGTTCTTTGCTATACATTTACTTCATTTAGTTTGTTCTTTGCTATACATTTACTTCATTTAGTTTGTTCTTTGCTACACATTTACTTCATTTAGTTTGTTCTTTGCTACATATTTACTTCATTTAGTTTGTTCTTTGCTATACATTACTTCACTTAGCTTTGTTCTTTGCTACACACTTACTTCATTTAGTTTGTTCTTTGCTATACATTTACTTCATTTAGTTTGTTATTTGCTATACATTTACTTCATTTAGATATTTATTTAATAATGATTTTGTTTGTTTGTTTGTTTTTGTTTGTTGTTTTTGTTTGTTTGTTTTGGT
>JAPXFY010000014.1:52919667-52924667 GCA_030674185.1 Monoplex corrugatus | reverse complement strand
ACCGGAACAGATATTGCATTAGCCTAACACGGCTAGGACAAGGACGTTTTCAGATACACTGATCATATCACTAGTGCGCTAAACTATCAAGCAGCACACTAAACCATGGCGATCTGCTGACATTGGATAAGAAAAGAAAACACTTAGGTTGGTATGGCCATGTAACAAGATCCAATGCCTTTTCTGAATCAATCTTTCGGGGATCTGTTGAGGAAGGAAGACAAAAAGGGTAGACAGACATAAGTAGAATGACAACATTGTAGAATGGACAGAAAAGCCATTTGCCGAGAAGCAGGGTTTGGCACACAACCGTCACAGCTGGATGAATCTGGTGAACAGTTCTTTGGTGTGGCATCACAGTGACTCTCCATGGACTTACGGGAGAAGAAGAAAAAGAAACTCTGTCTCTGTCTCTGTCTCTGTCTGTCTGTCTCTCTCTTTCTCTCTCTCTCTCTCTCGCTCCCCTCTCCTCTCTCTCTCTCTCTCTCTCTCTCTCTCTCTCTCTCTCTCTCCCTCTCCTCTCTTTCTCTCTCTCCTCTCTGTCTTTCTCTTCTCCTCTCATTTCCTGTCTCTCTCTCTGTTTCCCCCTCTCTCTCTTCTGTCTCTCTCTCACTTTCTTTCTCTCTCTGCTATTCTCTCCCTCCCTCCTCTCTCTCTCTCTCTCTCTCTCTCTCTCTCTCTCTCTCTCTCTCTCTCTCTCTCTCTCTCTCGCTCACTCTGTTAATTCTGATCATACATACTTCTACGTTATGCGCGCGTTTGGGTCGGTTCGTTTTGTGAAGTAACTAAACTTTGTATATGGGCGGAGCCGTTCACAGTCAACTCTGAAAATGTCAAAGTGTGTGTGTGGTGTGGTGTGTGTGGGGTGTGTGTGTGTGTGTGTGTGTGTGTGTGTGTGTGTGTGTGTGTGTGTGTGTGTGTCTTTGTGTCTCTGTGTCTCTGTGTGTACATGTACAGTGGTTGCGTGTGTCCATGTGCACGTATGCACGTGTGTTGTGCATATGTGTGTACGAGTATGTGTATGGGTTTGTGAGTATGCACTTGCATGTGTGCATGTTTGTGTGTGTGCGTTTGTGTATGTGAGTGTGTGTGCGCGTGTGTGTCAGTGTGTGTGTGTAATTGTGTATGTGTATGAGTGTGTGCACGTGTGTGAGTGTGTGCATGTTTGTGAGTGTGTTTGTGTGTGTGCCTGAGTATGTGTTTGTGTATGCATAACTGTGTGTATGAGAGTGTATACGTGTGTGCATGATTGTGTGTGTGCGCGTGTGTGTCAGTGTGTGTGTGTGTAATTGTGTGTGTGTCAGTGTGTGTGACAGAGATAGCGAAAGAGAGAGAGAGAGGGAGGCGGACATAAGAGGAGGAGAGAGAGAGAGAGAGAGAGAGAGAGAGAGAGAGAGAGAGAAACAGAGAAACAGAGGAACAGAGACAGACAGGGACAAAGACAGAGAAAGAGAGAGAGAATGAGGGAGAGAGACAGACGGACAGACAGAAAAACAGACAGAGAAACACAGACATAGACAGATAGACATAGACAGAGCTAGAGACAAACAGACAGAGAGACAGAGACAGAAACAGAGACAGGCAGACAGACAGAGACACAAACACAGACACAGAGAAAGAGACAGATACAGAAAGAGACAGACAGCCAGACAGAGACAGAGACAGAAGGAGAGAGAGAGAGACAAGAGACAGAGATATACAAACAGACAGACAGAGACAGAGACAGTGAGACAGAGAGCAGGTAAAACATAACAAGGTAAGTACAGGTCCAATGTCTATTTCTAAGGGCAACAGATAATCGTTAAATGTACACTTCTTTTTTACTCAGTCCTTGCGCTATAGAGGACCGAAAATGTCAAATTTAAATGAGATGGAGCAAGGCACTCTGTTACATAAATAACTACATATTAAAACGTGCTACTTGTGCACATATATCATTACACACTAACAAATACTGACACAACATCATGCAAACATTAAATCACAAAAAGTAGCATCTACAACCTGTATAAATGTCATTACACTCACACAAATATTGACACGATATAATACAAATATCAAATCATAAAAAGTACAGCCTACAACCTGTGTATATGTCATTCATTACAACAAACACAAAATGATAAAATATGAGATAAATATTACGCAGTGTGCACTATACAATCT
Organism: Monoplex corrugatus; assembly: GCA_030674185.1. Lineage (NCBI taxonomy): Eukaryota > Metazoa > Mollusca > Gastropoda > Littorinimorpha > Ranellidae > Monoplex > Monoplex corrugatus. Next base: position 52,922,501 of record JAPXFY010000014.1, on the reverse strand, counting down.
ATTAGATAGTTTTTTTAATGTGAAAAAGGAAGGGTAGGGGAATGAAGGGACGGGAGTAAGAAGGCATAGCATACAAATGAGAAAACAAATTAAATGTCATTAACAAAGAGTAAAATATTATAGGCAACATTTTAAGAGAGCTGTGATTGTTTGAGAAAATGAGAGGTTTTGCGTGTGTGTGTGTGTGTGTGTGTGTGTGTATGTGTGTGTGTGCGTGTGTGCGTGTGTGTGTGTGTGTGTGTGTGCGTGTAAGTGTGAGTTTTGCGTATGTGTGTTTGGTGTGTATGTGTGTGTGTGTGTGTGTGTGTGTGTGTGTGTGTGTGTGTGTGTGTGTGTGTGTGTTGTGTGTGTGTGTGGTGTGTGTGTGCGTGTAAGTGTGAGTTTGCGTATGTGTGTTTGTGTGTGTGTATGTGTGTGTGTGTGTGTGTTGTGTGTTGTGGTTGTGTGTGTTGTGTGTGTGTGGTGTTGTGTGTTTTAGTGTGTATGCGTGCGTGGGGTGTGTGTGTGCGTATAAGTGTGAATTTGCGTTGTGTGTTTGGTGTGTGTGGTGGGGGGGGGGTGTTTATACTATTAATTGCAGTGCTACATAGGGATCTTACAGGGAACTTGGTGAGCAGTTCTGAGAGAGAGGGAGAGAGAGAGATGAGAGACAGACAGACAGATAGAGACACAGAGACAAGACAGACAGACAGAGACTCAGATAGAGACAGACAGACAAACACAGAACACACACAGAGACAGACAGAGACACACAGAGACAAAGACAGAGACAAAAGACAGATTGTGTGTGGTATTTTGTGTGTGTGTGTGTGTGTGTGTGTGTGTGGTGTGTGTGTGTGTGTGGTGTGTGTGTGTGTGTGTGTGTGTGTGTGTGTGTAAACGTGAGTGTGTGTAAACGTGAGTGTGTGTAAACGTGAGTGTGTGTGATGCATGCATGTACATGTGAAAGTGTTCTGCGTTTTGTATGGTGCCCCACTTTCTGCAGGCAATTAGCCAAACAAGTCTTCCAGCCCAACCCAAACACAACAATCATGACGATAATTAGTATCACAAAGAAGTGTGTCATTCATGGTTATTAATCCTTTTCCTGCCTGCCTCACCTCCGTGGCTGCCACAGTGGCATTACTACCACACCGCTCATTCCAGCTCCCCTTCCCACCCCACCCCCACCCCCCCCCCCCGTGGGGAAGCCGGGGGCTCGTTCAGTATAAATAGTATCCCTACCTTCTGGAAGTTCTGTGCTAGAAATGTCCTCTTTTCAGTCACTCTCATTTGTTTCTCTCTTGCTTCTTTTGCTCTCTGTCATTTCTTCCTATCATTTTCTGCCTTGCTGGCACATTCACCTGTATGTGTTCGATAATGGCGTAGGTACTTTCTCTTGGGATTGATAACTGGGTACATGTATTTAGTGCATTTTTGGCTCTGGAGAAATGAGATATGCAGAAGCAATTGTATATAGTTTAGACCTGTTTTTATGTATGTTTTAGTGTCCTTAGATATGTTTAAATTTGTTTTCATGTATGTTTTTTTAAATCTACTGTGCAATGAATTGGACGGAGTGGTCAATGCCAGGGTTCATCTCTTTAGATTATGTGCAAAAATGCATTGATATGTGTACTTAATTTTCATTCCTCCCTTTTTTCCCCCCCTGTTGAAGTAATGCATATGTTTTGAAACAGTTCTAGCCCTGACATGGCTCTACGAAGTTGGCTGGGCTTAAAACAAAAATAACAATAACATGTTTCCCTCCCCTCCCTCCCCTTCCTCCCCTCCCTCCCCTCCCAATTTTCCCAACACAACTGAATGCAAACCAACGGGAGCTTCTAACACGCGCCTCTGATTGGCTGTTTGGACGATTGCCGCCACCATCTTAATTTAAATTCTAGTTTTCACTCCGTCCGACAACGCTAATGCTAATTTAACCCCAACTGTAACCCCGGCCCTAGGCTTAATTGTGTTATTATTGCAGGCTGATTAAAAACACAAAAATGAGGTCACACTCACTGTTTTGTGGGTAACGCCCATAGCAGGGACTTGGTACTATGGTGATCCTCAAACAGGCTCAAGTCAAAGTACATGTAAGTCTACTGACGCCGAGAAGTTCATCTTACATATCTATCTATCTACTTACCTATTATCTATCATACTATCTATTATCTATCTATCTATCTATCTATCTATCTTCTATCTATCTATCTATCTTCTATCTGTATGTCTGTCTATCTATCTATCTATCTTCTCTGTCTGTTGTCTATCTACTATCTATCTGTCTGTTGCTGTCTCTTCTTCTATCTATCTCTCTCCATCTGTCTATCTATCTATCCATCTATTTATCTATCTCTCTATCCATCTATCTATCTATCCATCTATTTATCTATCCATTTATATGTCTATCTATCTATCTATCTATCCATTTATATGTCTGTCTGTCTGTCTATCTATCTATCTATATACTTACATATACACACACATAGATAGATAGACAGACAGACAGATAGATAGATAGATAGATAGATAGATAGACAGATAGATAGATAGATAGGTAGACAGATAGATATTTAGATAGACAGATAGATAGATAGATAGATAGACAGACAGACAGACAGATAGATAGATAGATAGATAAACAGACAGATAGATAGATAGATAGATAGATAAACACAGACAGTAGTAAGATAGATAGATAGATAGATAGATAGATAGATAGATAGATAGATAAACAGACAGACAGATAGATAGATAGATAGATAGATAGAAGTTTGGAGTTTGTTCAAGAGGAATTCATCGCATCCAGACAATTCCTTAAGCACACCCCATCCAAATATACGGCAGGC
>JAPXFY010000014.1:52912167-52914667 GCA_030674185.1 Monoplex corrugatus | reverse complement strand
CGCATATTTCCTTTTCGATTTTTTTTCATTCTGGCTCCCATATTGAGTTTACGTTTCATGTCATCGTCATTTTAAAATGAATGTTTTTACGTGTTTGCGCTGCATTCTTGTAAAAGACCGTAACGTAATAACTATTTTTGGAGATAACAAAGTTGACTGGACTTGAGTTGAGAGCGACACATATTTTTAAGAACCACTCCTACTTTGAGCAAATTCATTTCGGGTTTAGCACACGCAACGCACAACACAATTTATGTCCTGTCATTAAATGATGGACAAACTCTGGTATTTCTCGTTGCTCAGGATCCACGTCTAAACCGTTCCTTACAGTGCCTAAAGTAAACACTAAAGATTACTTAGCTACCGAGTTGCGGCTAAAAACACGAAAGTAGTACGATAAGGCGTATTTAACCCTTTGACTCCCGCACACGGTCTACCAGCATCATGCATCGTCAACTACACTAGCAAAGCAAAACATTAACCCTTTGAGTCCCTCATCTTGTCCATCAGCTTCTTGCATGAATCTGGTGGATAGGGTGAAACAGTCAAAAGGTTAAGTTTTTGTAGTTGGTGGATAGGGTGCGGAAGTCAAAGGGTTAACACACCAAACAACACAGGCACAAAATTTCGGTTAACTGGCTTTTGTCAAGCGTACACAAAAGACAACAATGAACAAGTATACAAAACTTAAGGATAAAATATACAGTGAGAGTGAGTCAGTGACAGAGAGAGAGAGACAGACAGGCAGACAGAGAGAAAGAGTGAGAGTGAGAGAGAAAGGGACACAGAGAGAGAGACAGAGAGAGAGAGAAAGAGAGAGAGAAAGATAGAGAGAAAGAAAGAGTGAGAAAGAGAGAGACACACACACACACCGAGACAGACACAGAGAGAGAAAGACACAGAGAGACAGAGAGAGAAAGAGACACAGAGAGAGACAAATACAAAGAGAGAGAGAGACTGAGAGAGAGACAGACAGACAGAGAGAGACAGAGAGACAGAGACAGGACGGTCAAGCGTTCTAACAGTCTTCCTTTGTCATCCACACACACACACACACACACACACACACACACACACACACACACACATATATATATATATACACACACACACACACACACCACACACACAACACACACACACACACACACATACACACCACACACACACAAAAACACACACACACACACACACACACACACACAACACACAACACACTACACACACACACACACACAACACACACAACAACACACACACACACACATACACACACACACACACACACACCGTCTAATATCACTTATAGTGAAAAGACGTTAAATCAAAGAACGAACGAACAACACACACACACACACACAACACACACAACACACACACACACACACAACACACAAAAACAATACATACGATCGATTGTTGCTGTTCGTTTTCGTATTCAGCTAAACGCATTGAAAACAAAATATTGTAACAATGTCAAGTGTATTTGCGGCAAACAGTTCACATTGTTTCACTGTTTATTTTATTGCAAAATGCTACGTTCTTGTCTACCGAAAATGTTTACACAAGAAAACTATTCTGAAACCCATTTCAAAAAAGTAACATCAGATCAATCTTTGCTTGTTAAAATTTCAGAATCATTAGTTCACAGTCCTATTAATGCATTACTTTAACTTTATGCAGTTTGTGTTTTAGTGTTAAATTTTCCCTTCACATTGTTGAAATTAATTGTTACTAATGTTAGAGTTAAGATTTCGTTCCATTTTACTATTCTACCACCTATTTATGACTTTTTCCTCTGTCTCCCCTCTGCCCCAATCCAACCTGTCCAACTACCGTTCTCCATTTTATTGTATTTATACTTTTTTTTTCTTCCCCTCTCCCCTCCCCCCTCCCCGGTCTAATATCACTTACAGTGAAAAGACGTTAAATCAAAGAACGAACGAACATACATACACAGACACACACACACATACAGACACACACACACACACACACACACACACACACACACACACACACACACAACACACACACACACACACACACACAAAAACACACACACACACATTCCGTCTAATATCACTCATAGTGAACAACGTAAATAAAGAACGAACGAACACACACACACACACACACACGGGCGAACAATGGCTGATATGAAATCTGGTAACCAGGAAGCAGAGGAGACAAAATGCAATGTGTTAGGGAAAGCGAGATGAATTCTGCGATGTAAAAGTGGTCGTGTCATGTTGTTGTTTAATCCTGAAGAGGGTCTAGGGCCGAGATATCAAATATCAACACACTATAATGGACTATCTGAGATTTTGTCTTGTTTTGTTTTGCTTTGCTTTGCTTTGCTTTGCTTTGTTTTGTTTCATCCTGTTTCAAATGAAAGGGTTTTATGTACAGAATATACACACAAGATTGAATGAATGGAAAATATGAATCGAGAGGTACGAACGATTGTACCTGGTGCAACGAATCCAGTCTGACCTAG
>JAPXFY010000014.1:52902167-52909667 GCA_030674185.1 Monoplex corrugatus | reverse complement strand
TACTGCTGCACAGTCAGCATAGTCCGTTTTCGGAGGGTGTGAGAGGTTTTCTGTTTGTTTGTTTGTTTGTTTGTTTGTTTGTTTGTTTGTTTGCTTTCTTGTTTGTTTCTTTGTTTGTCTGTCTGCTTGTTTGTTTGTTGGTTGGTTTTTGTTTGTTTGTTTGTTTGTTTGTTTGCTTGCTTGTTTCTTTGTTTGTCTGTCTGCTTGTTTGTTTGTTTGTTTGTTTGTTTGCTTGCTTGTTTATTTGTTTGTTTTTTTAAATAAACGACCAGACACTGACATAACGCACAGTCTTTAACCCTTAGACTCCCGCACCCTGCGTACCAGCATCCTGCATTGTTTACCATGCTAACAATGCAAAAACTTGATCCTCTGACTCCCTCACCCTATCAACCAGCTTCCTGCAGGAAGCTGGTGGATGGCGTGAGGGAGTCAAATGGTTAACGGAGCATTCTCGATGTTCTGTGTGGATGAACACTCGAAGGCTGTTTAGGCACCATCAGGTCAGCATATATGTTGAGCTGGGACATCGGATAAATCTGCACCATTTACCCACCAAGCATAAAGTACCCAGTCAGGATCGAACCCTGGACCTTCCGATTGGAAGTATAGCAAAGGTTTATGACATACATCAATCTGTACTGGGCACTGGGCTAAAATAAAATCTTGTTCTTGTTCTTCTCTTGTTTAACCTCGTCCTCTTAGTCTACATACTCATTTTATTGTATTTAACTCATTTTGATTTTAATGTGCATATCGCGTTGCATCTTTAATCAAATTTTTTCTATACCTACCAAAGTTGTTTTTCAATGAGTATTGCCCTTTTTGTCCATTGTTAAAAGTCCTGACCAAGGCATCTGACTCTTATGATGTGCTTTTTTAACCGTACATATTTAGATTTAGTCATTATCTTTGATATTGTTTCGACAAAGAGGGAGGGGGAGAGAGATGAGGGGAGGAAGAGGGTGAGAGAGGGGTGAAAGAGAGGTGAGAGAGAGTAAGAGTATGTGTGTACATTTGTTTATGCGTTCTTGTGCCTATATGTATTTTAATGCGAATGCCAAAACAATTTCCCATTGTGATGCTTTGGGCTAAATAAAATTCTTGTATCTTGTATCTTCTTGTATATGTTACGCTTCTATTGCACTATGTTTTTTATTTCTTTAAATGTTACATTTTTTTCCTTTTATTTTTCAACCCTCATGTAATAATTTACTTATTTATTTTTATTTATTTATTTATTTATTTATTTATTTATTTATCTATTTATTTATCTATTCATTTATTTATTTATTTATTTATTTATTTGTTTGTTTAGGTATTTACTTATTTATGTATTTATTCATTTACTTATTTAATTATTTTTGATTGGCGAAAAGGAATTTTTGAGTTTGTCCATTTTTACTTTGATTTGTCTTTTTCATAATAAACTGTGGACATAGGATGATCTGTGAATGAATTGGAAATGCACAAATGTCATAAATGTAACATGCTCTTATGCTTTCGTTGAGAGTTGACAAAAGTCAGTTTCATCTCTCTCTCTCTCTCTCTCTCTCTCTCTCTCTCTCTCTCTCTCTCTCTCTCTCTCTCTCTCTCTCTTCCCCCCTCTCTCGCTCATTCATTTTTCTTTTTAGAACTTATTTATAATTCATTTGCTTACTCTATCTCCCTCACTCCCTTTGTTTTATTTCATTTGTTTAGTTTAAATTCATGTGTTTCATGTGTTTTTTGTTTGTTTGTTTGTTTTCTTTTTTCGTTTTTATGTTAATGTAACCCAACCGGAAATGGAACTGTATCCTATCCCAGCCCAGATTTCATTCTGTTTTTAAAATGAAAAACAAGGTCCAGGTAAAGTTTATTACACGTAGAAATAACCGTACAACTAAAAGTTTATATTCTGAAACTGAAACTAATATGAACCAATAATTATACCCAAAAACTTTGATTTCCCACAAACCAGACCGGAGTCTAAGCAAACCAGAGTTACTTTTGCCTGGCTGACTATCTGTCCAGAGTCCTTCGTAAAATACAAGAAAGATCGAGTGACAAACGAACAAGATCACAAACACACAAACAAACAAACTCACCTCCGTCAGCATAACTCTCGCATCCGTGTCCATCTTGAAGCCCAGTGGTCCATGTCCCCTCGTAACGTGCCCCGGAGGTGGTCGACTGTCGAATCCCATACCGACCTTTGAAACCTTGGGTCCACTCGCCTCGGTACATCCACCGGCCCTTAGATTCGATCCCCAAACCGTGGCGCTTGCCCTGGAACCACTGGCCCTGGTAGGCATTGCCTGAAGGCCAAGTATAAATGCCAGACACCTCGAAGCCATACTGCCACGCTCCGGCATACTCCCCCTGCCCCTTGGGTCCCGTGCAGACGCCTTGCCCGTGGGCTTTTCCGTCCTCCCAGCCCCCACAGTAGGTCCCGCCATCGTCGAAATCGAAACGGCCGCCACCGGTAGTCATGATGACGACAACGACAACGACTTCCGCTTCCGCTCACCCAGGTATTTCCGCTTCCGGCACAGCATGTCCTTCCTCTTCCGCTTCCGCTATGGGGCAGTCACTCTTGATCTACCCCTTCTTTCATATGATGGGCTGGTCCGTTGGCGCCTAGGAGCGAGCTTTGTGTGAAACCTGTTTTCTCTCTCTCTCTCTTTCTTTCTATTAATAATTACGTCTCTGGTCGATCACAGTGTTTTTGATTTGTTTTGTTTTGTTTTGTTTTTTTTTTGTTAGTTTCAGTTGTCTGTTTGTTTGGTTGGTTGTTTTCTCTAAGGTGCGTCTGATTCTGTTTACATCATTAATGTTGTAGGTTGTTCAACGTCTTGGTGAGTTTTCAGTTCGAAACTTCTCAGAGGATATGCAGTTCGAAAACTAACTCGAAATGTGTAGAATTTTCACTAGTTTCAGGTCAAAACGTTGCAGATCAATCACTTTGTTCTGGCACTGATGTGGTCTAAACGTCAGGCAGTATACTCCAGCCAGCACTTTGGTTCGAAACTTGTTGAGGTGGTATCTTCACCCTGATGAGGTATTCCCTGTTTTAACACACACACAAAATTACACTTGACACTTTAATATTCAGGGTGCACTTAGTCAGACAATGACCAAAAAACTGAAAGCATTAACACGAATTCGAATAAGAATATGATTTTATTCCAGACGGCTCATTGTACTTGGACAATCCATATGTGCTCCACCTAAATAGCAAGATCAGAAGTTATACTGATGATGATGATGATGTGATGAGATGATGATGATGATGATGATGATGATGATGATGATGATGGTGATGGTGAGTGGTGATGTTGGTGATGTTGGTGATGACGACGACGACGACGACGACAACGATGACAAGAACGACGACGACGACGACGATGATATGATGATGATGATAATGATGACGATGACGATGACGATGATGACGACAGTGACGACGACAACGACGACGACGACGACAATGATGATGATGATCATCATCATCATCATCATCATGATGACATCATAATGATGATGATGATGAGGAGAGGAGGAGGAGGAGGAGAAGAAGAGTAACAATAAGACAAGAAACAAGAAAGAAAAGAAAGAACGAAGAAACGAAAAAAAGAAAGAAAGAAAAGAAAAAAGCCCTGGTGTTGGAAGTTCGGGGTAAGAGAACATAACAAGCATTTAGCTCACACCATAAGAAAGACTGAAGCATTAAATACAGGCAGTAAACCAAGCATTGGTTACAAGTCTATCGTAGTGAATGTGAGACAACAGATCTATCGTCCACGGTTCTAATGACTAAGCCACACAACCATTATTACAATTAACCCTTTGACTCCAGCACCCCATCCACCGACTGCAAAAATACTTAACATTTTCCTGTAGGAAGCTCGCCGACAGGGTGAAGGAGTCGAAGGGTTAGGTTTCTGCTTTCCTAGCATGGTTGACAATGTATGAAGGTGGTGGACAGGGTGCGAGAGTCAAATAGTAAAAAAAAAAAAACAACAACAACAACAAACGACATATAATGATGAACAGAACTAAATTTTCGCAAGCACATCGAAAACATTACTATAAACGAAATGCATTGACTGCCATGAATGGCTAACAACAACAATAACAAAAGTGCTAATTGTGAACAGCGCAACGTAATAACAATCCCCATAGAAAGCCGTGTTTGATTTAAAACAAAACAAAAAACACAAAAAACTGACACACAAAAACCATTAAAAAAAACCTGGACACACACAAAAAAAACAATAATTTAAAAACCATACAAGACAAAACAAAACGAAACGAAGCAAAACAAAACAAACAAAACAAAACAAAACAAAACAAAACAAAACCAAAGACAAATAACCACAACAATGAAAGTAGGTTCACACGCACGTACACATATGTACAGATACACACTCACACGCACGCACACACACACACATACACACACATATGCATGTACTTGCAAACGCATGTACGCGCATACGCAGCACACGACAGACAGACAGACAGACAGAGGAGCAGAATTCATTCAGTAAGTCTTTGCCCCTTTGACAGAAGTGGACTCGTTAAAACTGAAAGAAAAAAAAACACGTCCACAGAGAGGATGGACGGACAGAGAGAGAGAGAGAGAGAGAGAGAGAGAGACAGACAGACAGACAGACAGACAGACACACAGACAGACAGACAGACACAGACACAGATAAAGACAGACAAACAGACTGGTAGACAAGCAGAAATAGCGAGAGTCACGACAAAATAAGTATACTTTTGAAGAAAAACATGGAAGCATCAGTAACAGGTGTGTTTGACAAGAAAGAGTTAACATGATATGGTTACAACCAGGAAGACTCTTTCTCTCTCTCTCTCTCTGTCCCCTCTGTCTGTCTGGCTGCCTATCTATCTGTCTGTATGTACGGTCTTTCTGTGCTCTCTCTCTCTCTCTCTCTCTCTCTCTCTCTTCTCTCTCTTCTCTCTCTGTGCTCTCATCTCTCTCTCCTCTCTCTCTCTCCTCTCTCTCTCTCTCTCTCTCTCTCTCTCTCTCTCTCTCTCTCTCTCTCTCTCAATAGTGGCATCAATACTTAAATGATGCGAAATCACGATCAATACTGGCACCAATATTTTAACAATGTAAAACTACGATCAATAATGGCATCAATATTTCAACATTGCAAAACAACGATCAATAATGGTATTAACGTTTTAACAATGCAAAACCACGATCAGTAATAGCATCAATATTTTTAACCATATCCAAAACAAGTATGATTTTTGTATCTGGTGTTTGTTTGTTTGTAATCTTACGTTTGACAAAGGCCAGTTGGCCAAAAATGTGCTCCTGTCTTGTCTTGTTGTATTAAATACGCGTTCGTATTCTTCTTCCGTGTTTTTTCTGGTTAATGTAAAAACCATGATCGATAACGGCATCAATATTCTAACAACGCAAAACTACGATCAATAATGGCATCAATATTTTAATAATGCAAAACAACCATCAGTAATGGCATCAATATTTTAACAATGCAAAACTACGATCAATAATGGCATCAATATTTTAACAATGCAAAATACATGTCTATCTATCTATCTATCTATCTATCTATCTATCTGTCTGTCTGTCTGTCTGTCTGTCCGTTTATCTATCTGTCTATCTATCTATCTATCTATCTGTCTGTCTGTCTATCTGTCTATCTATCTATCTATCTATTGGTCGGTCGATCGGTTGGTCTATCCGTTTGTCTGTCTGTCTATCTGATGTACTACACGATGTGTGTATATTTGTGTGTGTGCGTTGTGTGCGTGAGTGCGTCTGTGTGTGTGTGTGTGCGTGTGTGCGTGTGCGTGTGCGTGTGCGTGTGTGTCTATAAGAGAGTAGTGTGTAGTGAGTGTGCGTGCGTGCGTGCGCGCGTGTGAGTGAGTAAGTGTGTGTGCGTGCGTGCGTGCGTGCGTGTGCAATGTGTGTGTGTGTGTTTGTGTGTGTGTGTGTGTGTGTGTGTGTGTGTGTGTGTGTGTGTGTGTGGTGTGCGTGTATGTGTGTGTGAGTGCAGTGTGTAGTGTTTGTGTGTTTGTGTGTGTGAGTGTGTGTGTATAATTTTATGTATATGAGAGCGTAATGTGAAGTGAATTTGCGTGCGTGCGTGAGTGCGCGCGCGCGCGCGCGCGCGCGCGCGTGTGTGTGTATATATTCGCGCCCGTGCGCGCGCGCTCGCGCGTGTGTGTAATGTAGTGTGTGCATAGTGTGTAGCTGTGCCATATCTCTCTTCACCCATCGTCTTGTCAGAGAGAGCTAGACGCCTCTCTGTCTCGCAGCAGCTGCAGCAACAACTACACCATTGCCAGCTACAACTAATACAACAATGCCAACAACAGTTTCAGTTTCTCAAGGCAGCATCCCCTCGCTCAGGGGGCAGGGAGAGGGGGGGAGGGAGGGAAATTCCATAAGCACTGAAGCCACAGACGCCATGTGATGGTGAAGATCCGAAATAAAGATCATGGCATACGCCATATGGTCACACATAAACCCAATACCCTGGCAAGATCTTATTGTTTTTGTTAGTTGTTTTTTTTAAAGCCCAGCCGACAGAACACATACAGGTGAGTGGTCCAGAAACGTAGAAGATGGACAAAACGGAGAGACGACTGAAAGTAAAAGAGCAAGGCAGAAACAAATAGAGTGACAGAAAAAAAGGGGAAATAATTTCTAGCACAGAATTTTCAGAAGGTAGTGATTCTATTTATAAAGGAGGTACAGGGGTAGTCACTGAAACGTTACGTTACAGACAATGCCATTCTGTGCTGAACTCAACGTTACGTTTGAGACAATGCCATTCTGTGTTGGACCCGATGTTATGTTAAAGACAATGCTATTCTGTGTCGAACTCGATGTTACGTTAGAGACAATGCTATTCTGTGTTGAATCCGATGTTACGTTTGAGAAAATTCCATTTTGTGTTGAACTCGACGTTACGTTAGAGACAATGCCATTCTGTATTGAACTCGATGTTATGTCAGAGACAATGCCATTCTGTATTGAACTCGATGTTACGTCAGAGACAATGCCATTCTGTGTTGAACCCGATGTTACGTTAGAGACACTGCCATTCTGTGTTGAACCCGATGTTACGTTAGAGACAATGCCATTCTGTGTAGAACCCGATGTTACGTTAGAGACAATGCCATTCTGTGTAGAACCCGATGTTACGTTAGAGGCAATGCCATTCTGTGGTGAACCCGATGTTACGTTAGAGGCAATGCAATTCTGTGCTGAACCCGATGTTACGTTAGAGACAATGCCATTCTGTGTAGAACCCAATGTTACATGGAGACAATGCCATTCTGTGTAGAACCCAATGTTACATGGAGACAATGCCATTCTGTGTAGAACCCGATGTTACGTTAGAGACAATGCCATTCTGTGTAGAACCCGATGTTACGTTAGAGGCAATGCCATTCTGTGCTGAACCCGATGTTACGTTAGAGACAATGCCATTCTGTGTTGAACCTGAT
>JAPXFY010000014.1:52892167-52894667 GCA_030674185.1 Monoplex corrugatus | reverse complement strand
ACACAAACTGGTAAGGTGGGGGATTGACAAACCTCGGGACATTGTCGCAAAACGCACACCAACCACATTCAGCCCAGCCACCTGACCAAGAAAGACTGAAAGGGCCTTTCTTTGCCTTACTTTGGGTCTCACACTCTACCAGGTATCCACTCCAGCCACTAGGTCTACTCCCCTAATCATAGTCACAATACTTAGGAGTCGGAAGCTCATGGGCCATACCACCGGAGATGGGTGCTGACGTAAAACTTCAGGCCAACGGAAAAAGTAAGAGTACTCCTCACTAAAACCAAGATTAAAGCGATCAAGTGGAGTTGTCGAACATATGGATGACTTAATTCGTTCTCTGGTTTCTAGATACTGACCTTCGTGGGGATTCCATGGGTTGTTTTGATACACATAGTATCTTCGCCTTCTGGATTTTTTGCTAGGATTTCCTCTTTTCTGTCACTCTCTTTGTTTCTCTTTTTTGCTTTCTGCCATCTGTTCCGATCATTTTCTGCCTTGCTAGTTCATTCGCCTGTATGTCTTAGATACTTTCTATCAGGATTGATAACTGGTACAAATATTCTCTGCGTTTTTGGCTCTAAAATAACGTGATGTGTACGCCAGTTTTCATATATGCTTTAGTATACTGAGTTATGTTTATAAATTTGTATTCATGTTCATTTTTTAAACACCCTGGCGATCAGATCGAGGGAAGGGTAAAAAACCAGGGGCATATTCTTATAAGCACGAATAAACTGATATGTGTACTTAATTTTTACTTTACAGGTGTTTTATTTTTCAGGGTCAACAAGGTGTAGTGTGTGTTTGGAGATGGTTACAGCCCTGATATGGCTCTGTGCAGTCACCTGGGGCTTTAAGCAGTAATAACGATAATCCTGGATACTGTCCTAGTCCACCCAATTGAAAACACTTAGGCTTGTCTTTTCCTCTTTAAGAACGAGGAAAGCAGAGCAGCTAAGGAAAAGAGATAGGTACCGCCCTCATAACACTAGTGGTATCCAAGAGTTGAGTCTCTGTAACACATCACTCACTTCCCTGAGACGTCAGGATGGTTGGACAACCTTAAATTTATGTTTCTTTATGTTCATCACACAAGAAAATGACAAGGAGCACGGTAGTCAAGTGACTGTGTCTTTGGATTTCCAATCAAATGGTCTGAGTTCAAATCTGCCTGATAGCACCTTAAGCGGTTCCTATTCACAGACGTAAATTACATGCACGAAGTTTTGAGCCTTGATTATATGGTTGTATCTATCTATCTATCTATCTATCTATCTATTATCTATCTATCTATCTATCTATTATCTATCTATCTATCTATCTATCCGTCTATCTATCTATCTATCTATCTGTCTGTCTGTCTGTCTGTCTGTCTATCTATAGGCTATCTATAGCTATCTAATAACAACACACACACACACACACACATACCATATATATATATATACATATATATATATATGTGTATTTATTTAGTATGTTTATGTGGTGTGTGTGTGGTGTGGTGTGTGTATAACTGACAAGACAAAACTTTTATCATGACATGAGAGTAATTGGTATGTGAGAAGCTAAGGGCCTCCAGCTTCTCTCCAGGCAACGCTGATGTTAAGAAATGTTTCCATCATTCCGGTGATTCAGCTTAGCGTGTCATAGGTCCCTCTCCTCCCCAGCTGTTCCTATTTCAAGAGTTGTCAGCGCAGTGGGTTTTGCGCAGGGTCAGAGAGTCTGCCAGATGATTGCTGGCAGATTTGAATAGAGCACATAAGGAATTGTCCGAGTGTGATGAATATCCCTCTTGAACAAAACTCCAGACTCCAAATTCCAAGTCAGCATTTGAGGATTAATCTTTTTGTCTCCCTCGTTGCTTTATTTTCTCCAACATGATCAGGTACCCATTCACAGCCAAGGTGGTTTAGCTATACTGGACTCTTATCCAAAGTATTTAGTTTAGTTGAGGACGAACTACAACTAGAAAACAGCTAGCTGAGTGGCCCCATTAGATCAGTTGGTTAGAGTGCATTGTTGTGTTGATAACGCAGGGATCGTGACGTGAGTTTGAGTCCTCACATGGGCCACAGTTTGCTGGCTGGTTCTGTTTACAGAGCCATGGATTCGTGTCGTGAGTTCAATCCCATCAAACAACATGACACCTGGCCTGTTCGCTGCCATGCTTATGCTCCAATCGTTCAGCTTAATCGTTGTTTCATAGGTCCCTTCCTTCCCTCCCCTCCCCATTTCAAACCCTTGCCAGTGCATAGGGTTTTCTTGTGCATGCTCAAAGTGTCTGCCAGAGATTTACAGACAGATTTTGGCAAAGCACTTAATATGGAATTACCTGAATACGATGACTTCCTCTTGAACAAACTCCAGATTCCAGACTAGCTGGGAAAGGATTAGAACTAGAAACAGACTAGTGCTTGTGCACAGACAGTCAAGACAGCATAGCTAGTCTGAGAAGCCAAGTAACTGGGGTTGAACTAGAATTAGAAGCAGC
>JAPXFY010000014.1:52882167-52884667 GCA_030674185.1 Monoplex corrugatus | reverse complement strand
GTTGTGTTTGTTTTTTCCCTGCAATTTGGCGATCCGATTTTTCTCGGATGCCGCATGTACGTATGTTGACTATCGCGCCCGTCATTAATAGGATATGAAACATGACGTCTTGTGCACTGCTTTGTGGGTAACTCCTCCATTAGGAGTACTTGGTAGTCCTTAAACAAGATCACGCTCATAGTACAAGTAAGCCTGTTGATGCCTCAAATAGTACAAGCAAACTCCATAGTACAAGTAAGCTTACTGATGCCTCAAATAGTACAAGCAAACCCCATAGTACAAGTAGGCCTACTGATGCCTCAAATAGTACAAGCAAACCCCATAGTACAAGTAGGCCTACTGATGCCTCAAATAGTACAAGCAAACCCCATAGTACAAGTAAGCTTACTGATGCCTCAAATAGTACAAGCAAACTCCATAGTACAAGTAGGCCTACTGATGCCTCAAATAGTACAAGCAAACTCCATAGTACAAGTAAGCTTACTGATGCCTCAAATAGTACAAGCAAACTCCATAGTACAAGTAGGCCTACTGATGCCACAAATAGTACAAGCAAACCCCATAGTACAAGTAAGCCTACTGATGCCACAAATAGTACAAGCAAACTCCATAGTACAAGTAGGCCTACTGATGCCTCAAATAGTACAAGCAAACCCCATAATACAAGTAGGCCTACTGATGCCACAAATAGTACAAGCAAACTCCATAGTACAAGTAGGCCTACTGATGCCTCAAATAGTACAAGCAAACCCCATAATACAAGTAGGCCTACTGATGCCACAAATAGTACAAGCAAACCCCATAATACAAGTAGGCCTACTGATGCCACAAACAGTACAAGCAAACCCCATAATACAAGTAGGCCTACTGATGCCACAAATAGTACAAGCAAACCCCATAATACAAGTAGGCCTACTGATGCCACAAACAGTACAAGCAAACCCCATAATACAAGTAGGCCTACTGATGCCACAAATAGTACAAGCAAACTCCATAGTACAAGTAGGCCTACTGATGCCACAAATAGTACAAGCAAACTCCATAGTACAAGTAGGCCTACTGATGCCACAAATAGTACAAGCAAACCCCATAATACAAGTAGGCCTACTGATGCCACAAATAGTACAAGCAAACCCCATAGTACAGGTAGGCCTACTGATGCCACAAATTGTAGGCCTACAAGCAAACTCCATAGTACAAGTAAGCCTACTGGTGCGTCAAATATTACAAGCAAACCCCACAGTACAAGTAAATCTACTGATGCCACAAATAGTCTTATGCCGATGATTCGCAGCTCCAAGTTTCTAGTCCGCCGGATGAGGTCGAGTCTGCCTTTCGGAGCCTTCGGGAGTGCGTTTCTGAAGTGAAGCAGTGGATGACTGCCAATAAACTGCAGCTTAATGATGGTAAGACGGAAGCCATGCTTGTCGCTTCAAACAGAGTATCTAGTTCTCAGGTACTTCCGCTATCTATAGACATTTGTGGGAGCCACATTCAGTTTTCATCTAGTGTTAAGAACCTAGGTGTCTACCTAGACAGTACTTTGTCCATGAACCTGCATGTGACAAATACATGCAGGTCTGCATACTTTGAGCTGAGACGTATTGCTTCAATCCGTCACTTTCTCACAGTTGATGCTACAAAAGTCCTTGTTTGTGCGTTTGTTTTGTCACGCATTGACTACTGCAATTCTCTCTTGTCTGGTTGCCCACATTATTTGCTAGAGAAACTTCAGAAAGTTCAAAATGCAGCAGCCAGGTTAATTTTGAAAGCGTCCAAGAAAGATCATGTTCAGCCCTTACTCAGAACTCTACACTGGCTTCCCGTAAATGCGAGGATTCAGTTCAAAATTTCCACTCTCTGTTATAACTGTGTCACTTCCTCCTGTCCCTCTTACCTGTCCTCTCTCTTACAGCTCTATACACCGTCAAGAGAGCTCCGTTCCTCCGCAGACACACGCATCCTTTGTATTCCAAAGATCAGAACCAAAACCTTTGGCCAGCGAGCCTTTCATTATAACGGTCCTTCAGTCTGGAACAGTCTGCCACAAACAGTTCGCTTCGCTGATTCCAAAGTTACTTTGAAGTCGGCCCTGAAAACTCGTCTATTTGCGTGAACCTGCTCTGCTTAATCTCAACTTTCTGTATTTTTGATAATTCCTTCTGACAGCATAAGTTTGTGCGTGTGTGTGTGTGTGTGTGTGTGTGTGTGTGTGTGTGTGTGTGTGTGTGTGTGTGTGTGTGTGTGTGTGTGTATGTGTGTGTGTGCGTGGGTGTGTGTGTGTGTGTTTGGGTGTGTGGGTGAGTGTGTTTGATTTTTGCATTTGTATATATTCTTGATGTAATTGTCATTTTTGTTCTGTATTGAATTGTTTGTAAAGCGCCCTGGGCACCTTCGGGTGGAAAGGCGCTTAATAAGTGCACATTATTATTATTATTATTATTACAAGCAAACACCATAATACAAGTAGGCCTACTGATGCCACAAATAGTACAAGCAA
>JAPXFY010000014.1:52827167-52877167 GCA_030674185.1 Monoplex corrugatus | reverse complement strand
AACCGAATGGCAAGGTGGGGAGATGACAAACTCCGGGACACAGTCACACAACGGGCACCAACCAGGTCCAGCCCAGCCTCTGGACCAAGAGAGAATGGAAAAAAAACCCTCTCGCCCCACTGCTCTGTAAGATCGTAAAAATATCCATTCTTTATTCAGCAGTTAGGAGGTACCCAGGCAGAATCGAACCCTAAACCTTACCCACTTCACTACCGCTCTCGTCACTTTTTTTTGTTTTATATGTTGTTTTTTTTTTTTTTTGCTGTTCTGGCAAATTGCTTCGGATGTCCCATTCGGGGTCTAGCATTGGTTTTTCGCTTGTAGCTTTGATTCTGGCTTTGGTTGTCTGTGTTGGTCTTTTCTTCGATTTATGAATATCCGTCTGAGTGATGATTCACGCATGTGTGTTATGTTTGGCTTGCGGGGGTGAAAAAATAGGCCGGAGCAAATTTGATGTGGGACAATTTTTTTTATGAGCGTTTTACCCATGAGTTATGAAAACCAACATCACCATCTCCCATCCTCTATCCCCGTCTCCCTCGCTGACGGCGGCCGCTCACACACACACACACAGTGCACGTAAGCACACAGATTACACACACACACGTACATAGCACGCGCCTTCAGCCAATGGTGAAGATTCATTGAACAGACTGACGTTGCTGTTGCTGATGTAGGCCCAGTTTTGAGCTGTGCTGTGCTGTGCTGTGCTGCAGTGCCGTGTATGTTGTGCTTTCTGCCACGCGTGTGCGAGTGTGTGTGTGCTGTGCTGTGCTGCGCTGCAGTGTGCTGCGTTAATGTGTTCTGTGTCATATTTATTTAACGATTTCCTCCTCCCCCTCCCACCCAACACCCCCGCAGCATTTTTTTTATAAAGATTCTGTAGGATTACAAAAGAAACTTTTATCACAGGGGCGGGGATGCTGAACGTCCAATTAGTTCAAGTAACCAGACTATACATGAAAAGAAAACACGAACGTTTCTTATTGTTACCGTTATTATTATGCTCATTGTTATTAATAGTAGAAGTGTAACGTTATTATTATTATTATTTTTGTTCATGTTATTGTTATGGGGATTTTGTTGATTCCCCCCCCCCCCCCTTTTTTTTTTGCTTCGATTTTCTGGAATGTATGTATGCATGCTGTTTTGCCCACACTGGCATACGGTATTATGTTCTTACATAGTCAGCATGCTCAGTCTGTGGGGAGTCTGCATGCTTGGTGTTTTCATGTACCGGTAGTCTATCATTTATCCTCTGGACACCGACATGGTTTGTAGGATTTTTAACCTTTTGACTCCTGCACCCTGACCACCAGCATTCTACATTGTCAACCATGCTAGCAAAGCAAAACTTAACCCTTTCGACTCCCTCACCTTACCCACTACTTTCCTGCAGGAAGCTGGTAGATAGGTTGAGGGAGTCAAAGGGTTAAGTTTTAGCAGTTGGTGGATAGAGTGCAGGAGTCAAAGGATTATTATTATGTGCATATTTGATGTTATGTGTGCGTATGTACACATAGGGTGGGGGTGGGGGTGGGGGGGGGGTTAGGCACTGGCAGATCTGCAGACATGTTGACCTGGGATATCAGGAGAATCGTCACCCTTACCTACAGAACTTGTCAGCTTACATGTGCAGATTGTTCATACATCAGACTCACCATCATATTTCATAAGCACATTGACAACTATGTACATTATAAACTGAATGAACGGTATCAAGTTTTGGTCATTATGATGATGATGATGATGATGATGATGATGATGATGATGCAATTATCAATCCAAAGAGAAAGCATGTAAGGCTTTTTTTAGAACACACACAAGTGAATAAACCAGTGAGGCAGAAAATGATAAGAAGAAATAACAAGAAGCAAAGGAGCAAGGCAGAAACACAGAGAGTGACAGAAAAGATGAAATTTCTAGCACAGAATTTCCAAAAGGTGGGGGTACTACATATACTGAAAGAGTCCCTGGCATTCCCAGGGGGGTCTTCATACTTGACCAGCACAAGACAAGAAGAGCAAGTTCAACACTTCACCATTCTCCCATTCAAATCACACACAAGTAAACACACAATTAACACTTTTTAGCTTTATTGTGGTTTCAAAAACACACATTGTGCTTTTAATGTTCTCTGCTGAAAGACTCTGGAACAACTTTTAAACACGACAACTTACAGTTACAGTTCCAAGCTCACACCCACATGCAAAAAAGGTAGTCCATAGTCCCATAACCATCATTAAGGCTATGGGGTAATAAAAGATGAGAGAAAAACAATGAGACAAAAATAGTCATCTGACTGTGAGGTTGTAAGGGAGTGAGGTGGTAGAGACTCTTTTTCTTTTTTTTTTCCCTTCTTTTATTGTTTAAAGCCCAGCCGACTGCGCAGAGCCATATCAGGGTTATAACCGCTTCAAAACACACAAAACTTCAACTGGAAAAAAAAAACGAAAAGAAAATTAAGTAGTCTACACATATCAATGCATTCACGCACATAATCTAAGGACATGCCCCCGGCGTAGGACCATTCCGTCCGATTTATCACACAGGGGAGATTTAAAAAACACACCTGAATACAAATATAAGCACACATAAGGACACCGAAACATATAAAAAAACGAATAAATTACCTAAAATTGCTTCTGCATATTTCACCTCCTTAGAGCCAAAAATGCACTTAATACATGTATCCAATTATCAATCCGAAGAAAAAATACATAAGACTTTATCGAAAAAATACAATTGAATGGACCATTAAGGCAGAAAATAAGTAGAAATGACAGAAAGCAAAGCAACAAGGCAGAAACAAAGAGAGTGACAGAAAAGAGGAAATTTTGAGCACAGAATTTCCAGAAGGTGGGGATACTATTTATACTGAAAGAGCGAGACTCAACTAAACTCAGAATCAGCATGACGAAAGAGGAGTCCATCTCTTCCACCTTTCAGCTTTTCCCTTCCAGACCTTGAACAGGGTTATCATTATCATTATATGTTTAAAGCCCAGCCAACTGCTCAGAGCTACATACAGGGCTTAAAGCAGGAGGAGGAAAAAAAACACTGAAACTAGGGATCCGGGGGCATGCTCCCTTTGGAAAAATTTTTAAAAACCAAGTGTAAATCTATGCCATTTCGCGCTTTCTGGACATATTTTCAAGAGATATTTAGTGCATAAAAATTGCTGTAAACACATAAATTTTATCACACATGGGATTTGAAAAAAATATATGTGAATACAATCTTATACATAACTAAGGACACTAAAACATACACACACCAGAAACTTCTTCCAAGAAAAATAAGGGGCCATAACTTTGCGCGCTGTTGCTATGAACGCTTGCAAGCCGATCACGGATGCCTTACTCCTTTCTTTTTTTTTCTTGACAAACCGAAATCACGGAATTCCGCCCAGACGCGGAACGTTTTAAGCCCTGTACATAGAATTATAACCATCTTGAGCAAATTCACACTTCTAATCACATCAATGGGCCTAGAAAAAAGAAAACCTGGAAAAGAAAATCAAGTACACATATCACTGCTTTCACACAAATCATCTAAAGATATGCCCTGGCGTTGGCCATTCTATCGAATTTATCATCAGGAGAATTTTTTTTTAAAAAAGCAAACCAAAATTTCAAATGTATTAAAACAAATCACCAAATTCATCACTACAGGGTTTAAAAAAAAAAAAAGCAACAAAAATAACGCACATGCATTAAACGTAAGTAAACAAAAACATACATAAAAACTAGCAGATAGCAGGAGCCTATCTAAAATTACCACTAAGCATCACACATTTCGACAGAGCTAAAAATGCATTATAAGGTCTCTGTTCAGTGTCCTGGCTACATGACATTTACCACCAGCTGTCCCAGGAAAAGTCAGTCATTATCCTCTGCCTGTAAATGGGCAAACAGACTAATCCCACATGAAGAAGCGCTTCCGACTTGCAGGCCTACTATCCCTCTGGTGCCTCAGTGGAGAAGCTGACCATATAGCAGAACACATCTTCCTCTATAGCAAGAGCTACTGGTCACTAAAGGAGGAGATCTGGCTGACACCCTTGAGTCTGTGGAGAACCTGTACAGGCCTGTGCATGCATTAAAGATGACGACTTTTTTCAATGAACACTTCACTCCTCTGACCACTGTCCTAATGGCAGCCTGCAGGAATTCGAAAATAAAAAAGAGGTCACTCAAAGTGCAACCACATACTAGAAGAAAAAAGATAACACATAGGTTAGCTTTTCAAGGAGCATGTTCCACTCCTCTTCCACAGATTTACCTTCCCCAACCCTGAACGGTATCAGGGATCCACTCACAGCTGGGGAACAGGAAAGTGCCTGTACAGTGTGCTTGAGCCAAATATGGCACCACGCAATCAGCCCGGAAGGCAAGAGCTCTATGTCATCATCAAACAGATCTCTTATGTAGCCCTACACACACGTTTGGCTTGATGGTTCCTTTGAAAGAGCTGTGGATTCAAAATCAATTATATCTCCAGTTCAATTTCAGCCTGCAACTAAAACCAGGCCTGTTTGCTGCCCATCTGAATGTTTTCATCATTCTAATAGTGTCCCCTTAGTGTTTCATAAGTCCCCTTTTCCCCACCCCATTCTTTTCCCTATTTCAAGACCTTGCCAGCACGTAGGGTTTTGCACAGCTCACAGATATTAGCAGGTAATTGCCGACAAAATTGGGTGGAGCCCATATGGAACTGTCCAAACTCCAAACACATACATACCTCTTCTCTCTCATACACACATTATGTATAAGACCACATACATACAGAGAGAGACACACAATTCAAAAAGGCAACTTACTTTTGATTCATATTCATACATATGTACACATCAAAACACAACTTTTTTTTAATTATTTGGAAACAAACTACTCCCTGTTTTCAAACAAAATGGTTCCCATACACAAATTTGTTAGATCCTTGTACAAACACACTTTCAGTTAAACAGGTTGATATCTATACATCTATTCACATTTTTCAAATTCTACAAGTTAGAATTTAAAAAGGAAAATCCATATGACTGAAGAACATGCATAACATGTAAACATATTGGCTCTTATAGCTATCAATAAAAGTGTCTATTACAAATAATCCATTTCTCTGGTAGAAAATGTTATAGGTGTGCTTTACAACAAAGGGATTGTGAATGTACATGACTAAAAAAAATCCACCCTTTGTAATGTGCAGTTTAAAAATTTTGTAGACCTCACATGAGATTTGTTTACATAGGACGTGGTGCCACATCTTGAAATTCTTCGATTTTGGAATTATGTTTAAAAACTTTATGATGTTGACAGTTCATATTTTGATGCCGAAGTATGCTATGGAACTTCTGATTTCCAAGAAGATAATTTGCAGTACAGCAATGTACAGTTAAAATGGGACTCTTGACAATTTTCATTATAAAACCTTACTGTTAAAGTCTGAATCCACAAGCAAAAAGGACACAGATCTTGGACCAGGATATCTGTAGAACTTTCAAAACCATGCCAGGTGTCAAGTGTGTGTACATGCGTATGTGTCTGAGCATTAGAAGAGAGAGAGAGTGTGTGTGGTGTGTGTGTGTGTGTGTGTGTGTGTGTGTGTGTGTGTGTGTGTGTTGTGTGTGTGTGTGTGTGTGTGTGTGTGTGTCTGTGTGTGTGTGTCTGTGTGTGTGTGTTCGTTCTTTAATTTAACGTCTTTTCACTATAAGTGATATTAGACGGTGTGTATGTGTGTGTCTGTGTATGTGTGGTGTGTGTGTGTGTGTGTGTGTGTGTGTGTGTGTGTGTATTATGTGTGTGTGTGTCTGTGTATATGTGTGTGTGTGTGTGTGTTGTGTGTGTGTGTGTATATGTGTGTGTGTGTGTGTGTATATGTGTGTGTGTGTGTTGTATGTGTGTGTGTGTGTTGTGTTGTGTGTGTGTGTTGTGTGTGTGTGTGTGTGTGTGTTGAATTGAATGTGTGTGTGTGTGTGTGTGTGTGTTGTGTGTGTGTGTGTGTGTGTGTGTGTGTGTGTGTGTGGGACACATGTGGCTGCCTGCTTCAAGAGTCAACAGCAGATTTTGTTCTATGCACCAGAGTAACAAAACGAACACTAATAAATGATGGAAAAAAAATTTACTACAAGGTTTGAGGGGGTGGGGGAAGTGAGGTTGAAGAGGGGCAGGGGGCGGTGTCAGTTCGTAGATGAAGTCGTAGGAGTGTGCTGTATCTGAAACACTTCGCCCGTGTCCGTGGTGACTGTGGTAACCTGGCAACCTTCAGGTAATGACAGATCACCTGGTTGAAGATGCTGCAGACACAAGACTACACAATGTAAATCTGTAACAATCAAAACTTGTGTGGAGTGATTTTTCTCAAAGGAAATTCAGAACATTTCCAATCTTTAAAACCAAACAAGAAACATTCATATACACATAGAGATGTAGGTGGGGTTTTTTTATAAAAAAAACACATTTACAAAAATTATATGTATAGATACATATAAAGACTATGCATCAAAACAGGGGGAAAACAAATAAAAAACATAAAACCAGGTCCCTGCGCATAGTAGCAGATAACACGCCCATCCCAAACACACGTACATGACAAGCATTCACAGCATGAGTTCACAAATGAATGGGTCTCCTGAGCGGATTTGAAAGAGGTTGAGGAAGTGGAGTGTCCAATATTGAATTGATGGGTAGTCCAGGTAACTGGACCCTGGTAAGAAAGCTTTGACCAAATGACTTAGTTCTAAGAGATGATCAGCAGGCTCTCCCAAAATGCTTGGTAACTGGACCTCCTGATAGGAAAGAAAGCTTTGACCAAACGATTTAGTTCAAAGAGATGATCAGCAGGCTCTCCCAAAATGCTTGGTAACTGGACCCTGGAAGGAAAGAAAGCTTTGACCAAATGATTTAGTTCTAAGAGATGACCAACAGTCTCTCCAAAAAGGCTAAGATCACAGGGTAGCAAGTGGTGGAAACCTCAGCTTATCTCAGGTTCACCATTTTGAGGGTGGTGCCCATTCACTGTCCTGTCTCTTCGCCTTCCCTAACCACAGACGTCAAGTCAACTATAGATACATCAAGCTGACCAACTATGCAGATACATCTAGCTGACCAACAATGTAGATACATCAAGCTGACCAACTATATAGATACATCAAGCTGACCAACTATATAGATACATCAAGCTGACCAACTATATAGATACATCAAGCTGACCAACTATACAGATACATCAAGCTGACCAACTATATAGATACATCAAGCTGACCAACTATGCAGATACATCAAGCTGACCAACTATGTAGATACATCAAGATGACCAACTATATAGATACATCAAGCTGACCAACTATGTAGATACATCAAGCTGACCAACTATGTAGATATATCAAGCTGACCAACTATGTAGATACATCAAGCTGACCAACTATGTAGATATATCAAGCTGACCAACTATGTAGATACATCAAGCTGCCCAACTATGTAGATACATCAAGATGACCAACTATGTAGATACATCAAGCTGACCAACTATGTAGATACATCAAGCTGACCAACTATGTAGATACATCAAGCTGACCAACTATGCAGATACATCTAGCTGACCAACTATGTAGATACATCAAGCTGACCAACTATTATTATTATTATTATTATGAACATTTAGTACGCCTAATCAAATTAATGCCCTAGGCGTTAACAATGGCAAAACATATAACCGAAATCACAAGCACGCACACACACGCCCACAAACACACACACGCACACACACACACACACACGCACACGCACACACACACACACACACACACACACACACACACACACAGCACAACATGCAAATGCAATGACACATTGACACTAAGACATTATAAAGCCAACATTACGTTACATGGGGGGAGGGGGGCAGAAATTACCAGTTATTTGGGAAACAGATGAGTTTTGAGGGAGCGTTTGAATGTGGACAGAGAGGGTGAGTATCTGAGTGAGCGAGGTAGCTGATTCCAGATAGTTGGAGCTTGATAGGAAAAAGAACGCTGCCCAAACCTTTTAGTGCGGACTATGGGGATACTATAGAGACGGGTGTCGGATGAGGACCGCAAGGTTCGAGATGGCGTGTAGAGATGTAACAGATGGGCGAGATACTCAGGACAGGAAGACTCAATAGATTTGAAGCAGAGACAGGCAATCTTGTAGGATATTCTTTGCTGAACCGGGAGCCAGTGAAGAGAACAGAGCAATGGCGTAACATGGTTAAATTTTGAAGAGCGGAAGATGAGACGGGCAGCATGATTTTGAACTTTCTGAAGTTTGTTAATGAGGTGAGAGGAGGAACCAGACAAAAGAGCATTACAGTAATCAAGACGAGATAGAACAAGTGCACAGACAAGAGTCTTTGTCGTGTCTTCTGAGAGGAGATGGCGGATAGAAGCAATTCGGCGGAGTTCAAGAAAACAAGTCCGACAAACGTTGCTAACATGCAGATGGAAGGACAGGGTTTGGTCAAGAGTTACACCAAGGTTACGGGCAGAATAGGAGAGAGTGATAGACGAGTCAACAAGTGTGATGGAGGTTGGAAGAGAGGGGTGATTTTGGAGTTTGGGTGGGGTGATCAAGATCAATTCGGATTTCTCTTCATTCAATTTCAGTTTGTTTTCAGTCATCCAATCCTTCAGGTCGGCTACACAAGATTGGGTGTTTTGGATCATGAGGGGAAGGTCAGGGAGAGGCCCAGAGACATACAGCTGATTGTCATCCGAGAAAGAATGATGCTGAAGTAGGTGTTCTTGGACAATAGAGGAGACAGGATAGGTGTAGAGAATGAAAAGTAGGGGGCCCAGAACAGATCCCTGTGGCACTCCATAGGTCAGACAGGAAGCATTAGAAGAAAGACCATTGACAGAAACTACTTGCAGACGATCGGTGATGTAAGAATGAAACCAATTCAAGACAGTATCGTGGAGCCCAAAAGAGTGATGCAGACGGGAGAGAAGGATAGAGTGGTCAATAGTGTCAAAGGCAGCAGATAGGTCCAAGAGAGTCAAAAGTGATACATTGTTAGAGTCAAGAGTAGTCAGTAAGTCGTTGCAGATTTTGAGAAGAGCAGTCTCGGTGCTATGTGCAGAACGGTAAGCAGACTGAAGGGGATAGACAAGGTTATTGGAATGAAGGTGGTTTAACAGCTGGTTGAGAACAACTTTCTCTAAGACCTTGGAAAGAAATGGAAGATTTGACACAGGTCTATAGTTTTTCAAATTCTCAGGGTCAAGAGTCGTCTTTTTTAGAAGAGGTCTAACAATTGCTGACTTGAAAGAAGAAGGAAAGGAGCCAGTTGAGAGGGAATGGTTGATGATGTTGGTGATGTGAGGAAGAAGAGTATCAAGACAATGGGTGAGGAAAGAAACTGGCAATGGGTCAAGTTCACAGGTTTTAATGCCGGATTTCATGATGATTTTCTTAACAAAGTCCTCAGAAACGGGTTGGAAGGAAGTAAGGGGGATTCCAGAGAAAGGGGGTTCAGGAAATGTTGCATGAGTGTTCGTCGTGGAATCAAGAGAAAGCCTGAGCTTAGCAATCTTGTTGACAAAATAGTCGGAGAAAGCCTGTGGAAGATCAGATGGTGGCAGGTTAGATGGAAGAGGAGAAGAGCCAGATGTAGATGTAGATATATCAAGCTGACCAACTATGTAGATATATCAAGCTGACCAACTATATATACATCAAGCTGACCAACTATGTAGATACATCAAGCTGACCAACTATGTAGATACATCAAGCTGACCAACTATGTAGATACATCAAGCTGACCAACTATGTAGATACATCAAGATGACCAACTATGTAGATACATCAAGCTGACCAACTATGTAGATACATCAAGCTGACCAACTATGTAGATACATCAAGCTGACCAACTATGTAGATACATCAAACTGACCAACTATGTAGATACATCAAACTGACCAACTACGTAGATACAGCTCTTGAATTTGTTCAAGATGAGTTCATCACACTCGGACAATTCCATCATGTTCCATCCAAACCTGACAGTATCAATACAGAAAGTATCCAAATGCACCATTAATTTCTAAATTATGCAGGCTGCCTGGCTCTGGTGATAACAGCCATGAGACTCAAGATCGCGCCTCTTAAATTCAATCCCAGCCCAGAACACGAAAGCTGGCCTGTTTACTGCCCTTCTCCATGTTTCAGTCCTTCTTGTGGTGTCAGTATTTCACAAGTCCTTGTTCTCTCCCATTTCAAGACCTTGCCAGTGTACATGGTTTAGTCAGGCTCAAGAGTCTGCTAAGTAATTACTGGTAAATTTTGGGCGGTAAAGCATGCAAAGAATCCCTCTTGAACAAACACAAAATTCAAAACTCAGAACAGTAATAGTGCACCCAGATGCATTACTCGCGCAACCTATACATTCTGCACTCATCAATCTCTATGTTGCCAATTACAATTGGTTTATACTTAAAAAACAGCTTTCAACTGGAAAATATGGATTCAAGCCTGCTTGAGGTTCACCTGATGGGTAAAGGGTCCAAACTCCCTAGTCAACATACGTGTAGTCCTGCTAGTGCCTGAAACCCCTTCATGTAGATGCACATGCAGAACATCAATTATGCAAGTTAAAGAGAAACACCCACCATGTATACCCCCGAAAACAAAGTCTGGCTGGGTAAAAATGAAAAGACAAACCAAAAAGCCCATGGCCATACATATAAAAGCTTATTCATACATCACATACAGTAGCTGTCTATGAATGAGAGGGAGGAAAAATAAGAAAATGAGAAACAAAAAATGGAACAAAATGAGAACAAAAGCATCAAAAAGAACCAAGAAAAAAATCCTTACAAAAACAAACAAAAAACAAAATAAAGACACAAACACCAACAAAAACAAGAAAACAACAAA
The DNA here is from genome assembly GCA_030674185.1 of Monoplex corrugatus. NCBI lineage: Eukaryota > Metazoa > Mollusca > Gastropoda > Littorinimorpha > Ranellidae > Monoplex > Monoplex corrugatus. The sequence goes on along the minus strand of JAPXFY010000014.1, from coordinate 52,866,251 downwards.
ACAGAACAAACAACAACCAAAAAAAACCCCCACAACAAACAGAACGGAACATCATCAGAAACTACACCCTAACCCCCACCAAAAAGACAAAACAAAACCAAAAACTGACAACTACTGAACCGATAAACAACATCAAAACCAATAAAACACAATGGAACCAAAGAACAAAAACAGAACCAAACATCAATGGAACCATAAACAGATCAACAGAACTCAAAAACAACAGAACTACACAACAGCAGAACCTTAAATAAAACAGAACCACACAACATACACAACAGCAGAACCAAAAATAAGAACAGTACTACACAACAGCAGAACCAAAAATAAGAACAAAAACTACTACAGAAAATCCAGTTTGCACTGAGCCTGAAGATGCAACAGACAAAATAAAATTTGACATGAAGCAATGACAATGCCAAAAACATGTAAAACTACTGTCAGAAGTTCTTGAAGTGGCGTTCACACACCTTTCTCAGGCATAGTTTTGGTCTGTGTGATGTCTTGATGTTGGCACATGACATCCAAATTTATGCATTTGCTATACCTCAACAATGCACATACCTTTGACCCAGATATGGTACACAACCATCCAGAATGATCTTGACAACACGGTTTTGTCATACAGGCACACTCATCTCTTTTACAGCCAATATGAAATGATCCTCCCCCCCCCCCCTTTTTTTTTTGGTTTGTTTTTGTTTTAAGAGATTAAAAAAGAGACTTACCCCAAGGACTTGACCACCAGCACTAGACAGGATCTGTATGCTCTGAGACGGACCAATCTCTGAGAGGTGTTCTTGTGTTAACTGAATGATCTGCACTTCTCCTTGCCCACTTCCCTCCGCAGCCACTGCTACTGCTGTCCTCAAGTCTATGTCACTCTGTAAAAAGAAAGGCATCATTAGTTTTTAAAAAAAAAAAAAAAAAAAAAAGCAAAGCATCAATGTTAAATACAGCTGATTGATTTTTTCCCATTTTGGTATTAATGGATGCTCCTTGGTCACAGCTGCCTGTAGGTCTGTCACTTTGCGAAAAGATCTTACTGCTAATTCAAACACTTTAAATACAGGGTTCTCACAGATGTGACTTAACAAAATCCTACACTGTTCCCAGACCTCTTCCAGATCAGGCTGAACATTTTCTACATCAAACCATAAACCGAGACTGAAAACAAATTTTTCAGAAAAACGCTGCATATAAATCTCTACAGAAATTTTCTGACAAGACTTACAAAAATCTTAAAAAAGAAATTGCAAATGAGACAGCAGAAAAGGCTCTGACCAGGCCAGCCTTGACAATAGATACTTCTATTTTCAATTGAAAACATTCACTCTCAAAGCTGAAACTGCCCAATTTCTTTCTGCTGACTCATCCACGTGCTTGTGTTTCTTTCCAATCATGTGCTTTTTCACAGCATTTTCATCCATGTTCGAAATGTCAGTCTTTTTCACACAACTGACACTCTATGTCTGAACTCATACGAAGCTGGTGCTATCCAGTTCTTGTACTAAGGGTCATTGTCTCCTGCTGGACTAAACATCAAGAAAAGTTTTGCTGGTCCCCCCCCCCCCCCCCCCAAATTTTGTGTACTTGTTGTCTTTTTTGTGCAGCTGGTGGATATGGTGAGGGAGTCATAGGGTTAAAAATCCAAAGCTACAAAAGACCTGTCCCTGGTAAAATTCTGAACAAAAATTCACTTTCATAGAGTCAACAGAAACGCATGCATACAAAAAAAGAAATGCATAGTGCTGCACTGCAGCAATGGGCCTTCCCTGAGGACATAACACAAAGTTTCAAGTAGTAAATACACTAAGACAAATCATGGAAAAATAAAAACAACAAACAGAGAAACAAAGGCAACAGATAAAATAACCTGTTGGACATGAAGTTCTCCATCATGACTGATGGACTCGTCACTACCACTCAGGTCCCCCATGCCAGAAGCACTTGTGTAAGTGGACGACTTCCCACGGAAAGCCTTGACGTCCATGGGCATGCCCCGTTGCCGACGGCGCCATGCTGTGCGACACTTGGAGTCAATATTTAGTTTGATGCGACTCCAATCTTCCTCTGTTATTTTGAATCGATGAATTAGATGACCTGGAAAAAAAATCATGATAATAATAAGAAGAAAAAATCCTCAGTTACAATTCTTCAAGACGGAGACTCCACACTCCAAATACATTCCATATTCACTGATGCCACAAATGCCAAGTGATGGATAAGATCCAAATACAGAAATAGCAGAAGGTAAGGGAGATTTAAAAAAAAAAGTCCCCTGCAAGCAGACTATGATTACACTAATGTTTGATCATTAAAATGTCCAGCAAAATTGACTTTGTTCATCAGGAATCAATAGGTAGGGTCAAGTTTGTCCCATAACTCTGAGCTTGTTGGGCAGTAAGGTGACAGGATCTTGACTTTCCTCAGGACAGCACTATGAGAGCAGTGCCCAACACATTTCCTTTGCTGCTATGCCTTCCTTCACCTTAAACTATTACTGTTATTACTGCTATTTCTGTCTGAAGCCCAACCAACTGCTGTAGAGCCATATCAGGGCTATGACCCATGTCAAAACATACACAATACTTCAACAGGAAAAGAAAATTAAGTACACATACCAATGAATTTGAGCACATAATCTAAGGAGATGCCCTTGGTGTTGACCACTCTGTCAAATTTATGGCACAGGGGATTTAAAAAAACATACCTGAATACAAATTTAAACACAACTAGGAACACTAAAACAGATATATATATACAAACAGGCAAAATATGAGACATGAAGAGATGACAGAAAAATGAGTAACGCAGAAATAAAAAAAAGTGACGGAGAGGAAAAGACAAACACAGATTTTCCAGAAGGTGGGGATACTAATTATACTGAAAGGAGCCCCCAGCATTCCAACAAGTGATCAGACACCCATCTACAGCTGGGTAGACTGTGGGCTGAATGCAGAGTTTTTGCCATGTTTAGGTTGTGTTTGTGCAGTCATACTGGAAGGTCCTTTCACTTACATCGAATTCCGTAGATGAACAGAGGATCCAGCTGTTTCTTGCCATGTTTCCCCATCCCTGACAGATTGGACGATGCCTGTGTGTCACGGTCAAACAGGTAATCTAACAATGTCAGGGCCATTTTCTCAGCAGAGCGACAGTTCGAGTTGACATGTAAGAGGTCACTGAAAGCAAATAACAGTTTTTTTCCCCTTTGAGCTTGTTTTTAATCATGTTTAGGAAATTGATTCAATTTCAAACACAGTTTTTTTTAACAAATATATAAGATTTATAGTATCAACTAATATAGCCTTCAATCATATCACAGTAGAAAAAAACAATATCACAAAGAATGAAGCCAACAAAATTAATAGTCACACACACACACACGCACAAACTCTCAGTTCTCCCAGTGGCAAACTGCAACTTATAATCTGTTATTTAACTTCAAATATTCTTTTTTCTTTCTGTGTGTGTGTGCGTGTGTGTGTAGACGTCTGTGCGCACTCACACGTGTGTGAGTATGTGCATGTGTGTGTGTGTGTGTGTGTGTAAAATCACAACCATTCAATGAAAGACTCTTTCCCTACGTTCATATTACAGCCAGCCTACAATTAGAGGACCAACATGCAAGTCATAGACACAGTGAGCAACCCCACACACACAAATCTTACGACTGACAGCTAGGGTACATTCATCCTGTAAGGCAAGTGACCCTTGACTCAAGTTATCATCCTATCTCTGCTGTACATTCATCCTGTAAGGCGAGAGACCCTTGACTCAAGTTATCATCCTATCTCTGCCTCACCTGCACAAACATGCACACACACAGACCACACATAGGATTAGGATGCTGGAAAAAGAGACAATAAAACCCCACAAACTAAACAAACAAACATACAAAACAAAAACTAGAGTACACTTAGCCTGTCTGGCATGTGACCCTTGACCCAAGTTGTCTGCCTCTCTCTCTCTCTCTCTCTCTCTCACACACACACACAGACACAGACACACACACAGACACAGACACACACACACACACACACACAAAGGATGCTGAGCTTGAGTACGCTCAGCCGGTTACTAGTTACCCTTGAGCGAAAGGGTCAATCATTCTTGCAGTTAGTAGATAGAGTAAGGCAGTGAAAGGGTTAAGATCTTTTGTAGCTGGTAGATAGGGTGCAGGAGTGAAATGGTTAAAACCTACCTGGGTGTGATGGGAACTCGCACTCTCATTTCAAGGTTGTTTTCATCCCCCAGCCATGTACCGGTTGGATAATCATCTGCAATACACACACACCTGTAGTACTCAGGCTGAGACAAGATATGATAAGATCATGCAGGTAACTTGGTACTGCTGCATGTAAAGAGATAATTTCATCTGCCTACTGACTACTGTCATTCTACTAGGTAGCGGCAGCCCCGGCCTAGCCTGCAATCAACTGCCAAAAAGTGTGAATTTCGTAATTTTCCACAGCTCCGTACTCAGGCATCAGAGCACAGACTGATGTCAAGTTCACACAGAAATAAAATTCATTCTTTCATCTTTTCAATGAGTGTATCTGTTTATGTGTTCGGTGTCTGTACTTAATAAGCAAATTAAAAAGAACGACAACGTCATTCACCGCTTTCCCGGATTTGGCAAGATTACGTCGAATCTCCCGATTCAATGTTGTCCGATCATCGGGCTTTCTCGGCCGTGCTTGTGGGGTACAGAGGTCATACATAGCTATATTTAGTATCAGCTTCTTCAGCAAAACACGAGGATTTCAAATATATGAACCAGAATATTTATAATCTTAATGTGAAAATGCAGGATCCAAAAGTTTGTGTTCAGTGCCAAACTTTTGTCAATAAAACGAAATTCATCGCTGGGAAGGGCTATCTGTCGCATATCAAAATGATCTACAATCAATTCTCTTTCGATTGGAAAAGTAGGTTAATGTATTCAAGCTCTGTCGTTCACAAGCAAGCCAATCAAAACAAGCAGGTGAAAACTTTCAAAATTTACCTATGCGTCATCGGGGATCCAGCACTTTCGACGATCGTGAGTTCAGACGGCGACCACTTTCACACGATATCGGCGGCAAAATCAGTAAGTTGGTTGCTTTTTTACTTACAGATTCTTTAGATTAGTGATTGAGGAAAGATTTACAATTGATACTTTTATTTGACTGAATGAACAAGATTAGAATTCAATGAATAACACTTGTCGACCAAGCACTAGGAAAGCGTGACCGGAAGTGATGAAGCGAAGCTCCAGTTGATCGTTATTAATTGCAATTTTCTCAGTTTCGGGATTGTTTTCAGTAAATTATGCACGTGTTAGGTAAACATTAAGACTCTATGCATATAAGACATTTTTTTCAAAGCTGAAGGACGTCGGACAATTCTTATACTGAGATCGTTTTTGCCCGAGGTGGGTAATGCCACGGGGCAGTTTCCAGCTCAATGGCGATAGTATTTATAAACTAAAGCTCAAAGTCAAAGCAATAGATGAATGTCGAGGAACAAGTTTACTAAAGAATTTAATCGTTCGTAGCGTAAAGATTGTTGTAAAAGTATACAGAATAGTACTCAGAAGTGGAGGAAAAGATCTCAACTGGGAGGGAGGACGAATTAGAGGCTTATTCAAATTATTGTACTTTAAAAAAAAAATCAGATTTGTCACATTCTTTATGTGGTAACAAAAAACACTAATAATAATAATGATGAAAAAAGAAAATAAACCAAACCTGATATGGAATTTTACTGTTTGTGATCTGCTCATATTGTGGTATTGTCCTCTAATGATTGAAAATGAATTTTATTTTTATTATTAATTCTATTTTATGTTTCAAATCCTCCTTCCTTTTGTTTTAAAATTTTTTAAGAAAACCATACATGCATGTCACACCACATGTCAAGTCAAAATGATCTTTATTGATGGTAAATGTCCAAGCAAGCTTACAATATATAATTTTTTTCATCTTGCCATAAAAAACAAACCAAAAAGCAACCCATCAACCCCCCCCCCCCCCCCCCCCCACTCTCCCCTCACAAAAAAAGTATAAAATAAATAAAAAGAAGAAAACACTTAAAAGCAAAACAGAATTTAGAATGAAAACACACACACACACCACCACACACTTATTGTAAATGGTGAATTAGATGATAAACATTTATTTTATGTGACAGACACGGAGGATGCACAGTACCAGAAACTCAAGGCTGTATTCCTGGCCGATGGAAGAGGGTGACGTCCCAGTCTCCCTGAATTTGAACTAACACATAAGCTGCTGATGCAGATGCTTCAATTGAGAGATGTGGGTGGCAAAACATTTGATGAGACAGCTCATTTTCTTCAGGAAAGACTGTTTCCCGACATAGCCTTTTCAAAATTACGATATCAGCTGGTTTCTATGTCATCCAGAACAAAACAGAGCCAAGAAGTACCCAGATCTGCAGACCTTCCTTGCAGCAATAGTGAAAGTGACAAAAGTACTTTATCACAACCACTGGATGTAGAGGAATTGGGGGAGTTTTTAAAAGGTTTACGCCACCAGGATATATTATCTTTATCAGATGAGCATGTGATATCTCACCGACCATCAAGTTATGGACTTCTGAAAGATCTGCTGAACTTTAAAAAAAAAAGGAAAGGAAGACCTATGAAGATCGAACATCTGTGCCAGTGGTGGCAGCATCTGACTGGAAATCTTGTGACTGAGAGTCAGATGACAAATGCAGCTGCCAAGTTTCTTCAGAAGAACTCAAAACTACAGCCTTCTGCACATCAGGCAAAAGGGAGGGAGATCTACATCAAGTTTCTGGCATCATCACCATTTGAAGTTCAAAGAGGGACCTCTGCCAGTACTAGTACTAGTACTACTACTAATACTGGTACTGCTACTGGTAGCACTGCAAAAAGTGATTCCGATAATATCCATCCAACAGTGCAGTTAAATGTGGATACAGCAGACATCAACCTGGGTGTGAAACTGGCTGAAGCTGGAAAAACAGTTGGCAGCTGCTGTTTTTGGGGGGTTGTCTTTAAAGTTCTTGCCCATACTTATGTCTTAAATGTGGAAAGAAAGGTATAAACTTAAATAGTTGTAACGAAATGTCTTATGCATGCCTTTTTCTTTCATGGTGAGCACTTGCGCTGACTTTTTTCCCCAAAGAAACTAATGCCTTTGTTTATAATGTCTTTGAGAGTTATGAGAATAGTACTTGATAAGAATGCTACTGGGTGCATAGTATTTCATTTCCCCAAATTTCAACTAAATCCATTCAGTAGTTTAAAAGTTATGTTTCAATTTTTTTGTTGCTGACTAGCGTATTTTCTCAGTTACTGTGTATTATATGCTTTCATGGATCCTAAATATACATAGTTTTCAAAATTTTGATTTAGTATTTGACAGAAGTATAGCCTATCATGTAGTCTACGAAGCACCCAGATTTCAAATGAATTCAGTGAGTCGTTTAGAAATTATTGTAATTTCTGTTTATGTTTGAGCTAAGAAGGGCCGCATTTTGCAAATTGGTGTTTTTCGCAATTTTTAACTCGGATATTTCCTTGAAATCTGACTGAAACCTGCTGGAAAAAATTGGGCATGGTCTACATGTACTAGCAAATGAAATTACCAAGTTCCAGGCTTCAGTCTGACATATTATATATATACTGTGACAGCCTAAAGTTACCACTCCATTCAATTTTGTATACTTTCGATTCGTTTTTTTCCCAATCTTTGCAAGGTAATAACTTCTACAAATAACAAACATATACTCTGTAATTTCATACATAGCTTCTGTGTGTTCTAGTATTTGCATTTTAATGAGATGAGCGCTGTCAGCTTGTTAAAAGTGCTGATTTGGGGTTCTTGAAAATGGTTGATTATGCTGTTTTTGCCAGTGTCGTGTTGGCGTCGGTATTCAAATGGGCATATTTCAAAAACTAATAATGGTATCCACTTACTTTTTTTTTTTATTTTGCTTGTTATGAAAAGTTCTTTAAAGGTAACAAAGAAAATAAGCCCCATTGCATGAAATAAATTTTGGCTGCCGCTACCTACATTCTACAGACTGAAATAATGGCATGTGGACCATAACTGTTTATTGTCCTAGTAGTTGTAGTATATAAGCCCAGCCGATGACTGAAATGACAGCACAAGAATTGTTATTCCTTATTGTTGTAGTAGTAGTATCTAAGCCCAGCCAACTGCTCAGAGCCATATCAGAGCTATAACCATCTCAAACAAAACACACACACTTAAACACATCAGTAAGCCTGGAAAAATGAAAACCCAGACAAAATAAAACCTGGAAAAGAAAATTAAGTACACATATCATTGCATTCGCACCAATAATCTAAGCATATGCCCCTGGTGTTGGCCAATTTCATCGCCAGGGGGGTGCACAAACATATCACAAAATCATACATACAACCTGTCCTATAGTACCTATAATTGCCAACAAGCAGTTCACATTTCTTAGCTAAACATACCCTTAATATATGTATCTAATTATCAATCCTAATAGACAAACTGTGTAAAGCTTTACAGAAAACATAAACGGACCAATGGGGCAGAAAACGAGACAAGAAAAGATGACAGAAAGCAAAGGAGCAAGGCAGAAATAAAGACAGTGATAGAAATGAACCCACAGGAGCAGAAAATGAGACAGGAGCAGATGCAGAAAGCAAAGGAGCAAGGCAGAAACAAAGAGACTGACAGAAAAGAGGACATTTCTAGGACAGAATTTCCACTGTTTACACTGAAATAACCCCCGGCACTCTCACTGTACCATCTCACATGTACACACACACACACACATAAAAAATATAAAAGGGTCAGCCATTTTTTCAACAATGTCCTTTTTTTGTAAAAAAAAAAAAAAATTCCTATCAAGCCATTCTATCTCCCTCTTCATAACCCCCCCCCCCCCCCCCCCACAAACATGATTACTTGTCAAGTCATTTAAACTATCTCCATTTTTTCTATTTACAAAACAAAACAAACACAATCACCTGTCAGGCCAATCAAATTATCTCCCTTCTTACAAAAAACAACAACAAACAAATCCCAACCCAAACACAATTACCAATCAAGCCATTCTAACAAAACAAATCCCAACCCAAGCACAATTACCAATCAAGCCATTCTAACAATCTCCACTTACACATGAATAAAAATTATTACAAAAATTACACACTTTGTACTTCTCAAGACCACTGTAGCCAAGAAGAAGCACCAGATGAAATACAACTTGAGTCCAGACGAAGACAATGGTAGACTGTCACTGTCACAACAGTGGACACAACTGTAAACGTAGTTAAAAGTTCCTGAGAAAGAGCTGTTGACACATTCCTCAAAAAGTGCTGATTTCAGGCACTTATTTGGTCCATGCAATCTTCAGCCTGGCACAATGATTTCTAAACTTACGTGCTCACAACTCTTGAATGACCTACACTTTTGATGTAAGACTTCATAAAGAACCATCCAGAAATTGAGAAAATCTTATATACATTTTTATTACAGACACCAACACCTACCTGGTCGATAAGAAACAATCTATTTAAAAACAAACAAACAAAAAACGGAGATTGACAAAAATACCCAACCAAGTCCTTCTGCTCTTTCTTTCCCTCACTTCACAGACTAATAAGATACACACACACACACACACACACACACATACACACACACACAAACACACACACAAATGCAGGCAAACAGACAGACAGACATAAACACTAAATGAAAGTTAACTGACCTTGACCATTGAGTGTGATGAAAGTAACATCTGATCCCAGATTGTTTCCAGCAGCAGGGCTCACTGCCAACACAATCACAGAGACAAACATGAAACAAAACGAAATTTAACTCTTACTGTCTGGCAAGCCAATTCAGTCGGCTCTTCTTCAATAGAAAATGGCCGGCAAGCCCACTCACTTGGCTTTTTCAGTTACCAGACATTTGGATTAAGACATTCACTACTTTTGCAACATCTGCCAGCTTTACGGCTTGCTTTATGGCAATATACACTTCCGCTTCCTATTTCACACTGATAACATGCTTTTCTGTGCTGGTGAAGTAGTTTGAAGTTCATTGGTTTTTTGGGTTTTTTTGCGTCTTGCCCTGTTTTGCTGTGTCATGGTATGGGGTAGGCAGCACCCTATGAGACTAACTGCTGAGCAGGTGATAAAATTGTTTCAAGAAACACTGGATGATAGTATCATCAGTGCCAGTGAAGAGAGTTTTCTGACACTTCAAATGATGAGTTGGTTTCTTTGGACGGTGGTGACATTTCAGCAGGGCCTTCTTCAAAGAAACGACGACTTTCTGAAACTGACCTGATATCACATGATTGATGAAAAAGTCCACAGAGGAGCACACTCTTTTTATTTTTTTGTTGGTTTTTACTTATTTTTAGTAGTTTTTACTTATTTTTGCATCAAATGATGGTTCTACACTAGAACATTTGCAACCACTAGAGAAAAGAAAACTCATGAACAAGTTGTGACATGTGTTGCAGCTAAAGCGTCTGGTTTTTGTCATTTTCGGGGAGGTGACCTGAAACCAATTAGAGGTGAAAAGAATCAAAATAAAGCAACAGTGACATTTTTTGTGGTGGTAAACTTATTGCTGGGATGTCAAGCACATTTTTTTCTTTGAGTTTGGATGTACAAGGATTATCTAGTCAGTTATAACGCTCTCAGTATTGATCAACTATAAAACTGTTTTTCGGCTGTGCTGTAAAATGTTTGTCTGTAACTAACATTTCTGATTATCTCAATATGACAATAACATAAATATAATATTATTCACAAAATGCACAATTTTTGTTCTGAACATGGGCATACCAAAACATTTGATGTAGGTTAGATACAAAAAAAAAATTACCATTATTTTACTGACCTGACCGCCTCTTTGACAATTTGCATCGTGCAAAGCCTTCGGCCAAACTTAAAACCCTTACCAGACAATAAGAGTGAATGTCATAAATGCTTCAATCTACAACTTAAGCGTTTTTTAAAAAAAAACACTCGTAGTCAGATCTTCTGCTTCTTCACAGACAGCATACTACACACCAAGTGATCTCAAATGAAACTTTACACTTTAAACCAATAACCATAAACAACTGCCATGACTGGCAAATGGATCCAGGATCTATCACCAGTACAGTACCAAACAGCACTGCACTGAACAGACAGGCCAGGAACACATCATGCCTTATCAAAATCATTTAGCTCTTGGGCTTTCCAATTCAAAACCATAGTTCATCAAGAACTTTTTAAACACAGCTCACTTTTCACACAAAAGGTCACTTCCACTTCACAAAGTGGCTAATCTCTCTTTATATCATGGTTCTAAATCACATCTTCCAAATCATCCACAAAAATTATAGGAGAAACAAAAAGCAGTTGCTTGTTCCTAACGTAAGGAAACAAGCAAACAAATAACTAAATGTAAAAGGTTTTGAACATAATAAAAGTAAAAAGGTTCAAACCTCCATTGGTTTGCTGGTCACCAGTCTTTGTTCCATTCTGTGGAAGTCCAATGACAATCGCACTGTAAACACAAAGAGAAAACATTCCCAGTTTAAACTTATCCTGGGGTGAGAAATGATTGAGTGAGATCCAGTGGGAGGACAGGGAAGGGGAGGGGGAGAGAGAGAGACACAGAGACAGACACAAAGAGAGAGAGAAGAGGTCACAGACAGGTAGAAAAGAGAGGAAGAGGGGGGGGGGGTCAGACAGAGAGAGATAGACAGACTGACAGACAGAGTAGGGGTCGCAGAGAGGCAGAAAGGAGAGGAAAGAGGACGCTGGACACTACACCAAATATTCTATCCAAATAGACCATAGCAACTTATGACTCGGTGCAAACAATATGTAATGACAGTAAATGCAGATACACAGCTTCAGACCCAGTTTCAGTTTTAGAAAGGGGCCACATAAAATAATATGTACCTCACCATAAAAGAGTGAGCAGCAAATAAACAGGAAGAAAGTGAGACTAAAAATGATTTAGAATGCAAATCAGGAAATCATTTATGAAAAAAATGTTTTTAAATAACAAAAAAAAAAAGAGGAGAGAGAGGAAAAAGGAAAAAATACAACCCTGGTCTGAAGACATGATTTACACTGTCATTAAACGAAAAGCAAGCGCGCTGTTGATTGCATAGTGACTGAAACATCAAAACAAATGTTTTGCACTTTCAAGGTAAATAACCGCAGGTGGTCATCCTCAGATCCAAGACAGGGAAAGCACAGTATGGCCAAATCAACTAAAATACACATACAAAAAAACAAATGAACCGAAAGACTCTAAGACAGAATAGTCTGGTCTATAACAACACGAACAAAACAGAAACTTTAGATGCATCTGCTGAAAAAAGATTTTCTTTTTTACAAACTGAAAAAAATTGGGGATAGGGAGAAAGAAAAGGTCCTATGCAACCCTCCAAAAGTGCTCTGCCAGTCTTCAGTCCTCCACAAGGAAAGTTCAGCATGATCATATTAACTTACTCTATGTTGTTAGCTGCATATGCAGACAGAGGCACTGGCAACTGAGTCTACCAATGTCCACATTTATCTATTGGGACTTTGAAAAGTTGTGCTGCTGTGGCAGCAGCGACGCATCATGCAGAGATGATATCTAGGGTCATTCATGGCCTATTTACATTTCACTGGCTGACTATATGTGTACTTTTCCAACATGCAATACCGAAAGTTCCGAAGCAATTTGGCTTCTCTTTATTCATAAACAAAATGAAAACAGCAATATGCAAGAGCCTATGAGCCACTGTAAGCAAAGCAATTTTTTACTGTCCAACATTTATGATGCAATCAAACCACTTGGACCTGTTACTTTTATTTAAAGCCCAGCCGAACACATAGAGCCGTATCAGGGCTATAACTTGTTTCAAAACATACTACTTCAACACCATAAAATTAAAGAAAAGAAAATTAAGTACACATATCAATGCATTCGCACACATAATCTAAGGAAATGCCCCTGGCATTGACCATCCTTGCAATTTATCTCACAGGGGATTTAAAAAACATACCTGAATACAAATTTTAACGTAACTAAGGACACTAAAACATATATAAAAATGGGCCTAACCTACCTAATATTACTCCCCTATATCTTATTTCCCCAGAGCCAAAAATACACTTAATACATGTACCCAATTATCAATCCTAAGAGAAAGAACATAAGACTTTATCGAACACATACAGATAAATGGACCAGCAAGGTAGAAAATGACAGGAAGAAATGACAGACAGTAAAAGGAACAAGGTAGAAACAAAGAGAGTGACAGAAAAGAGGAAATTTCCAGCACATAATTTGCAGAGGGTGGGGTTGCTTTTATACTGAATGAGCCCCCAGCATCCCCACAGAGAACACTTAAAACTGAAAGGTCAGATGACTATGATAATTGGATTGGATAAGCCTGATTTTGTGCTGTGCAATGCATGTTGTTTCAAAAAAAAAAAAAAGCCCATTATAATACCGTACAACCAAACACTCTCGGAGTACACAGCATGATTTTCTGCAGTTACAGAATGCATAATCAACAACCAAACTCCCAAATTTCAAACAAGTACCTTTTTATTTGTATTTTCAACAATTTTTTTCCTATTATACTCAAATGCCCAATATAGACTCAAACAAGGGGGAAAACTCCCAGCACAGTGAGTTACATCAAGACTATCACAGATTGTCAGAAATACATTTACATAAAGACAAAGCTATTGTCTTCTGTTCTTCTTTTATTTATCTGTCCTCTTCTTCCATCAACTGTGTGTGATCAAGAGTGGGGAGACAGATCTGACAGTCTGCTAACTCAATGCACACACCCTGCATCTGATCATAACCTGGAGATCACAGAATCTTTCTACATGCCCTCAACAGAGTAGTGCCTGGACCCAAATCTCAATTTATTCAAGAACTGTTTTTTTTCCCTTTACACTACACACAAAAAAAGAAGGAAAGGCCACAACTTTTGCTGACTTTCTTGTCCACCCTGTGAGGAAGAAATAACACAAGAGTACTTTTTCAACAACTATGACCAACAGGCAATGGTTCACAATCCAGCAAATACTCAAATTGGTATCTGAGATACTGGAAAGTGAGTACTGAACCAGAAAGTGAAACAAATTATGAGTAACAAGGTTAAACACTGGAGCAAGGGGCTTCCCAAAATAAAACTGACACTAAATGACCTTGATTTTAAGATAGATGGGATTACCCAGCTGTCACTCTAGAATGGTATTTAATGCTGTGTCAAGACTACATGAATTCATCGAAATTATTGAATGTCCTTTTTACTATGTATAAAACTACCAATTTCAGTAATGTATGAAATTTGCTGTAATTCGCTGGAAAAGTTAGTTATCACAAATTCAATGAAGCGTTCCTAAACTGCAAGCAGCACAGCCATAAGCAGACAGAATGGGAAGGCTTCCAGGCTGTAGACCTTGCAAGGTTGATAGGATCTGAGCTTGTTCAAGTAGGATTCATTGCACTTAAACAAACCCATATGCACTCTACCCAAAACTGCCAGTAGTTATCTGGCAGACTCGCTGAATTCGTGCAAAACCTTGTGCTGCCAAGATCTTAAAATGGGAATGGCAAGGGGTGAGGGGAGGAATGGATCCATTAAAGACTAAGCTGGTACCGCCAGAATGATGAAAACATTAAGACGGGAAGTGAACAGCCCAGTTTTAAATGTACCAACCATCTAATGTAAATGTACGCTATAAGATTTGTACATCAAATTTTGAGAGATGCTTACCCACGCCGTGAGGACCCAGAATTTGCAGAAGTGGAGTTTTGTTGTGCGATAGCGTATAAGGAATCAATACGTTCCTCCAGCACACACAACCGGTGTTGCACCGAGTCCAGTTTTTTTCTATACTGTCAAGCCGCAGGGTGATGGCTTTGTTCACAGTCAAGATTAATTGCTGCACACAACATGTTTACACAACATATGTAGCATCAGTGTTGCATCCTTGATACAAGCCTACCAAGATGAAATGTCCAATTCATGCGTGGAAAAGAAATCTATTTCCCAAAATATCACTAATCACAAATGCTTAAATGTATGGCTATTAGCTACTCCTAATTTATACAAACAAACAGCTCGCTTCATTCAGAAAAGAACAACAGGAAAACAGGATTTTACTAGCCAAAGGATATATAACACAAGAAAATTGTCAGAGGTATACGACTGAAAATGTCACATTTTATTCTAAAGACTTTCTGAAAGAAAAAAAATGGTGAAAAGCAAGAAAAACAAGAGTGGAGTAATATAAAGAGGAAGAATCAGAAGTTGTGTTGAGAGAATCTGAGCAGTCTGAGAGTGAGAGACAGAAAGATGCAGAATGAGATATAGAGGATGATATTGCTGTAGGAGATGACGATGAAGAGGAAGATGCGAAAGAAATATAATGATCCTGAATATTGCCATCAGCAAAACTGCAAGACCTTGTGGCCTTCACAGACACCACCCTCAAATGCTGAATCACTACATTCTTCTCTTCAACTTTACCAGAAACCGTTTTCACCAACAGCTGCAGGCAGAGCAGACACATAATGTAAAGAACAGATTGTACAGCAAATTAAATCTGTAACTTTCTTTGTTTGACTGAAAACAATGACAGTTGGTGACAATGATTTAGTGACACTGTCACTGTGGAAATTCACATTCTGGGAGTAATCAGAGACAATTTTACACAGACCTCTCTTCATTGTTTCTAAAAGAAAAACATTTGTATGGCATATTATGCTGTGATGTTTACTAACAGCACGGTCACCATCAAAATACTTTGAAGATGTGAGTTGTGACCACAGAGGGGACAATGATATGACATGCACAACTGACACAACGTATTCACACGCAAACCAAAGTATGTTAACGGATCAACATTTTTGCCAAAGACTTTTGCTCTAACAGAAATGACAGCTGAGTAGTATTATTTAACATACGGGCATCGTATTTTCTTAGAGAAAGGTTGAAAAAATGTTGAATATCAGAAGTTTAGTGTTTCATAGGTCTCCCATTGCCAGTGCATAGTTCTGCACAAGCTGAAGTAGTCTGTCAAATAATTACTGGAAGATCTGGGTGGAGGGTGTATGGAATTGTCTAGTAAGATAAATCCATCTTGAACAAACTCCTAGCTCATCTCCTGCAGGAAACTAGTAGAAAGAGTGAGGATGTGAATGCGATAAGTAAGATCTGACAGCAAAACGGTTCCATAACCTCACTTCGAAGCTTACCCTAATGGAGTTATCATCAGCAGCACCATTTGTCACATCGCTGTCGTGGTTCTCTGTTCTGGCCTGCTTGGCCACTGGTTCATCATTTTCATCTGACACAAAACAATTAAAATTTTGTGTGTCAAATTACCACAAAGTATGTGAATTACAACATTAAGGACAACATATTTAAGTCTGTCAACAGGGTAAAGTGATAAACCCAATATACTACTGACTAGGGGAGGGGAGGGGTAAAGATGGGGGGGGGGGGGGGAGAGGAGAGTTGCAGGTTCAAACCATGATCAGTCAAAAAAAAAAAATTACAAGTTTTTTTTAACCCCAACTGTTTTCCACCCAAAGTTGAGTGATGGGGTCAATTTTGGGACCACAGTGTCTCATCTACTTTACAACATGTACTAGAAAAACACGAATAGAATCAGAACGCATATTTAATACAAACAGACAAGACGGGAAAATTTCTGGCCAACTAACCTTTGTCAAGTGTAAACATAAGATCACAAACAAACAAGCACCAAATACAAAAATTAGGAGAAAATGGCTCAAACTTCCCTATTGCTGTGTCTAGTGAGAGAAAAGGACTCAAAGCAGGTGTCTGTAGTTCTCAGGCCTGGTTGATGCCAGAATACATTATTAAAACAATAAAAGTAAGTGTAGAGACTAGAGTACAAACCTCTCATGTCATCTTAAAATGTCATCATCATATTACTGTGAAAATTTGTCTTGGATTCCAAGACCCTTCATGCCCTGCTCTCATAGGGTGACCTTAGTTCCAATGGGTTGGAAAGTGAAAATGAGTGGCGAGGGGTTAGAGACACAGGAGCAGTGCAGGACATGGGGCATAAAAAAACAAAACAACAACAACAAAACAAAACAAAAACAACCAAACATGCATAATCAAGGACATAGTATATGTACTTAGATATACACACTCACAGAGTTTGAAGAGAAAGAGAGGGGGGCGGGGGGGAACAAGATGCAAAAGGTTTAATTATACAGCCATAGACCTTAGTAATTTGGTGAACACAGCTTGCACAATATACGTAATGTACCAAACATTACTTACATCAACTGATTAACTGGTAGCAAATTCTTACTTCTTGAATGATGGATACAGAAATATTATATCGCAAAATTCTTTAAAGTACTTTTGCTGTATGAAGATACAAATGGCAGAATCAATCCAAGCTAATTCGGCTATTTTGAAGTAGAAGTTTGCAACAAATAAATGGTTTGGAAGCGTTTGAAAAGTGGACTCCATCATCTTCAATAGCAGAACGAAACAGTGAACATATATTATATGATATAAACACTTGTGCAAGTACCAAGTACTGTATACCAATTATGATTCACTGCATGTCAACAGTGGAATGATGCCAAACCTAAGATTTACATTATATGCTATGTATTGTTTTATTCATGGCAACTGACACATACTGGGGCTGATCACAACTTGCTTTAAATTGTTAATTATATACAAGTGAAACCTGTCAATGAATTCTACTTCATCATGCCATTCTTGAAAAATATACAATCTCTAAGAGTAAGATGTTACAAAGAAAGAGACAGAGTGACAGTGTATGTGAATGCATGTGTGATGCATTCGTGCTTCTGTAATGTATGTGTCAAATTTTGTGTAACGTACCATTCACACATGAATGTAATGCACAGTAAGTAAAAATGAGCTTGAAAAATAGCCCTATTACAAAAACTATATTTTCTTTTATTGTTTATTCCAACACACTGTATCATATCATATAAATATAACAACTACAACACAGCTATCAAACAAAAATGCAAGTCTGATGCCTCTAAGTAAACTAAAACCGAAACACACGTGAGTACTCAGAACACAGTCATTATCACTGTCATCACTGTCAATCACTGTGAAACAAGAAGGCAGATACTTACCATTATTACCATTGTCAGCAGTCATATCAATTTCAACCTGAGCACCAGGAACTGCTTCGTCAGCCTGGACAGGGGCCATATTGAGTGAGTTCACCTGGACAGGTATGAGGGACTGGACAGGTGTGAGGGTGGGAACAGCTGTGAGCTGGGTGTGGGTGGTGAGGGTGGGCACTAGATCAGTAGTCTGTGGCTCAAATATCACTACTGCGTCCTCCTCTGGATATTCTTCCAAATTGTCCACCTTCATCAAATTATCCGTCATTCTGCTCCAGTGTCCCTGAACATTGCCATTTACAGAGTTAAACACTTCTGATTTGTAATCACATACATGCATTTAAATAATATTAATAAAGTATCAATTCCATCACAAGAAAACAACTGACTTCATGACTTAATTAAGTGGCACTGTAATGGATAAACGTCAGACTGGTGGGTAAAAGGTGGAGATTTTTCTGATCTCCCAAGTCGATGTATGTGCAGACCTGTCGGCAGGCCTACCTAAATCTCTTTCACAGAGAATATCAAATATGCATGTAAAAGAATAAAGAGATCATGTAAGCACTGTCAGCGGCTGGCTAATGGAAATTAAAAAACACCCACCATGCATGCCAAACCAGACATGCAGGTCTACTGCAACAACAGTCAGATGTAGTCAGTTCACCTGACATTTGTAGCCTGAGTTCTCTGTGTTCCACTAAAAAATCTGATCAGGCTTACATGTAATGCTATACAAGAATGTTATTGTTACTTTTGTTTCAATTGACTGCACAGAGCCATACAAGACTGATGGAAGAAGGAGGACAAGTTGATATCCTTATGATGGACTTTGCTAAGGCATTTGATAAAGTCAACTGTAGCCTTCTCCTTCATAAGCTCCATACAAATAGTGTTCAAGGTTGTACCAACAGGTGGATAGCAAGCTTCCTGCAGAACAGACGACAGGCAGTGGTTGTGAATGGGTCATGCTCATCATTTGTACCAGTCAGATCCGGTGTGCCACAAGGGTCAGTGCTGGGGCATTCTTATTCCTAGCCTATATCAACGACCTGCCCGACAATCTGACTACAAACAGCAGACTCTTTGCAGATGACACTGCGGTGTACAACAGGGTTAGCACTGCCCAGGACCAAGCCAAACTACAGCAAGACCTCCAACAGCTCGCTGTTTGGGAGAAGAGTTGGGACATGCAGTTTCACCCTGCAAAGTGCACTACTTACCCTGTCACACGAAAGCGACGGCCATTACAGTGCGAATACCATCTCCACGGCCACACCATGAAAGTTGTAGACTCAGTCATACTGCAGAACAAGATGGATTGGGACAATCATATCAACTCCATCTGTACCAAAGCCAACTGGGATTTCTGACGCAACCTGAAAATCAGCTCCACTAGCATAAAGGCTAAAGCCTATAAAACGTTTGTTGGGCCTCTGCTGGAATATTCGGCATCCGTCTGGGACCCCTATGTGATACAGCACAGGGTGAAGATAGAAAACATCCAGAGTAGGGCAGCCCGCTTTGTGCTGAACCGCTACCAACGCACCGCCAGCGTTACCACCATGCTAGACATTCTAGGATGGATGTCCCTTGAGGACAGAAAGAAAACAGCAACAAAATCAAGAACAACTTAGCCAGCTGCCCGAGGTTGAAACAACAGTTCCCACCTCCCAGGAAGAGAATGCGACAAAGTCAAGACCAGCAGTTCATACAAATAGCTGCAGATACCGACTACCGGCTGATGTTCCTCCCAAGAACAATTGTGGACTGGAACTCCCTCCCCCTGGAGACCGTCGATGCCAAGACCCCTGACACATTTGTGTCACGGGTCAACAGGCTTCTCCAGTTCTCCATACTTTGTCTAGTTGTGTGAATGGATGAGTGGAAGGATGCTGCGTGCCTGAGTTGCCTACTGCAACCTGGGGTCAGCTAATACATAGTAATGGATGAAAAGTGAACGTGGTAGCCTGCTGACAGCTCCGCATGTAGCTTTTACCTATTTTTTTGTTTTGTTTTTTTGTGTAGGCTAATGAGTAGGTAAGGTAGGGGTGGGGGTGTCACTTTGTAGTATGAATGTGAGTAATCTCATGATAAAAACATCGTGAAATGATATGGGACACCCACATCAACAAGACGGTAAACAAAGCTAACCGAATGCTGGGTTTCCTCAGGCGCAATTTAAAGATCAGCTCCAGTTCCATCAAGGAGAAGTCATACAAGGCATTCGTGAAACCCCTTCTTGAATATGCATCATCAGTATGGGATCCATACACACAGAAGAGCATAGACAAGTTGGAGGCCGTTCAGAGACGTGCCGTCCGTTTCGTGCTCAACCGATATCACAACACATCAAGTGTCAGCCGATTGATCGACCAACTGGGCTGGCCATCTCTTGAGTAGCAAAGAAGAACCACACGCCTGGGGTTCATTTATAAAATCCACCATGGACTAATCCAGTGCCCAATTATCAGGAGCAAGCTAGTCCCACAGCGCCGTACCCACAACCAGCAGTTCTGCCTCATCAACACCAGAACTCAGTACAGAGGTGGCTCATTTTTACCCAGGAGTGTTGGGGACTGGAACCCTCTTCCCAATGAAACAGTAGAGGCAGCAACAGTCGATGCTTTTGTGTCGCGAGCCTCCGCCCAACAGTGAGTTTCTGGACACCACGTGGCCCTTATGGTATTTAAGGATTTCAGCAATGTCTATGGACAATGAGAATAGTGAAATGATCGGAGCTTACGAATGGACTGTGTCTGCAACACCCCCCCTTTATGTGCCGGAATGATCATCCTCAAGATCGTGGGCACCAAAGGAAAGGAAAGGAAAGGAAAGGAAAGAAATAGGAAACAGAATGGGTTGTTGTTCAACACAACTTCACTGGCTCCCTGTATCAAAGCGCATACAGTACAAACTAGACACCATGTGCTACAAAAGCCTCAATAACGCAGCCCCTGATTACCTGTCAAGCCTACTTGAGATCTATGTTCCCTCACGTACCCTCTGCTCTGCCTCCGATCCTCTGACTTTTCGCTTTCCACGCACTCAGCTCAATACCTATGGTCCACGAGCCTTCTCTGTTTCTGGTCCACTCTCCTGGAACAAACTTCCTCTCTCAGTCCGTCAGCAACCTACTTTTGTCTCCTTCAAGTCCGCTCTCAAAACTCACCTTTTCTCCTCTGCATAAAATCCTGACCTCACTCAATCCCCTCTGCAGCCTGTCTCCACTCGGAGGGGAATCACATTGTAATATATAAAAAAATTATAATTGTATATAATATTCTCTTTATAATTTTCCATTGCTTTTATTCTTTCTCCCCATTTATAGCCGTGTGCATGTGTGTGTGTGTGTGTGTGTGCGCGCGCGTGCAGTGCATGTGCGCGTATGTGTGCATGCGTGTGTGTGTCTGTTTCAGCGCTTAGATTTGATTTTATCAAGATTTTGCGCTATATAAATATTGTAATTATTAATATTGTAATTAGCCTACTTGTTGTTTTCTTATAACTTGTGTATATATATATATGCCTATATATATATGAGACAGTGACAAAAGGTCGTGCAAAAAACGGGACACAGGTCATACAAATTCAAAACTGGAATAAGACAAAAACAAACTTTATTCTTAAAAGTTCAGTCATTTGTTTGCATGAAAACAGACATAAAAAGATAACTTGAACAACACTTTATCTGGTGATTTGGAAAATGTCAGATCACCCAGAGGAAAGTCAGTTGTGATGCTGGACATGAAAAATGGCTAGAACTGAACAGTTACTGAAGAGTGAGGGTCATAAAACTGGAGCTTTCATGAAAGATGGATGATGTAACAAAGACAACAAAGAAACAAAGTGATTATTTTATTTTATAAATGAAGAATGAGGTACAATTTCATGTCCACCATCACGTCCGACACCACATCAAGTTTGTACTTACTGAGAAATCATGCAAATGTACATTATAGTTGATAAAGAGAATAAAACATATTAACCAGCCCATTTTAAACAAAAATAACTATATACAAGCAAACAGTTGATCTTTTTTATTTCATTTCCCCCCCCAAAAAAAGACCAAGTGTCAGTTGTGACAATTTTCAGTATGGACATGACAAAAACAATTAAATCAAGTTTTGTGCATCAGTTGACATAAATACAATAAAAACACAAATTAAAGTAGTTCTTCTGGCCAACAAAATGGTGTAACCATGCTTTTTTCTTCATCAAATATATGCAATTTTTTTAAAGTAATCTAAACAACTATGTAATTTTAACAGAGAATTTGGCACGGTAGCATTGATTCATTTGCACCTCCTCATTGGAGTAACGGGTAATATCTAAATTTTGTAAAAGCTACTTCAAGAACAGTCAAGAAAGTCTGGCACAATGTTTACTTACAGTGAGACTAACACACAAGTTGTGTCAAGATACTCTCGGATACAATCCCCATTTTTGAAAGCGAATCATGAAGTGACCACATGCGTCATGAGTGCGTATATAAGTAGTGCTTATAAGCATTTATGACGTGCGTATTCAAGTATTGTGATTTTAGTTATTTTGCGTACGAATTACATATTCAATACTAGGTGCTTAGAATATTCTTAGAAAAAGGAAAGGGTGTGACAACATGACAGCTATAGTGTCATAGTATAACTTATACTGAGGAAAACAGGATTAAGTGTCACAGGTAGAATCTCATGCAGTTCAATTTTTTCCACTTTATATAATGCAGTATATTTGTCTCCTCTGTGTGCTGTTGCTTGGATCTAGTTCCAGGAAAACTTTCCTTTTCACTGTTGAAAGAGGCTCACAAGATGTGTCGTCTCTTTGTGGCCAGAAGTAGTGGCCACTGTTGTGACAGGTTTCAGCCATGAAGTTAAGCCACACCATGTCAGTATGAGTGACAGCATCAACATATGTGCCCTCAATCTTGGCCACATATTCTTTCCCATGCCAGACAACAATATAGAATTCATCAACCTCTATGTCCTCCAGTCTGAGAGATTTAGAGGTGAAGTTGTCAAACAGCATACTGTGTTGTTTTGAAGCAGGGCATTTAGAGTCTGAGGCAGACTGATCCTCACTAACAGATACCTGTCTTCTTGGATCTGTCATGGGCAGCATTGGTACAAAGTGATTTGAGGTCCAATGACTGGGATGCATGTCATCTCTATTGCTTGTCCAGAGGATGTAGACAGGCATTCTAGATGTTGGGTGAACAGGATTGAGTGTTCTATTGTTCATGTGTTGAACAATTTCCCATCCCATCTTGGGATATATGGAGCAGACTGGATTTGACAGAACATTGGCACAATTATACGTACACACACATACTTCTGAGATGGCCCCTCAATTACGATGGGCAAAATTGGTATGCACAGCTAAAGAGTGAGTAATGATTTATCGTCTTCTGATTGCTACTGTTCCTTTCGTGAACAAAGAAAGTGTCGGTTGTGATTTCGGACATGTCTTTCGAGGGGTCAGTTGTGACGGCGGAATCTAAGGAAAACTGACTCAAGTAATGCGAAACAAAGTCTGTGTCAGTATCTAGGCAAAGTGCCTACGTGACGATCAGCTCGTTGCCATCAACAATGTTTCGCACATGTTTTTAAGCCAAATTACCCTTCGCCACAGTGTTAATTGAAAGTGTTTTTCATTATCTTTCAGTCAGATGTGACCCCAAGAGTCAGTTGTGATGACGTACAAAGTGATGGACATGATATAACATTTACCTATTGTTCTCCGGTCTCGCATCGTCTGCTCTTGGTTTCGTTTCTGAGAAAGAGCACGTGACCTGGCTGCGGGGGTAGGCAATTTTAAATGGCGGATACACACGGTGCATTGTATTTTTATCGCGTGAAGGTCGGTTGTGACGATCGGACATTAATACAGTGCATGTTAGATTTGTTCTGCTTTTGAAAATATAGCTTTACCAAAGCTTAAAATCATATGTTCAGTGCATCGGTAACACACTGAGATTTGCAGAACTGAAAACGCTGGATCGTTTCTGGCAAAATAAAAAGCAGCAGTGAACAAGTTCCGCGGTGCATCTCCAGGACATGGTGAATCACATTCGACCATGTTCACTTTCGAATTCGATTCAAATCAAACCAAAAAGTGTGCGCATATGCTTTGGGGACGAAAATGTTCGCAAAGGTATAGTGTAGTCATCTGATATGTTTCAGTTTTCATTTCGATCTTAAAGCAACTTTTCAATCCTGATGTGTGTGGCATGTCAGTAGATGTCCCATTTTGGAATGGCCGATTTCACCATTTTCTTTTAACAAAAATCGGTTTTGACTCACTCAGTTCAATGTAGCAACCTGATTTTGTTGCATTTATCTCTTTAGAATATCAGATAATTAAAAAATGCAACCAGTCAAACAAAATCATGTTTCTAGATAGTTTATTTCTCAAATCAGACACAAAGGGGACATCATCAAGACCTTTTGTCACGCTCTCATATATATATATATATATATATATATATTATATATATATATATATAAGCCTAGGCCTATATATAATTATAGGCCTAGGCCTATATATATAAGCAGATCCCCCATTTCACAGTTCCATAATAATTAGCCTGTTGATTGTGGAGACTTTACGTAAGAAGATTTACAATAAAATTTAATGTTAATTTAATAACAATAATAAACTCAAAACTGGTAGACCTAATCTAATCATCAATGGTCGTCGAACTCGAAGACAAAGGCCCGAAAGGATTTTTTTTTTTTCTTTTAGTAAGTTGTTTGTTGTTTTTGTTTTTACCCCATTCTGGGCGTCTTATCCGTCGATCTTAACAGTTCTCGCGCGAACTGCCGAATCATGAATACTTCGCTCATGCCCTTTACTTCGTAAGTTCATTTCATATAGCCTATATTCATTATTTGCCTTACACTGTGACTGTTACAGCCAAGAAAGATTAGCCTAGCCTATGCCTACATCACGCAGGCTACATGAAAATTGAAACATGTGGTTCTCTGCTTTCGAGCCGAAACGAAATCACCGGTGCACAGAAACATTATCGCGTCTTACTATTACTTTTTTTTTCTGTGTGTTTCAAACATATGGAACCCTGTCTAACTACTTACGGTTTGATGCAAGTACTTGATGACGATCCTTGCCGCTCGTGTACTTGTATTTTGGTTTTGAAATCACGTCTCCTCTCGAAGTGCGATAATGGCGTACAGGAACGGGAAAGTGCGAGAGTGCGCATGTCCCTAGCTCGAGGTCGGGATTACGTCTTCAATCAATACAACTAACAAGGAATAATTTTACAGCGTGTTAGTTCCAGGCATGCCGATCATCGCCAATTTTCGTAAAGGGTATTTTAATATATCAGAGCCTGGAATTCGTCGCGGAAACGAGGATTTCCGCGGAAATCAAAATCGAAAATCGCGCAAAAAAATATTTTTCGCGTTAAAAGTCGTTCTGACTTGGATAAGCCTCCTAGCTAGTTTTGATGAATATGTCTGTGTATGAACATACTGAAACGATCTGCTGTGTATGATGGATCCTGATCTTGTGCCCAATGTTTATTAAATACTCTTTTGACTGATATTCATTGTGATTTTCAGTGTGTTAGATGCCTTTAAATTTGTCTCCAGAATGCCTCAGAATGCACAGATTTTAGTCTTGATTTTAAAAATTTTCCGTGGAGCATGCCCCCGGACCCCCTAGAAGTTTCCTCTTTTTCTTTTCTTAGCAATTCCAGGCTCTGATATATAAAAAAGTAGTTGGCCATTTTTCGTAGAAAATAGAGATCATTGACATCGCTGATCAGCACCGGACACGCGTGAAAGTAGGCAAGATTTGTGGCAATGGACAAACAAAGCTGAGAAACTCGATAAATGAAGCTTGTGAAGAAATTCCTAGCGTAGATAGAAAAGCAAAAAAGAACTGGATGACAGAAGAAAAAAAAATTCTAGGCTTGATGGTAGAATGGAGGAAGGGAAAAGAGGAAAGATACAGGAAGATAAACAAAGAAATCAGGAATAGAGAGTTAGTTCTTGAATGTTATATAGAACCAATAATGTTATACGGTTGTGAGGCATGGACAGTCAAGCGAAGGAAGCTTGGCTGAAAAAGTGCGAAGAGATAGAAGACCGACACAAAACAGATCCTCAGGGTATGTACAGAAGAATTTTAAAAAAAATTGTTCACAGGAAAAAGACATGCACATTAACTGGTTGCTTAAAATGGAAAGATGGTACGCTTATCATGGAAAAAGACAAAATATTAGATAGATGGGGAGAGTGCATTAGAGACCTTTTTGAAGATGACAGAAACGAAGAACACACTATAAGAAAAAACGTTAAGGACCACCCATAATGAAAGATGAAGTTAGAGCAACATGGAGAAAATATGAAACCAGGAAAAGCCCCAGAATAGACATTAGAAATATTGCTACAGAGATGATTGGAGTCCTGGAGGAATTTGGTATTGAAAAAATAAGTCCTCCTAAATGAAATTTATGACACCGGAAAATAAATACCCAAAGATATGTCAAAATCAATTTTCTTTGCGCTTCCAAAGAAAACAGGGGCTATAGAATGCGAACTCCATCGCATAATCAGCTTGATGAGTCATGTAACAAAAATCCTTTTAAGAATAATCGTGATGAGGACAAGGAATAGAATCAAAACAGAAATAGCAGAAGAACAGTGTGGATTTGTCGAAGGGAAAAGAACTATTAATGCCGTATACATCCTAAGAACTATCATAGAGAGCTCAATCGAGTTGAGTAAGGATTTATATTTACGCTTTGTTGATTATACAAAGGCTTTCGATCACGTAAGACATGAAGAATTGATCAACCAACTAGAAACACTCAATATTGATGGAAAAGATAATAATCAGAAATATGTATTGGGAACAAACAGCTGTAATGAGAATAGAAAATGATCTAAGCTCTTTCCAAAATATCAACAGAGGAATCAGGCAAGGTTGTGTTCTGTCATCAGATCTGTTTTCACTTTACAGCGAAATCATAATGAGAAACCTAGAAAAATACTAAAGGTTGGAGGGAAAATGATAAACAACATTCGTTACGCAAATGACATGGTGCTAATTGCAGAAAATGAAAGGGACCTACAAAACCTTCTGAATATAATAGAAATAGAAAGCAAAAATAAAGGGTTGGAGCTAAGTAGCAAGAATAGTATTCACCAAAAAACATGAAATCCCCTCATGCAAAATAACAGCAAACGGCAGATGCACACCAGAAATAGCCAGCAGAATCGGCCAAGCCAAAACAGCATTCAAGAAGATGAAAAGCATTCTTACCAACAAATGCCTATGAACTGACATCAGGAAGAGAGTTAGTTCTTGAATGTTATATAGAACCAATAATGTTATACGGTTGTGAGGCATGGACAGTCAACATGCAAAGCAGAACAAGATTGAGGCAGCTGAGATGTGGTTTCAAAGAAGAATGTTGAGAGTTCCATGGACAACGGGGAAAACAAACGAGACAGTCTTGATGGAGGCAGACACAAAAAGATCGTTCATTAGGAAGATTAGGAAAAGACAGACATCATTTACAAGCCATTTTATGAGGAAAGGGGAATTAGAGCACCTGGTCACAACAGGAAAGCTGGAAGGAAAGAGAGCACCAGGTACACAGAGGGAGAAAATATTGGACGGAATTGCAGGGTGCTGAGGACAGAGTGTGGAAGGTGTGCTTGCGGCAACAAGGGATAGATATATATAGAGGGTCATGATCGCCAACGCTCTGCGGCAGGGCACATGATGATGATGATGATGAATGAAATTGAAAACCTTGGTTGACCAACAGTGATTCGAGCACAGAATTAAGGCGTTCTGTGGACTCGTGGTCTTGGTTATTAAGGTTGTGATAATTTGGATTTATTTAAAGCGTTCGGTTAAAATGAGTAAGATTCAGTAGAACAAAAAGTTATGTATTGTAATCATGAGGTCATGGCAGTCACACACACATAATGACATATGCACAAGTGATCAAAAGTGCCCTACATCTCAATATGCCCATTTACAATAACAACTCTATAACTCTTTTGAATTTAACCTTTAACATGTCTTACTAAAATAGTAAAATGAGAACAACTGCCAGGGACTGACTACGAAGCGAGGTAAATGTAGGTAGACTGTTACTCAGGAGAGGGAACGAAGGGTCGTCTCCCTTGGAAAGGTGCCCGGAACACGAAAGAGAGAGAGAGTAGACCTTCTACTCGACGGAATAAACTATCTGTTCTGAAATACAAAATGAAATAAAACATCAACCATTAGGGAGGACGACACAACAAGAAACAAACAAAAAGAAAAAAAATTAAAAAAAGAAAAGAAAGAAATTAAATAAGTAAGAAAGAAAAAAGAAAAATAAAGCTGACGCTGGTTAGCAGTTCAACAGACTGGCCATAAGTACCCTCCGACACAACACAAACAGTGAGCTACCTAAACTTAAGGTATCAGCGGAGCTTACTAAGTGTAGGCCTAGAAAAAGCACCATCAAACAAACACTTGCTGATCTATTATGCAGTCCTTTTCAGTGCTTCAAGATGGACATTTCAAGACGGAAATTCTAGTGTGCTTGAAAATGATCCGGGACGGATTTTTCTGTCCTCGTCATAAGTGACATTGCTCGTGTGTGTGTGTGTGTGTGTGTGTGTGTGTGTGTGTGTGTGTGTGTGTGTGTGTGTGTGTGTGTGTCTGTATATCTTTAAGTTTGTCTTGATGTTGGTCTACTTTTTGTTTTGGTTTGTCTTCTTTTAGTCTGTGGCGTATGTGTGTGAACGTGTATGTATGTTTCCATTTTGGGTCGTTCGTTTGCTTAGCTTGTTTTGTTTCTTTCTTTCTATCTTTCTTTCTTTGGGGTGCAGGGGGCTCTGGATAGAGGTAGTACCTTTGGTGTCTGGCTGCTGCACTCTACCCGGTAGGGGAGGGTGGACGGGCATCACTGGTCCTCATCCATCCTCTAAATCTCTCACATGCTGGCTCCAAGCGCCACACCCCGGGACCTCGCCTCAGCAGGCGTGCCAAACCACGTGAGGGGGTGATATGATATTATCACTGCATCGGGTAGATGGGACTCGTCAGCACGGGAAGGCAGCCTGTCCAGGAGAAGGAAAACTCCGACTTCAAACCTCCGCTGCCTCGCGGCTACACCCATTCAAGGGAAAGGCTTCAGAAGTAAATCTCGAGGAAAAATCCGGAGTCGGAGTCCCTAAGGCAGTTCACCGTTGTCTACAACCTCGTTCTGGCAACTCCTGCGTCGCCCCTGATACCAGACGTACAGGCCTCCGTCTTTCCCCTGGATTCTACTAGTGGCGAGGAGAGGGGGGATCTGCTGCATGGGCAACAGCTCGTCCTCCATATTCACTTGCCCAGGCCTGCACCTGGAGAGGTCACTCCAGCTTCGCTGGTAACACAGCATCGACACAACACGGAGAGTAGCAGATATCGGTTTTAAGCCTAGGCTTTTTTGGCGTAGAGCCGGGCGCCAGGGGTTACTCTCGACGGTGGGAGGAATCTTCACATTCCATTGGGTAGCTACCGCCCGCCTCAAGCTGGTCAGCCCCCAGTCAGTAAGGTGTTACCCCGCCACAACCCGTTTGCTCCAGTGGGTGCTTGGAGCTTAGAGGAAACTCGACAGGCAGGTTGTAAATACCAGGCACCAGGCAACACAAAGAAGAAAAAGAAGATGCCAGCTCTTCTGATATCAAGCTGGAATGTAAGGACAATGTGTCCTGGTTTTGACAGCGACCTACGGCTGTTAGACGACACACGGAAGACGGCCGTGATAGACAGGGAGCTTCAGCGACTCAATGTCGACATCGCTGCATTACAGGAGACAAGGCTACCTGGGGACGGATCACTGCGTGAGAAGAACTACACGTTCTACTGGCAGGGGAAGAACCCAGAGGAGCTACGTATTCATGGTGTGGGCTTCGCTGTAAAGAACTCCCTCCTAGCAACCGTAGAGTTCCCCACGGGAGGTACAGAGAGACTGCTCACTCTAAAAATGACGACCAGTTCAGGCACAGTCAACTTCATCTGTGCCTATGCCCCAACATTAAGCTCCTCACCCGACGTCAAGGACCAGTTCTATGAGGCCCTGGATGCTGTTGTCAGAGGAATTCCCAAGCAAGGAAGGTCTCTTCATATTAGGAGACCTGAACGCACGCATAGGTGCTGATTTTGAGGCCTGGCCAACCAGCATTGGACATCATGATGTTGAGAGGCAAAATGAGAACGGTCAAAGACTCCTGGAACTTTGCTCTTATCACAAGCTGGCCATCACCAACACCTTCGTCAACAATAAGGAGAAGCACAAGGTGTCATGGCGCCACCCCAGATCCCACCACTGGCATCAGCTCGACCTCGTCTTAACAAGGAGGTCGGACCTTAACAACGTCCTCAACACGAGGAGTTTCCACAGCGCTGATTGCGACACAGACCACACCCCGGTACTCAGCAAGATCAAGCTTCTACCCAGAAGACTGCACCACTCAAAGAAGAAAGGTCACCCAAGGATTAATGCCTGTCGCACGTCCGATCCGACCAAGGCCGGGGAGTTTGTAGAAACCCTGAATGAAGCACTCAAGGGTGGCTCAGAGATCCAAAACGCTGAGGAAAAGTGGAATCACGTGAAGGACACAATCTATCAGTCCGCCCTGAGCATATTTGGGAAAAAAGAACGAAAGAATCCCAACTGGTTTGAGGCAAACTGGCAGGAAATGGAATCAGTGGTGGAAGCGAAACGCAAGGCTTTACTTGCGTATAAAAACAACAATACCCAAACTACTCGTGACGCTTACAGAGCTGCCCGCAGCAAGGCCCAACAAACTGCTTGGAGATGCGCCAACGACTATTGGCTACAGTTAAGCTCAAGTATTCAGCAGTCTGCAGATTCAGCAACACTGGCAGCATGTACGCTGGCATCAAACAAGCGACTGGTCCAGCAGCCTCCAAGTCAGCTCCCCTAAAGTCCAAAGCAGGAGAGAGCATCACAGACTCAGCAAAGCAGATGGAGAGATGGGTAGAGCACTACCTGGAGCTGTACTCCACGCAGAACTCTGTCATCGATGCTGCCCTGAATGCCATTGAGGACTTGCCTGTCATGGAGGAGTTGGATGCTGAGCCAAGCCTTGAAGAACTAAGCAAGGCGATTGACGGTTTGGCGACGGGAAAAGCCCCTGATGAAGATGGAATACCTCCAGAGGTCATCAAGTGCGGGAAGCCTGCTCTTCTCAACGAGCTGCATGAACTTTTGTGCTTGTGCTGGAAGGAAGGCTTCATTCCGAGAGACATGAGAGACGCCAGGATAGTGACTCTATATAAGAACAAGGGCGACCGCAGTGACTGTAATAATTATTGCGGAATCTCACTCCTTAGCATTGTTGGGAAAGCATTCGCCAGAGTCGTCTTAACCCGTCTTCAGAGGCTGGCAGCTCGCATCTACCCTGAGTCCTAGTGCGGCTTTAGGGCCGGAAGATCGACCATCGACATGATCTTCTCTGTCCGGCAACTACAGGAAAAGTGCCGCGAGCAGCACATGCCCCTTTGCCTCGCCTTCATTGATCTCACAAAAGCGTTCGACCTGGTCAGTCGGAGTGGTCTTTTCAAGCTTTTGAAGAAAATCAGCTGCCCCCCAAGACTATCAGCTGTCATCGAGTCTTTCCACGAGGATATGCATAGCACTGTGTGCTATAATGGTGCCACATCAGAGCCTTTTAGAATCAGCAGTGGAGTGAAACAGGGATGTGTTTTGGCCCCAACTCTGTTCGGGATCTTCTTTTCGATGTTGCTGACCAATGCCTTCTGCAGATCTGAAGAAGGGGTATATCTTCATACAAGGACCGATGGAAAGCTCTTCAACATTGCCAGGCTTCGTTCCAAAACTAAGGTGGAAAAGAAGACCATCAGAGAAGCTCTCTTCGCAGATGATGCTGCGCTGGCTTCTCATAGTGAACAAGATCTCCAGAGGCTCGTTGATCGCTTTGCCCACGCTTGCAGAGAGTTTGGTCTCACAATCAGCTTGAAGAAAACTGAGATCTTAGGCCAAGGCTAACCACCATCTCTACACATTGGAGACAACGATCTCAATACTGTCCACAAAGTTCAGTACTTGGGGTCCACCATAAGTGACAACCTCTCTCTGGACGCTGAAATCGGCGCCAGAATTGCAAAGGCCTCATCTGTTATGGCTAAACTGAAAAAGCGGGTCTGGTCCAACAGCAGTCTCACTGCGAACACCAAAATGCAGGTGTACAGAGCATGTGTGTTGAGCACACTTCTCTACTCAAGTGAAGCCTGGACCACATACGCCAGCCAAGAAAAGAGGCTCAACATTTTCCATCTCCGCTGCTTGCGACGCATCCTCGGCATCCAATGGCAAGACAAGGTGACCACACAGAGGTCCTCCGTCGTGCAGGCCTACAGACCATCTTTGCCCTTCCAAGCCAACGCCGACTACGCTGGCTTGGCCATGTGCGTCGAATGGAGGATGGACGCATACCAAAAGACGTTCTCTACGGCGAACTGGCAAACCGGAAGCGAACTCCAGGACGCCCACAGCTACGCTTTGTAGACGCATGCAAAAGGGACCTTAGAAGCTCAGGGATTGACCCAGGCTCTTGGGAGACTGTGGCGGAAGACAGGGTAGCGTGGCGGACAGCCGTTCAGCAAGGCGTTGTGAATGCAGAGAGGAGGAGAGCAGAAAGCGCAGATGAGAAAAGGGCTCTTCGCAGAAACCAGACAATAGCGACTCAGTTTGTATGTGGCAGATGTGACAGAGATTGCCACTCAAGAATCGGCCTTCACAGCCACAGCAGAAAGTGCACATCATGACCACAACGCGTCCTGGTGTAGACTATCATCTCCTGAGATGTAAAGAGGCCGACGATCTTTCTTTCTTTCTTTCCTTCCCTCTTTCTGTTCTGCTTTTTTTGGTCTTTTGTTTTGTTTCGTTGTGTTGTGTTGTACTCTGTTTACCTGCGTGATTGATTGCATTATTGTCGCCCATCGTAATTTGTGGGTATAACGCGGTGCATATGTATATGTGTGTATGTGTGTGTGTATATATATGTGTAAGTGTGAAAATGTATTTGTATGTGTGAGTGTGTGTGTGTGGTTTGTTTGTTTCTTTCTTTCTTTCTTTATGCTATTTGTTATTTCTTATTTGTTTATTTATCTGCCTGCCTCTTTATTTTACTAGGAGATGTACGACAGACTGGAGGGGTTATGACTAAGGAGATAATATTTTCATCATGTGGACAGGTAGTGGAAGCTATGTGTTTAATTGATTGGGGGAGGGAGGGGGGGGGTTCTGCAATGTGAGACAAATTTATACTTAGTGGCTAGATATTTTCATTTAGTTTTTTTTTTCTTTTTATTTATATTTAATCATTTATTCATTTTTTAAGATGAGGTACACAGATACATGTACACATGTCATGACAATGTAGCCAGGGTTGTTCCTAACACAAGACTGACACAGATACACATGTCATGACAATGTAGCCAGGGTTGTTCCTAACACAAGACTGACACAGATACACATGTCATGACAATGTAGCCAGGGTTGTTCCTAACACAAGACTGACACAGATACACATGTCATGACAGTGTAGCCAGGGTTGTTCCTAACACAAGACTGACACAGATATAACATGTCATGACAATGTAGCCAGGGTTGTTCCTAACACAAGACTGACACAGATATACATGTCATGACAATGTAGCCAGGGTTGTTCCTAACACAAGACTGACACAGATATACATGTCATGACAATGTAGCCAGGGTTGTTCCTAACACAAGACTGACACAGATACACATGTCATGACAATGTAGCCAGGGTTGTTCCTAACACAAGACTGACACAGATATACATGTCATGACAATGTAGCCAGGGTTGTTCCTAACACAAGACTGACACAGATACACATGTCATGACAATGTAGCCAGGGTTGTTCCTAACATAGACTGACACAGATACACATGTCATGACAATGTAGCCAGGGTTGTTCCTAACACAGACTGACACAGATACACATGTCATGACAATGTAGCCAGGGTTGTTCCTAACACAAGACTGACACAGATACACATGTCATGACAATGTAGCCAGGGTTGTTCCTAACACAAGACTGACACAGATACACATGTCATGACAATGTAGCCAGGGTTGTTCCAAACACAGACTGACACAGACACACATGTCATGACAATGTAGCCAGGGTTGTTCCAAACACAGACTGACACAGACACACATGTCGTGACAATGTAGCCAGGGTTGTTCCAAACACGGACTGACACAGATACACATTTCGTGACAATGTAGCCAGGGTTGTTCCAAACACAGACTGACACAGATACACATGTCGTGACAATGTAGCCAGGGTTGTTCCAAACACAGACTGACACAGATACACATGTCGTGACAATATAGCCAGGGTTGTTCCAAACACAGACTGACACAGATACACATGTCGTGACAATGTAGCCAGGGTTGTTCCAAACACAGACTGACACAGATACACATGTCGTGACAATGTAGCCAAGGTTGTTCCAAACACAGACTGATGCAAATACTAGTGTAAAATACAAAACCCGTCAGTTAGGTAGGACCTCAGGATCTGGTCAGCTCGTGGGTGTATGTATAGACTGAAGGCTTGTGTCATGATCATTTTGGCTCTCCTCCATCACATGGCATCAGTGGCGTCAGTGCATTTGGAATCTATTCCGAGCTCGGAGAAGTCATTTTGAGAAACTGGGGCTCATGCTCTTGGACCTTCATATGGTGGGAAAGTGTATAATTCTTCTTTATATTTTGTAAGTTTCCTTGGAAATTAGTGAGTGTTTTAAGGTTGGATATTGGGAGAAAAGTGTTTATGTCATCTTCATTCATTGCTCGATGGGTTGTTTGGGTGATGTGATTTTGTCATGAATGCATACTAGATTCATTTTCCTTACAGAAAAGTATGGGTTATGTATAGGCCCTAGTTTTTTTTCCCGCAGGTTGTCTGCTAGTATTGTATTTTTCATAATTACCCTCTTCGGCTAAAAATCTCTTGCAACTTGATGTCATTGAGCTTAAATGAGGTGTGACACTGGAGGGTTCCACTGTAACTGTTTTGTGTCGGTTCCACTATTGTAAATATCATAAATGTGTGTTTGTGTTTTGTCACAGACGATGCTCTCCTAGGTACTACCTCCCCCATCTCTTCCCCAATTGTCTCATTTTTATTCACTGGGCGCTCTGTTAGTTAATTAAGTTAAATCTCAACACTTTGTGGAGTGCTGTAGCCTAAGTTGAGTGGATTATTTTACGTGTGTGAAGACGTCCTTCTCCTCTCAGTTGCGATCCCAAGCAGCAGGTCTACAGAGAATTCTATACAGAACGAAACATCGTAACCTGCTTTGTGTGTATAAGGACCGTTCTTTGTAGAGGACTTTTTAAATTAAGAATATTTTATCGTGCCGATTTTTCTCGAATGCGTATATCCACCTTGTTTTGTTCATCGTGCACTGTGCAGATGATGTTTTATTGCATATTCTGCATACACCTTGCCAGCGCGTAGGGTTTTGCGCAGGCTCAGGCAGTCTGCCAGATGATTGCTGGTATATTCGACTGG
Organism: Monoplex corrugatus; assembly: GCA_030674185.1. Taxonomy (NCBI): domain Eukaryota; kingdom Metazoa; phylum Mollusca; class Gastropoda; order Littorinimorpha; family Ranellidae; genus Monoplex; species Monoplex corrugatus. Next base: position 52,830,465 of record JAPXFY010000014.1, on the reverse strand, counting down.
AGCGCATATGGGAATCTCCGAGAGCAAAGAATCCCTCTTGAACAAACTTCAAACTTCAAACTCTGCATACACCGTCTTCGTCAAGTGTGCATGCTGGATGATTTCATGTTTCTATAAGCTGCCAAAGAAATCAAACGAGACAGTCCTGAAGGAAGAAGACACAAGAGGAACATTAATAAAGAAGATTAGGAAAAGACAAGCAACATTTACATGACATTTTATGAGAAAAGAGAAATTAGAGCACCTGGTCACAACAGGAAAGCTGGAGGGAAAGAGAGCACCAGGTAGACCCAGGGAGAAAATATTGGACGGACTTGCAGAGTGGCTGAGGACAGAGAGGGTGGGAAATGTACTTGCAGCGACAAGGGATAGATTCGTATGGAGGGCCATGATCGCCATGGGTCAGGGCATATGATGATGATGATGATGATCTGCCAGAAACTGACATGATTTATCGGCACAGGATCTTTAACATGCATGTTTGATGTCAGTTCTGCGTGCCTATACACGGGGGTTTAGCACTTCTTGAACAGCGGGTGTGCACATTTGTTAACTTTGGAGATGAGAAAAGACTGTCTTAAGGTCATTTGTTTTGTCACCGTTTATGGGTCTTTTCTTTGCTTCTTTGGATGTGTGAGGGTGTTTTTGTTTCGTTGGTTTGTGTGTTAACAAAAACAAAATAATTGCGAGGGATTGCATTGCAAAGTGGAGATAATGCATTTACTGTTTTAAAACCCCAAGACTGACAGGAGACAGTAGGGTTGTCTCCCTTACAATGGTAAGAACAAAGATAAAGACAAGAAAAAAAACAACAACAACAACAACAAATAAGCAATTATTTCTAGTTGTCATCTTTCGTGTTTCTCTGCTGAAAAACAGCGGAAAGCAGTTTTTATAATGGAATCTCCTCGCTTAAACACATGTCCTGTCCATCCCCATCTTTTCTATTCAAATGTACACTAAGGCAAACGCGTTGATTGTACTGTTCTGTAGAAAGTGGAAGATGCTCAAAAACACAGTTTTAAGTACCGGTAGTTCTCGGGTGCGCAATCACTTGACTATTAAAGCCAGACCAACGGGTATCAGTATACGTCTTTTCAATGAGCATGAAGATTATATACACGTATTTTGTGCAGCAATGAAAAGGACGGATACAGTTTAATCAGAAGCTGTCACTGCGTCAGAGCGTCCACAGAGAGACAGAGAGAGAGACAGACAGACAGACAGACAGACAAAGAGAGAGAGAGAGAAAGAGAGAGAGAGACAGACAGACAGGCAGACAGGACAGAGACAGAGAGAGAGAGAGAGATACACACACCAACATATATATATACACACATACAAGCGCACGCACGCACGCACACACACACACACAACACACACAAACACACACACACACGCACACACACGCGCGCACTCACACACACACACACACACACACACACAAGCTGTGCAAGCTTATCATTACAAACATCGAAACTGGGCTTGTTTGGAACAGACGAACATAAAAACAAACCAGCAAAGACCCCAAGCATTTGATCAAATCGTTTTTAGTGCCGGAAGTTGTCCATTACAGGTGCAAAATGAATAAACCAATATTATTGTAGGGGGGGCTACAACAATTTTCAAACAAGTGCATATCAACATCATAAGAACAACTAACAATAAAACTAATTGAAACACCTAGTTGAGTTTTTACATGAAACTGTGAACCGATATCTGCATGGTTATGGGAGTATAATACACTTGAGGTATGTACTTGAACAATCGGGTGGATATCAGAGATGACCTTGAAATTAAGCCAGTGTCAAGCAGAACTTGGCCTTCGTGAGATTGATACTATTAAATTGTTGCTGTTCATGCATGCAAAATGAAGACTTGTGAAACGAAAGAACGTTACATTATATATCTTGACCACTTCGTAATGACGTTTTAAACTAGTTTCAAGGTTGCATCTGTTGTCTCAAATTTCAACCCTAGTCCATAACATTAAAAACTGGCCTTTCGATGCCCACTGTAATGTGTCCATCATTCTGGTGGTGCCAGCTTGATGTTTTATAGGTCCCCTTCTCCCTGTCCTTTTCCAGTAACAGCTTAGAGATGTGGGTGGAGCGCATATGGAATTGTCCGAGTACGATGAATCCCACCCTTTCCCCCTGAATAGACTGTAAAGTCTTTGACAAAAGCCCTTTTGTTGAAAATTTGTGCTTGTCATGTTTTGTGAATTAACAACGCGTTCTCGTCTGTTTTCGTGTGTTTCTGGTTTCCAGTTATTTGAACTTAATCCTTTGACTCCTGCACTCTGTCCACCAGTTTCCTACATTGTCAACCGTCCTAGCAAAGCAAAAACTTATCCCTTTGATTTCCCCACCCTATCCACCAGCTTCTATATATATATATATATATATATATATATATATATATATATCATCATCATCATCATCATCATCGTCATCATCAGGTGCCCTGCCGCATGGCGTTGGCGATCATGGACTTCCATCTGTCTCTATCTCTTGTTGCGTCAAGCATCCCCTCCACCCTCCTCGTCTTCAGCCACTCTGCAAGTCCGTCTAGTACATGTATTTTCTCCCTGGGTCTACTTTCCCTCCAGTTTTCCCGTTGTGACCAGGTGCTCCCAATCTCCTTTCCTCATAAAATGGCCTATAAATGTTGCCTGTCTTTTCCTAATCTTCCTTATGAATGATCTACTTGTGTCTGCCTCCATCAAGATTGTCTCGTTTGTTTTCCCAGCTGTCCATGGAACTCTCAACATTCTTCTTAGAAACCACATTTCGGCTGCCCCAATCTTGTTCTGGCTTTGCTTGTTGACTGTCCACGCCCTCACAACCGTACAACAGTATTGGTTCTAAATAACATTCAAGAACTCTCTTCCTGGTGTTAATTGATAAGCATTTGTTGGTAAGAATTCTTGTCATCTTCTTGAATGCTGTTTTGGCTTGACCGATTCTGCCGGCTATTTCTGATATGCATCTGCCATCTGATGAAATGATCGTTCCCAGGTATTTAAACTTATCAACCTGTCTCAAGGTTGTGCCATTTGCTGTTATTTTGCATGAGGGGATTTCATGTTTTTTACTGGTCACCATGACTTTAGTCTTCCTGCTGTTTAGTTCCAACCCCTTACCTTTGCTTTCTATTTCTAGTATATTCACAAGGTTTTGTAGATCCCTTTCATTTTCTGCAATTAGCACGGTGTCATCTGCGTATCGAATGTTGTTTATCATTTTTCCTCCTACCTTTAATCCAGGGTCTTCTTCTAGGTTTCTCATGATGTTTT
>JAPXFY010000014.1:52814667-52822167 GCA_030674185.1 Monoplex corrugatus | reverse complement strand
GACGAAGAGGTCTGTGTTGCCGTGATTGGTCCAAACAGAGGCTGATGTGTCAGTGTAAAGTTGCATCACGTCTGCCGTAACGTCACTGGGTACTCCGTACAGCGAGAGGATTTCCGGTATAGAGCTTCGGTCGAGCGAGTCGAATGCTTTCTTGAAATCAACAAAAACAATCGACACTGTTCGTTTCGTCGTACGGCACATGTCCAGTATGTATCTCAGAGCCATTGGTTGCTCTGAAGTCGATCTTCCCGCTCTGAAACCACTTTGCAAGGGTAGCAGTTGAGGTTCGACTACCGATTTTATGCGCTTGAGAAGAACTTTGTTCATTAGTTTTGCGAGGGCGCACGTCTTCGAAATGCCACGCTGATTGTCCAGTGACTTTGAAGCTCCTTTCTTCGGAATCGAAACAATCGTGCTTTGTTTCCATTTACTTGGCACCATGTTTCCAGCGTCACTGATCTTCGACTGGTTGTTGAGAAAGTCCACGACATCGTTTTCAAGTTCTGCGAGTTTCAAAATTCGGTTAGGCATACCGTCAGGCCCTGGGGCTGTGTCGCGCCGCGTCGTCATCAGAGCTGCACGTATTTCTGCAATCGAGAAAGGTTCTGATTGTGCGTTGTTCCGCTCTACGTCACTGTCGGTGGAAGTCGTGACAAAATTGTGGTCGTTCTTCGCGTTGAGAATACGACTGTAGTGGTCTTTAAGTTTTGACTTCCTATCTTCGATCAATTTAGCGGCTAAGCAGTTCAATGGTTCGGGTTTTCTCCCACAGAACCGGTTTATGACCCTCCATGCGGCTGATGGTCGACATTCGAAGGTGTGACGAGTGATTTTACTTATCATATCTTCGGCGTAGGCCTTTGCCCTGACACCATGAGCTGTCTCAAGTTTATCGAGTGCTGTCCGGAATTCGTTGCGGTATTCACCAAATCGATCACGTTTACTTTGGACATTTCTCCTAGCGGCGAAGAGCATAAGGTCGTCAAGCCAGCACGAGGATCTCACAATTCTTTTCTTGGGGAGACATCTCGATGTAGAGTCGTCAATGGCTTCCGTGAAACTCATGCCCTTGAGTCTTTGATTGTTGTAATTGCTAATGAACAGTGATAGAATTTCAGGATCGTCCAAAGCCTTCCAATCGGCAGCCGGAGGAAGTCGTTTCTTTCTGCGCCACTTTAGATTGACATCAAGTAGCAACAGGTGGTGGTCAGATACGATGATTGATGGTCGGATGTTGGTCACTTTGACCAGAGACGTTCGGAAGCGGTGTGAACAGAAAATCCAATCGAGTCGCGTTACTCGGTTGTTGGGCCCATGAAACGTAGGTAGTTGATCCAACTCTGGAGAAATGGTGTGTTTACGTTCGGGTGCCCACATCGGTTCTTGACCCTGTGACCGTCAGGTTGGAGAGTTGCGTTAAGTCACCGCAGATGTAACTGAAATCGCGAGATGGGATTGATGACATGGCGAGTGTCAATTCGTCGTAGAATTTCTCAATATCTTCAGTCGAGGAAACTGCTGTCGGGGCGTAGACACACATCACATGAAGTTTTCTTTGGCCGATATCAAAGACGACTTTACCAAAACGGGCAGAGTAGAAATTTTAGTCGATCAGCCAATTTGTCGAACGTGGAGAGAACAAAAAGCCAATACCGCCGACACCCGGATGAGACGTGTTGTTAAGTAGGAGTCGCCATCCTGTGGGGAGTTGGAGATCGTTGTAATGGTCGACGATGCTCCTGTATGGCTAAAATATCGACTGCGAGCTTCGAGGAGAGTTGCAGCATTTCATGGACACGGTGGTTGGAATTCAGAGTACGTGCGTTGAACGATCCAACTTCACACTAGATTGTTGAGTGCGGGGGTTAGACAAACTTTGGTTGGCAGCCAACAGTTCAGGGGTTTTTTTAAGTTGATTTTCAAGTGCTTTGGCGGTTCGATGTTTTCGACGCCTTTCGCGCATAGCACGTACACTTCTCTTGCCACGATGAGTGGTACAACCACTTTGACCCGCACTATGACAGGCAGGTCCAAAGGAGGTATGAACCAGAACCATGGCGGAAAAAAAAAAGAAGTCGTGAATTCTGCTGTGAACCCTCTAACCTCAGTAATTTTAGATATACAGGAATGTTTTAAGACTTTTCACTTGTCTTAAGAAGCATTATTTCTTGGTTCTGTAACTGTAAAAGAGTAGCTACAAACACAGATAGACTTCATCAGGCTTCGAAGAAAATCCAAACGATCTTCTTACCAAAAGCAAACAAATAAACAAGCAAACAAAGAAGAAAAGAAGACATGCCGGTGTAACGCACACACACACACACATACACACACACACACACACACACACACACACACACACACACACACACACACACACATACATACACACACACACACACACACACACGCACACACACTCATTTACATCTCTGTCTCTCTGTACATATATATTTATACACACACACACACACACACAGAACACACACACACACACACACAAATAAACACACACACATATAAACACACACACACATATATATATATATATATATTTATATATATATATATGTATATATGTGTGTGTGTATGTGCGTGTGTATGTGTGTGTGTATGTGTGTGTGTGTGTGTGTGTGTGTGTGTGTGTGTGTGTATAAATATATATGTACAGAGAGACAGAGATGTAAATGAGTGTGTGTGCGTGTGTGTGTGTGTGTGTGTGTGTGTGTGTGTGTGTGTGTGTGTGTGTGTGTGTGTGTGTGTGTGTGTGTGTGTGTGTGTGTGTGTGTTAGGAATATGTTTCTGTGTACACTTTCTGGAATGCAGAGTAATTGTTGATGTTTCACATGACATCCATGAATCAAATAATCCACATAAAACCCGGCATGTATGTATATATATATTATATATATATATTCATATCTATCTATCTGTCTCTGTATGTGTGTGTGTGTGTGTGTGTGTGTGTGTGTGTGTGTGTGTGTGTGTGTGTGTGTGTGTGTGTGTATGTGTGTGTGCGTGTGTTGTTTGTGTGTGCGTGTGCTCGTGTATATATATATATATATATATATATATATATATATATATGTATATATATATATATATATATACAGATATATACATATACATGTATATACCATCAGTACAATACCAAATATTATTCTGACTTATAGAACAAGAAAAACAAAAACAAATAAAACAAAACACAAAGAAACATGACCATACTGAGATAGTGAAAGTTTTAGTAAAGAAGAAGAAAACCGTGACTGAAAAACATAAGTAAGTAAGTAAGTAAGTACGTAAGTAAGCAATAACGATCAACAAAAAGTCACATAACAACATTGGTCAGCAGAGAACTATTTTCTTAATTTCATATAGGACGTGCACAAGAAGAAAACTGTATCAGTCTTTACCTGCTTCTCCTGTGAAGTCTCTGATGATTGTGAGAGAAACTGAGAGAGGGAAACAGTCCCAGGACGTTATAAACCAAGGAAAGAGGGAGGAGAGCTGGGGCTGTTGCAGCAGTCAATCGCTGATCGAACGAGCGTCAGTCCATATATATTGATAAAGAGACAAGCAACCAGCTCTGTCGTACGCTGTGCTGTATAAACATAGACATGGATGGGGAGATTGGCGACAAGCTTGTCATAAGCTGTGGTAGAGATTATGGGCAGGGAGACTGGCAACAAGCTTGTTACGCGCTCTGATAAACATGGACAAGAAGACAGTCAGCCAGTTCTGTTGACTGGTTGATTTGGTTCAGTTTTGACCTCGACACCCATCTCAGGTGATAATGGCCGACGGGGATAACCATCTCAGGGAAGTGTGGGAAGGGGGAATTATCTAATCCTATACTGACACCACCAGAACAACAGTGATGTTAAGATGGGACAGTGAGATGGACAGTTTTATTATAGCGCACCACGGGATTCGAATTCACAACCATTAGCATGTGAATTCGACGCTTAAACCAACTGTCAGTTCTGTTACACGCTGGGCTACATAAATACAACAAGGATATCGACAGGCAACACACCGTCTTTCACTGTGCTGTATGAATACAGGTATGGGTGGGGAGACAGGCAGCAAACTTTCATTCGCTGTGGTATGTAATTAATAATAATAATAATAATTACAATATTTATATAGCGCAAAATCTTGATAAAATCAAATCTAAGCGCTGAAACACACACACACACACACGCACGCACGCACACACACGCACGCACGCACACACACACACACGCACGCACGCACACACACACACACACACACACACACACACACACATACACACACACACACACACACGCACACGGCTATAAATGGGGAGAAAGAATAAAAGCAATGGAAAATTATAGAGAGCATATTATATACAATTATATATTACAATGTGATTCCCCTCCGAGTGGAGACAGGCTGCAGGGGGGATTGAGTGAGATCAGGCTTTTATGCAGAGGAGAAAAGGTGAGTTTTGAGAGCGGACTTGAAGGAGACAAAAGTAGGTTGCTGACGGACTGAGAGAGGAAGTTTGTTCCAGGAGAGTGGACCAGAAACAGAGAAGGCTCGTGGACCATAGGTATTGAGCTTAGTGCGTGGAAAGCGAAAAGTCAGAGGATCGGAGGCAGAGCGGAGGGTACGTGAGGGAACATAGATTTCAAGTAGGCTTGACAGGTAATCGGGGGCTGCGTTATTGAGGCTTTTGTAGCACATGGTGTCTAGTTTGTACTGTATGCGCTTTGATACAGGGAGCCAGTGAAGTTGTGCCAGGAGAGGAGATATGTGGTCAGCTTTTTTCTTTTTGAGTACAAGGCGTGCAGCATTGTTTTGAATGCGCTGTAGGATGTGAATGGTGGAGGCAGGAAGACCGGACAGGAGTGAATTGCAATAGTCAATGCGAGACATTATGAAGGAGAGAACGAGTTTTGCAGTTGTTTCCACAGAGAGATACTTCCTGATCAGGCTTATACGATGGAGGTGATAGTAGCAAGATCTGGCAGTTTGAGAAACAAAGTTGTTCATGGAGAGGGTAGAGTCAATGCAGACACCAAGGTTTTTAGCTAAATCAGAAATTGGGACTGATGTGTTACATAATGGGAGAGAAAGAGGAGGCAGCTGAGAAAGTTTCTGACGGGTGCCAATGAGGATAGCTTCTGTCTTGTCATCATTTAGCTGAAGTTTGTTGTATGTCATCCAATTTTTAATGTCCGAGTAACACTCAGTGGTGCGAGTCAGGAGGCGGTGTATATTGTCAGGTGAGTCACTGTCTTGAAGTTGGGTGTCATCAGCATAGAAGTGGTGTTTTATAGAGTGGGAGTTGATGATGGTGGACAGGGGGGAGGTGTAAAGAGTGAAAAGAACAGGGCCAAGGACAGATCCTTGTGGAACACCACAGGTCAGGTATGCAGTTTGAGAGTAAGTGCCATTGATGAGAACAGTTTGTTTTCTGTTTGATAGATATGAAGTGAACCAGGAGAGAGCAATGTCAGAGATGCCAAAAGTATGATGAAGTCTAGAAAGGAGAATACCACGATCAATGGTATCAAAGGCTGCAGACAGATCAAGAAGTGTGAGGAGAGAGACTTTGCCAGTATCAGTTGCAAGGAGGAGATTGCTGAGAATGTGTAGCAAGGCAGTTTCAGTGCTATGGCACTGGCGGTAGGCTGACTGGAAAGGATTGAGGAGATTGTTGGCAGACAGGTGAGAGTTCAGTTGGTTGAGGACAACTTTTTCAAGCAGTTTTGACAAGAAAGAGAGATTAGAGATAGGCCGGTAGTTTTTCAGTTCATTTGGGTCTAAATTGTATTTCTTGAGGAGAGGGTGAACAATAGCAGACTTGAAAGAATCTGGGACAGTTCCAGTTTGGAGAGAAGTGTTGATGATGTCAGTGATGAATGGGAGGAGCGTAGGGAGACAGTCAGAGTAGAGAGAACTTGGAAGAGGATCCAGTTCGCAGGTTTTGAACGACATGGACCTGATTGTGTTGAGAATTTCTTCTTGTGAGACTGGGGTAAGAGTAGTAAGAGGTGTGCCAGAGAAGGAAGGGTCAGGTGGGCATGGTTGACAGGGTGTCCTGTCAAGCCTGTCACGAAGAGTTTGTATTTTGGTGGTGAAATACTTGGAGAATACAGATGGGAGTTCTTCATTTGTGTGTTTTGTTGGGAGAGGTAAATCTTTTCGTGTGCCAAGGAGATGATTCATGGTTGTAAAGAGTTCTTTTGAAGAAGAGACTTTCAGGATTTTGGTTTGGAAATAGCTTGTTTTTGCAGATGCAATGAGGGTGGATACTTTTGTTTTAGAGGCTTGGAAAAGTTGCCTATGTACAGTGAGTTTGGATTTGCGCCAGCGGCGCTCTGCTCTGCGGCGGGCACGTTTTGCACAGGCAATTTCATGAGTGAGCCAGGGGGTAGGGGGGCGGTCAGGTAAAAGACGGGTTGTGGCTGGAGCATGAGTGTCCAGAAGATGGTGGAGAGTAGTATAGAATTCATCGGCAAGGTTATGTGACTTTTCAGAAAGGAGACGGAAGGCATCAGATGAAAATGTGGAGAGGTCGATAGATTTGAGATTGCGTCGAGTCACTGTGCGCATGGTACGGGAAGGAGGAGGAATGTCAAGAGAACAGAGAATTGCAGAGCGGTCAGATGGAAGGGCTGAAGTTAGACGGGTAGAAAGAACTAAGCAGTTATCAGTAGCTGAATTGTGGTGATCACGAGAAATAATCCAGTCAAGAATGTGACCTTTTTGATGGGTTGGTTCAGAAATGTGTTGAGTCATATTGTGATTGGACAGAGAGTTGATGATATGTCTTGTGTCATAACGGTGAGTGTTGTCATAGTGGACATTGATGTCACCTAGAATGATGAGATTTCCAGGTAAGAGGCAGTAGTAGTCAAGTAGTTGGTCAAAGTCAGAGAGAAACATGGATGTGGTGAGCTTGTTGGCAGAGCTAGGTGGAGGTCGATAGACACAGGAGAAGGTGATGGGGTGAGGGGTGGATTGGAAGGATACTTCAACGTGCTCGAAAGAAGGATGGGAGAAAGGCAGAGACTGCGAGAAAGATAGGCGGGAATGGAGTGAGTCGTTGTAGAGGATGGCGATACCACCACCTCGGGATGAGCGATGGAAAGAAGCAAGCCTGTACCCACTCGGAGTGAGACTCGCATGTATAGGTTCATGACCAAGGGGGTTAAGCCATGTTTCGGTGATAAAAGCAATGTCAACATGCTCATCTGCGATAAAGTCAGCAATGACATCGGTTTTGCCATCAGTGCATGTTGACTGAGCGTTAAACAGACATTAATATAGAGAGAAGGCAAGAAACAGTCACACGCTACGGTATACAATATACAAGAATGGACGGGGAGACAGGCAACCCGGCAGCTATTATGTGCTGTGCTATATAAATAGAGACATGGACAGGTAGACAGATAAAACGCTCTGTCACACGATGTGTTGTGTAAATACAGGAATGGATTGGGAGACAGACAACAACTGTCGTAC
>JAPXFY010000014.1:52759667-52804667 GCA_030674185.1 Monoplex corrugatus | reverse complement strand
TTAAGGAAGTTTTAAATATAGAATTGGCGAAATCCGTTTGACAAGAATGACAGTGTCAAATTCCTAAAAATGGTCAGCTCTTACGGTGCTATTCACGAATGATTAGTCAGTTCCGTGACAATGTTTCAAGTCAGTTTCACCGATTCCCGAGAAATAAGGAAGTGAGCGAAATAATTGAACATGGCGACCTCGTTTGCATCAGAAGACTTTATTGTTGACGTCAGAAAGGCAGAACTAGTTGAGAGACATAAAAAGAAAATTGAGAGACTTTTTGGGGTTAAAGTCGCCTTTGATGTGGTTTCAGTCACTGAAGTAGACAAAAGCCAGTGGCTTGTCGTGTCTGGAAACAAGGAAAATCGACAGAAAGCGACGGTGAGTTTTTTCCGAGTGATTCGACATCTTCAGATCATGACATACCTGATACCATGATCGTAAGACGACGAACCGAAAGTAGGCCAGTCTGTGTTGGCTTTTCTGTATAGATAAGATACGTCGCTGTCGCCAAGACCTATGGCATTATCGCGACGGGTGGGGGTGTGCGCAGGTTTACTGTTGGGATGATATCAGTCTTTTAAAGTTTTCAAGTGTTGGTGCTCACACGATGTTTTCTTCCAGATGGTTCCAGTCTCTTACTGTACTAACAGAAAATGACTGTTTGAACTGCTCTGTCTGGCATCTGCTGACTAGGCATGTTCTTGTATTAGTTCTTACGTAATCGGAGATCACACTGATGGTATTGTACTGGTCGCCAGATGTTCATGACCTTATGAGTCGTCCTGGTTTGTGTGGAGTTAAGTTGTGTTTATGGTACTCGGCTGTCCATTCACCAAAGGTGTACATTCAATCTAAATAGAGATGCATGCAGTTAGTTTCGTTACTGCAGAAACTTACTGCTTGACTAGTACGTGAACTTTAATATTAGATACTGCTTCATTGGTTTGTCCTGTATGCCACAGTATGGTCAGGCCACATCAGGCGATACATGTGGCCGTTCTTTTCTAACTCCTGATGGTTGACATATATGTTTATGGTCAGAGAAACTGTAGTCAGCTATATGTCCTGTCACTCCACTTGATAGAGGTAACAAAAAAAAAACTAACATCATTGGTAGATTATGTTTTCAGCAGTCTTGTCTTGACTACAGGAGCAGGCAGGTGAAGGCGTTAGTTTGGAGTTCATATGTTGTATTGCATCGTTCAATGATTAGAAGGCATCAAGCCTGGTACCTCAGATTTCAGACGTTTAGGTTTTCTGTAGAGCCTACCCCAACATTAGTTTATGGACAAAAGACCTACACTGTGAGGACGCATAAGGTATTTTCCAGGTGTAACCTTCCTGAGTGTCAACCTGCCCCATTGTGTTAGAAACCATCGTCAATTGGTCTGGCATTGCTTATTTATTCAGGCAAGCCTGGCTTATCAAGTTATTTTATAACTAACCTTCATATGTGAAGGACATCTGCCATCTCATCTGTGACCTGCTGGGCTGGGGTTTAGATAGATTTCATGCATATTGTTTTAATTCTCAGTTAATGCATGTGGGATAATAGTTTAACACTCATAACAGTGACACCAAAGCCATGACTAGTTTATTATAGGCCCTTAAATGTTATCTTCATCATAATCAGGTGTGGAGAAGATTAATATTTTTTACTAGCCGGCCGGGCTAGTGGATTTTAAGATCTAGTACTAGCCCACAGATATTTTCACTAGTCTGACATGTTCCCCCGAAAATAGTAAAATTCTTTTTATGTTGATGACCAAAAATATTCAGCAGAATAATCCATTGTTACAACAAAGGTGGGCAAATTTTCTTCTGGAGACTTTCATCGGGGGGTGGGGTGGTGGTGGTGGTTGATCAAGTGATAACATGAAGATGTAAAGGCAGATGATTGATCTCAAAGTTTACATGGATTCTCTGTGTAAGTTGGAGAGAATTCTTAAGTTTAATATGTATTTATAACCATTATCTTTTTGCGTACGTGGCCAAAGTTTATTTTAGTCCAACTGGTTGTTTATGTTTTCCAAATTACTTCATCATCATCCTGCAATATTTTTCCCCTTTCATAGTTTTAATCATTTAATCTTAAAGTGGGAGAGTGTGTGAGGGAGAGAAAGAGACAAGAGTATGAAACCATTGTTGTATAAGTTATGTCGTGTGTGTGTGTGTGTGTGTGTGTGTGTGTGTGTGTGTGTTTTCTTGACTTCAGCAGTTCGGTGTGATGGGAAAACAGTTCAAAAATATTTAATTCACCCTAAATGAAATTTTTGTCCAGAGAGACAAGTGATGATGATGCGAGAAAAATATCAAATAGCACCTATGTGTTTTAAACTAGTTTCTCTGACGTATCATCTTCTCAAGTGATGCATCAAATTTGTTCTTGTTTCTCGAATTTCTTTGCCAGTAGCCATCCCTGATCTTGATAAGACAATATGTTGTATTATTTTCTCTGGTTTCTGTACTTCTAATTCAATTGTTCAACCAAAACTGACAGATTGGGCGAAAGGTTCCTAATCTGTAAACAGCTAATTGTATCACACCGACTCCCTTCACTGACAGGCCTACGGGAAGCAAGAGTTGTCTTTCCCTAGATAACATTGTTTTCGTGTGAATGTTGGCAGACTTGATCATTCCAGATGAAATCAGTCAGCAGATCGGAAAGATTGAAAAATTGAAATAAATTATAGTTGCAGGGGTCAGAATTGTCACTCGCCGTATAGACTAAGAGTAGGTAGCGGCAGCCAAAATTTTAATTGAAAATTAGATATTTTGTTCTGCATTTTTTAAATAGAAAAATATGAACAAAAACAAACAAACAAAAAATTATTGTTCTATCTTTAATAGTTCCTGAGATATTGTTGTTTAAAAATTACCTCTCGCGAAACATCTGCCGGACCCATCTGGAGTGGCTAATTTGAAAGATGTCATCAGTCAAAGCATACATGTCAGACATACAATATTTGGTGTTCACAATGCTCACAATATATACTTTCAGCAAGCATATTTACTGAACCATGCAAGAAATATTCCACATTCTGCTACACGTTAAAAATGACAATTTTAGCAATTTGGAATGTAACAAATCTGCATGATGTGCCATGTTTAAGACCCAATATTTCTGACAAGATGACATAAAATATAGATTTCTTTGTATTTTTTCTAACACTTGTATATATAGTTTAAGTCTAATTTTTTTTAACACAACTAGAATTCAAACTTTCATTTTACAGAGGTACAAATTTGCTGAAATGTTCAAATTTGACCTGCGGTAAATCAGTCATATACTCAGTATTAAGAAGAAAAACGGCTGTAATCTTTGAAAGAATACAGATCTTCTTTCCAAACTTGGCGAGAGACTAGTGAAATGATACTGCAGTAATTTTTTACATTGATTATCTCATTTGTTCACATAGCTGTGTAATTAATATTTTAAAATGGCTGCCGGATGACCCCCAAATCTGCAGGTGTCAACTGGAAAAAAAGCAGTAACTTCTAAACTAATGGGGACATCATTTTTAAGAGTTTCCCCAGTTATTCAAAATGTTATTTTATACCATTACAGACATAAATATTTATCAAACACAAAATGTAACTGAGAATTTAAAAGACTGAGAGTGAGAGAGTCAACAAATGTCTTAGTTAAAACTACATCATAATACATGGTACACCAAATAGGTCTACTGTCTGGGAAAATGACCAAATAGAAATTCTCTTGACTTAAACAATGCACATGCATTTTGAAAGTGTAAACTGTAAGTTTAGCATTATATAAGCCTGTGGCTGCCTTTTTTTAAACTATTAAAGGAGATTTTCAAACAAATATTTCTTGAAAGCCCTATATCGGCCTGGCAGATCTTCTGGCTTGTCCACAAAAAATGATCGTCCAGATGATGAAGATGGGGCAAGAGAGAGGCTGGAGGCAAACACAACTGTGGAAGATATAGGCCACTTGTCTTGTGGATGTGGCCATCGGTAAACACTTCTCTCATTGGCACCACTGCCTGTCTTAGCCTTGACCAAGAAGTTGACAACAGCTTCATTCTCTTCCAGGACTGAGGTCACTTCTCCAATGTAAAAGTCATCTTCATAGAAGACGGCAATGATCTCTCCCTCCTGAGTGAAGCTGTAATTAAAATCATCATATTTGTAGTTTGCTTCTTGGTTGTTTTCACTAGTTTCAGGCTCGGCATCTGTCATATGTTGATCTTGAGGCTCCTCAGAGTCTGACTCAGACGGTTCAGAGGTGTCTGATGCAAGAACTTCTCTATGATGACGCCGATTTGCAGACATTTCCTTTGCAGCTGGCTGGAAACCTGGCAGATGTTCCAAGACCTCTCCACCAAAGAACTGCAGAAGCTGATTGGCTAATTTAAGAACAGACCCTGATACCCGCAGAAGAGGAGACTTTTTCTCTAGGATCAGCTTTTGGAAAAGGATCTCTGCTCTAAGGGCTTTTTTCAGATCTTTGCTAGTTCTGTACATCAGCAGCAGATGACTGACATCAGCAGGTGAGGAACATGGGCCATGGTGAGGGCGTAGATCTTCCAAAACTTCCATCTTTTGCTGACGTTTTCTTTCCTCTGCTGCTTCCTTGTGTAGTCTGGATTCCCGAAGAAGGTCTTGTTTTTTTCTGATGGTATCCTTTTCCATCTGCACATGCTTTTCTCTTAAAGACTGAGCTTTTTTTGCAGAAAGTTTAAGCAGCTCTTCTTGTTCCGCAGGCAACTTCAAGGTTAGCCAGGATGATACAGACTTGTTTCGCTTCAGTAGACTCATTGTGGAGTGGTGATGCAAACTCGCATTTCTCCGTTTAAAGAGAGAAAAATCAAGATCTGCAAAGCACTGTTCACCGACTAAATTGGTGATGCTGGAATGGTCAAGTTTCCTCCTCAGCTCTTCATCCTGAACATTGTGATATTTTCCACCTGGCAGGAAATCAGCCAACTGACGCTTGGTAACTTGAATCAAGCGTGCAGAGGCCCTTTCAAGCAATGCTTTTACTGCCTTGGTCTTCTCTTCATTAATGGCAAGCAGGGACTGTAGGATGTTTTCATTGTGAGGGAAATAGACATCCGGAAATACAGGTGGACAATTTGCTTGAAGAGCAGGTGACGCATCAAGCTGCCACTCTTGTAAGCATTTCATCAGCCTTTCTACATGGATGTAGAAATCAAGGTAGTGCACACTCCCTCCAAGAAGACACCAATAAGGACCGGTGATTCTAAAATACAAAAGGCCAAGTGTGATGATATGGCAGTCAAGAACCTCACTCTCACAGTCAGCCAGCACGCTCTCAATTTTCTTGTTTTTCTTTGGCACGTAAGAGCTAAGGCATTCTAAGATGTCGTGTTGGTGATAGTGGAGACTGGCAGCTGCTTGGAAGAGATTGTTGAATCTATTCTCCCGAAAGCTTGTCACAGTAGAGGGCTTCTCTACCATGAGACAGTATGCTTCCCAGCAGTCTCTGCACCCATGTTTGTCATCTCCTCTTGGGCCAAGGCAATCACAAGCCATCCAGATATATCTGTATGCTGAGCAGTCTGATGAATTGTAGCTGCTTAAGCCAGGTTGTGCGTCTCTGCCGAGCAGCACCCCCTTTTCCTTCTCATCTTCGGCGAGAGCCTTCTTGCTTTCTGCTCCAAGACCCAGAAGAAAGTGAGCATTGCAATGAAGGAACTCTAGCCCTTCATCTGTCTGAAGCAGTTGTTGTCGTTCTGCTTCCAGACTCCTGCCAAAAGACTTCATGACTGCTGCCCTGTCGGTCATGATTCCCGATAAGCCAAGAAGCATTTGAACAAAATTCTGCTGGGCTTCTCCTTCCGGACAGAGATCTGACAATTCCTCCAGCATCTGAACGGCAATGTCGACAAGTGTGGAGGTGTCCTCACTCACTACTGGGTAAAACCCATTGAGAAAGAACCATCTTTCGTTGTAGCTTGGTGGCCAACATAGTTCTTCCCACTTCTGCTGGTGCCGTCAACATTAATGTCCCAGCGGTGACCAGTGGTAAGAACTTCAGCGACATGTGATTTGCTGACAACATGTCCCTGATCGGCAAAACGCAGAGCAGATCGCTGTGAAGGCAGATCACCATCAGGAATCCTGGCTCCAAACATTTTTGCAACAGTTTTAATGACAGAGCCACATCTGTGTGCAGGGATCTCGTTTTCACCAACCAGAGCCATGATGCAGATCTTGGCCTCACTTTTAAAGTGCCCATTTTCATCTTTTAGATGGAGTTCTGGAAGATCACATTCCTGTACAGCGCCATGATCTTCTGGAAGCCTAATGCTGTTTTGCTTTTCTAGCTCACGGACTTGGTGAAGCAAAGTCTTCTTTTCTTTGATGAGCTTTCCTTGCCTAATTCTAACATTAGATAACATTTTCTGGAAGCTGTGAGTTTTTTTCCTGCTCTCTCTCAAACTCAGTTCTGTATTTTCATTGACACTTTTAACTTGTAATAATTGCCTCCTCAAAGCATGTGACTCAGCTTCCCTTCTTTTTAAGCGTTTGTAAACTGCAGATGCCTTCAAAGTCTTGCACTCTTCATTTTTCAACTCCAGTTTTCTTTTGGCATCCTGGAGCTTGCTCTCAAGTTCTGCCATCTTTGTCTGCAGCTTCTCTTTTTTGCTGGTATCAGCCTGTAGCGCCTTGTTTTTTTCTTTTATAATTTCATTGAGTGTGGATATTTGTTCTCTTTCACTTTCAGAGGAAAGCTGATCTTGTTGTTGTTTTATGATGCAGTCCTTTCTTTTCATGTCTTCATATAGCTGAGCCAACTCGGTAGTATCACCAGCTGCCTCACTAGTCATTTCTGTAATTGCGATAGAATCTGTTGATGGAGCAGTATCACCAGTTGCTTTACTAGTCATTTCTGTCATTGCAACAGACTCTGCAGATGGAGCTGTGTGTGTGTTATCAATACTACCAGTAAAAGTGCTACTGCTACTACTACGACTAGAACCAGAAGCAGAAGCAGAGGCAGACAGCAGGAATGATTTGTTGAGGAATGTCTGAAGCACTTCTTGACCATTAGCTTTTCCAGCATTTTTTCTCAACATCTGTATTTTTGACAGAGTTTCTTTTACCTTTGAACGAACTTTCAATTTATCCATATCATTCTCACTCAGGTTGCAGATGTGCATGATCCACTGCAGCATTACTGCTTCTTTATATTTTTCCTTTTTAGCAAAATTTGCTATTTCTCCTATTAGTCCATTTGTACAAATAACATTCTCATGCAGAGATGGAACACCAGAAAGAAGAGCTTCACGGGTGATACCTGCTTCCTGAGAAAAAGTACCTACATGGACAATATCTTTTGTTTTACTCAGAAAAGTGCTAACTTCATCCAGAGGCAAGTTTTTCAAATGAGTAGCAGCTGTCCGAATCATGCTTATAAATGAAGAACTGGAAGCATGTGGGAAAAGTTTCTGTGCAAACATGTTGATGTCGCTCCACGATTTCTGCCCTTCTTCTCGTAGTAGATGGAGTTGGATCAGGAGTCTGTTGTTCAGAGTGACATCTCTTGGAAGCGCTGTGGGTCGACCCCGTCCAGTATGAAGGAAGTGTGATGAAAGGGCTTCATACTGACTGTCAACTGAAAATGATGAAGATAAATCTACACACTTGTGCTTGTAACACAACACTACACAACAACACACACACACACACACACACACACCATGCACACACATTCGTCTATTGTCGCGTTAAATGAACGAAACACACACACACACACACAGTATAAAAGATGGACTGAAATTAACATAATTGGTGTTAAAAAAAAAAGCAATATAACACAATGTAGTATATAATATAATAACAATATATTACGTAATATAATTTCAGTATTGGAGCAATGTAAATTCTAATGAATATTAAAAGCAAATTGTGTCTCTGAGTATTTGTGAGGGACAGACTCAGAGAGAGAGAGTGGTGTGTGTGTGTGTGTCTGTGTGTGTGTGTGTGTGTGTGTCTGTGTGTGTGTATGTGTGTGTGTGTGTGTGTGTGTGTGTGTTGTACTTTAAGTGTACTACTAATATTGCTGTTGTTAATGCTAATACAGCAGTTATCATATTGATGATAATAATCTAAGTGCTATCAACTGGAAACTGAACTGGCTTGTTGAAATATTTCATCAGACATGGGAAGCATTGGCCGGAAGTGCTCTTGCTAAGAATTTTTCCCTTACAATTACTGAAAATGTTTCGTTTAAGACTATTAATCATAATCAAAGAAAAAAATCATAGATTAAACATTCATATTATTAATGCATCAAGCCAGTTTTTTCTCTTTACATTTGTGTCATAAATGCATGATAATCGACTGATCATCTGGCCACCGCTAACACACGCTTTTAAGTTATGTATGTCAGCATGTCGGTCATTACTTTCAAAGAAATTTTCCACTTATCCTTTAAAGTAGACTATACGATGAACACACAATATCAAACTATCAAAGCAGCAACGAAATCTGTGTACTTACCGATCAGGGGACGCACAGATTCGAAGTTCGAGCCCACAATCTCAGCATCGTCTACAAGCACCGCGGAGTCCGCCATTGCGTGTAGTCGTCACAGCATCGGCAACTTTTTCGAACTGGGTCACTTCGTTTAAACTCAAATCGCGTATTATCCTCAGAGGTTTACAAGTCAAATCATGCCTTATTTTGAAGTTGAAGAATGGTTGTACAATCTGCCAGATTGCAGAAGCGATCTGTTAAAAATAAAGACTTGTGGCGCGTGGAACAAAAGCAAGCACGAACTTTCAGCGACCACGCCGTACTTTTCCACATGGCATTGACCTTCGAAATTTAACCAATCAAAAGCTCAGCTTTTCCCCTTTCCGTTGAGGTCATTTCTATTTTTATACATGACCCTTGTGAGAAGCGCTGACGTTTTTAGCGGGGTATCCCGATCGGGGAATGCGATTTCGCTCGCGGCGGATGCGACGGGTTCGGCTGAAATTGGCCGCGGGTTTGTTAAATTAATCAAATATATATCGTTTCATTTCACATGCGATAAAACAAAAATTAGATGAAACTGAAGTAGAGATATTGTTCTTTATTTTCAATAAAAACAGTGCACATAGGATTGGTCTGAAAGTAAGAACGTTCTGGTTTAAAAATAGCCATTTTCGGCATAACCTGCGGGTCGTCACTACTTTTCTCCGTGCTCTGCCGCTACCTACTAAGAGGGTTTTTGTTGTTGTTTTTAAAAAATTTTTTATTTTTATTTTGACTCTCCCGACGGGTCTTCTACTCACCTTGGGCAAGTGGATTTCGCCAGCCCTGATAATGATCATCATTGTTGGCTTTGTCATTTCAGCAATTTACTAATGAAACAAAAGAAACAACCCCCATCCCCACCCCACCCACCCCCTTCACACACACACACACACACATACAAGAAACAAACAAACAAAAAAACAAACAAAAACTAAAAATCCAACAACAACAAAACCAACCAACAAACCATATGACAGACTGATATTAAGAGTGGAAAAAAACTTTAGTATTGAAACCAGAACTACACATGAATACTGAAATAGACTCAGAACATACCTCTAAATTCTAATATTTATGTTATAATGAAACAAGACAAAATGATCCATACACTGAAGAGTGTATGACGCCTTACAGTGTTCTTGGATATTCTGTATCATGGTTGCTTAAAAATAATTAGTAAAAGTTATTTACATATGAAGTGTAATTTTCAGTTAATCAGTTACATAATTGTTTGTTAATAATTCTAACATGCATACAATAGTATCAATGAGTCTTGTGATTAACGAGTTTAGAATATTTGTAAGCAGCTATAACAATTACCAGGAGGCGGATAATATTTTACAGTCTCAACATTTATTCTAATTTCTAGTCATACAAAGGAACTTAACACTTGTCCCTCACCCTATTCACCAGTTTCCCGTGACTGATTATGACAAATGATATCAGCAGTGAAAGCATAGCATTAGCAAAAACTTTTAGCTTTGACTCCCTCACTCAGTCTGTCAGCTTCCTACAGGAAGCTGGTGGATGAGGAGAGGGAGTCAGTTTTTTTTTTCTTTATTTTTGCAAATGGTGGATAGGGTAAGGTAGTCAAACTCAAAAGGTTTAGCTGGAGACTGTTAACTGCTTCCTGGTTAGCTTTAAACTCCATCTGTGGTTGTTTTTTAGACCAGGTGCAGGGGTCAAGATAGAGAGCAGCAAATTCAACACAATTTCACTGGCCATCAGGGCCTGTTTGATCAACATGAAAGGCTAGTGTGCATTGCACAGTACAACTGACTTTTGTCAGTTTATATTTGTGTTGTCACAAGTCTTCTGCACTGCTGTTTTGACAGGACTGCAGGCCTCCAAAGCAAGATAGGCATAAAATGATGGACCAAATGTCTGAGTCATGACTGCTTTGACATGCTAGCTCAAATGGTTTTGCTGGGCAACTAAGATCTGTTAGTTCTATTAACTATGGCAGTTTTAGGAAGGAGTCTGCACTCTCAAAATGTTATTGTGTTAAAAAAGAAAATATTTAAGCAAAGTATATAAGCCTATATTCTCCTTGAAACAGTACAGTAAAGAAATTGTTGAATGACTTAACAAAACAAAAATTCTTCTGTTTGAGAATAGAATTACATCCGGGCCATGTGCAACCCTGAGCAGACAACCTCGGTGATGGTCAGCGGGCAACCTTCACTGGATGATGCAGTGTTGGAGGATGCAGAGCGAGTGTCAGGGGCATTCATTGAGCGCACAGGGTCACTGAGCCTGCAGGTCATGGGGTCAGAGTTGTTCTGTGCGCTGGCTGTTTCCAAGCTGGAGCAGACGTATCTTGTCACAGTGACTGCCACTATGGCAAATAGAGCGGTATGTATATTTTTTTCTTTGTTATCAAGTTTTGTGTGTGTGTGTGTGTGTGTGTGTGTGTGTGTGTGTGTGTGTGTGTGTGTGTGTGTGTGTGTGTGTGTTTCTTTGTTATGAACCTTAGCTGAGTTGCAAGTATGTTGATTTTTTTTAGCAGTGCAAGGATTCCCTTTATAGGGTCTTGTTTAACTCTAGTTTTGCTTAATTTTTCTCCCCATTTTCATATCTTTTTCATTATTCAGTTTTGAAGTAAACACATTATTCTCAAACTACTTGCTTTTTGTACTATCAGGATGTTTTCTTTTGTATGGACAATTTCAGTGTGCATTTTTATAAAACAATGTTTGTGTCAGCAAACCTTTTTTTTTTTTTTTTGGCTGCGTATCATGTATTTGTAGCAAGAGTCTAGCTCCGCACTTAACCATTAATACGAGCAGATCCTCTCTTTCAGCTTCTTCAGTGCGACATGGAAATCGAAAACGTGATACAGTAATTGTATTATAGATTACTGCTAGTCTACTTTCTTATATTTTCCTATGCCATTAACCCTTCGATTCCAGCACCGTATCCACCAACTGCAAAACTGTATCATTGATGATGATGCAGGATGCTGCTGGATAGGGTGAGGGAGTCAGAGGGTTAATTTACAAAGGGCTATGCCTTAGAAGTTCTGTCTCATGCTTAAACAACACACAACACAACATTGTGGTGTCGGTAAGGAAATTAAAACAACACTTTCATGAAGGCATCAGGAAATAGGATGAGGCTGGGCTATATGGTCCCAGTCTTCCCACTGAAATTTATAGCACTCTCAACTCCGGGTAGAAGCTGGTTGTGCTGAAGAGTCCCTATATAATTATATATATGAATATATATTATTATATATACACATATACATACATGTATAATATATATATATATATATATATATATATATATATATATATATATATATATATATATATGTATATATATGTCTATATATCTGTATATAGATATATATATATATATGAATAACATTGTGTCAAAGTGAAATGGATATACATTGTGTTATAGGAGGAGACATCATCATCTACATCAAAGACTTCTCCATTGAACCTCACACAGCACATCTCTTCTACTGAAGTGGTGCACAGGGTGAGAGAGTTGGTCATGGACAGTGACATCCCTTCACCCCCTCACACACTGGTGCGGTCCCAGCAGTTCATGTCTGGCATGCAGATATCCCCCTCACACACTGAAACACCTGATGGCTCAGGGTTCCACAGCTGTCCTCCTCTTTCACATTCGTCCCTGAGTCTGAAACCTGCACATATCAAAACAAATGTCAAAGGAAATACTTCATCTGTGAGTTCAAACTGTTCTCAGGTGATACCGGCAGCTACGGGGAGACCTGGGGCAACAAGTCCACGGAAGGTAGAAAATAAAAATAAAAATGAGAAGCTTCAAATAGTTAGGGAAGAGGGATGGGGAAGACCAAAATCTTCAGTCAGTGAGCTGAACGCAAGGACAGATCAGCATGATCAGGAGGGAACAGAACAGACACATAGAGGGAGTCGAGCCTCTGTACCCAATGATCAGCAACTCATGTTGGAGCGTCTGGGTTTGAACATGGGTTACACGCAGGCTGAAGTCGACGAGACTGTCCTGTTTTTTGACTTCTCCGTGCAGCATGTCCAGCCTCAAGAGTTTTTCATAGCCTTGGATGATGTTCGAAGCAACAGGAGTAAATCATCTCCTGTATTGAGTCCTAGTAATGATAGTGTTTCACAGACTAGAGTTCACAGCGACATGTCGCGTTCTCCTCTTTTACAGACTACATCAAGGTCACATGCACCATCAGAACAACAGAACAAAGCAACAGGTCATGGCAAGAAGAAGGGTGGTAAAGGCAAGCAAGCAAAAAAAACAGGTGTAGGTTCCCCAAGTGCAACAAAACCTGCCACTGGAACAACTCAGAGCAATCCGCTGCTGATCCCAGATGTCAGTCCGGAAAAGTCTGGAACTTCCTGTGATGACAGTGTGATTATTACCGGGGTGGAGGATGCTAGCATCTGCATCATGGACTCTTTCCCGATTGCCAGCCCTGTCGCCACTCAGTCTCACAAGAGTCCTCGTGACCAGTCCGCCGGTGTGGTGGGTGGTGGTGGCAGTGGTGTTGGTGCCAAAAACGGGCGTAAGCGGAAGGACTATTCTGACGATGAGGAACAGACAAGGGTGCTGAAACCATATTGTGCCAATGCTGGTAGTGGGGTGACCCCATCAGGCATGCAAGGAGGAGCTCAGTATGAATCGTCTATCATGGGTAAGCACACATAAATTGGTAAGCAGTGTTGATTGAATTAGCAGGGTTGTTTAGATTTAGAATGGGTGTGACTGGTTAGTTGAAAAATCAGGTAAGCTGTGGAGGTCATGCAGGAATGCACAGACTACCAACCTAAAGGTTGTGGGCTTGAATCCCAAATTGCTTCTACCCATAGATGAGTGTGCTGTGGGCTCTCTGGGAAGATTGGGACCATTCAGTTAAGTCTCATCCACAGCATGAATGCCTTATTTAGGATGTTGCTCATATCTTCTAATCAGCACTGCAGGTGTTTGTATCTCTCAGGCCTGGTTGACACCAGGATGTATGATAATAGTAAGTATAGAGCCCAGCTCTGTCATGAAGCATCATGATTGTCATCCCCATCATTATCATCGTAGCATTAGAAAGAAAATGTCCTAGATTCATTGGCTACAGGAATGTGGCAAGGGAAGTAGGACAAAAGCAAAAAAGATATAGTGAGAAAAAAAAGAAGAAGAAGAAAATTTTACCTTTGAATGGAAAAGTTGGATATGACATTTGTGTTTATAAATTAAATAAAATGTGAACATGTGTATGGATATATTTATAGATGCATGTGTGTAGTGATATAGATATATATGTGTGTATATTTATTAGTAAAGCATTAGTATTTGAGACAGATCTGGGACTTTGCACATTGCCACATATATCATATGTTATGAGTTTATAGTTTGTTTATATGATTAGAATCTTACATGACCTTTTTATATAAACCACAATGTAAGCTTATCCTCTTTAAATTTAACATATAATTGTACAAACAAACGGCAATATCTGTACACTTCTAAAAATCATGATTTTTCTTATGTTGATTAATAATGTGCTTTCTGTACTATGATTGATATTGAAGGTTTGTGAATGTGTTATATAATTATGTAATTGAAAGCAAGAAAGTATATCAAAAGATGAAAGGTAAGAAGAGTGAAAAAGTTGGGATGCAAACTACCCAACATGTGATGATGAGAGCTTTGCATGATACGTCAGGACTACTTCCATTTGTAGCAGAAATATGCCTTTGTATCTGTCTCTAAGTCTAGGGCATATCTTAGGTATTCTCTGACATTTTGAACATCCAGACCCCATGTAGAAAACTTTTCACCTCTTCTGATTCCACTCTGTTTTGTGTTGCATTTTTTTAAACAAAATTTTTTGGTCGATGTAAGTTTGCTTACCTAGGTCCATTAGAATGGAATGGACTTCTGTCCACAGTAGACGTTCAACGTCAATCACGTCATTGAAGTCTGCTCTGAAGATTCATTCTTTCCATCTGTGACCTGTGTGTGCGTGTGTATGTGTGTGTGTGTATGTGTGCGTGTGTGCGTGCGTGCGTGCGTGCGTGCGTGTGCGCGCCAGGTTCAGGGGCAGCAGCAGCATGTTCCAGTTCAGAAGCTGTGGCTGCCAAAGACGATGATCTGCGATACATTGTCATCGATGGATCCAATGTTGCAATGTCGTGAGTTGGTCTCTCTGATAAAATGCAGCTCTGTAAAGTTGTACTATTCTCTGTACTGTTTCATCAGTTGATTTTTTTGTTCTTTAACCCTTTGATTCTTGCACCCTATCCTCCAACTGCAAAAACCTGCAGGAAGCTGGTGGATAGGACGAGGGAGTCAAAGGGTTAAGGTTTTGCTTTGCTAGCATTGTTGACACTGAAGGATACTGGTGGACATGCTGCAGGAGTCAAAAGAACAGGAATGGTGTTGAATTATTTTAAATTTATGATTTTCTTTAGTAATGGTACTTAGTACAACTCTTTATAGCATTGTCCGTATTGTCCTCATTTTCATCATTGTGTGTGTGTGAAAATCTGTGAAAATTGTCACAGATTCAGTGACCCTTCATGCCTCTGTTCTCATGAGGAGCTCAGTTTCAGTGGGTTTGGTGATGTTTTGGAGAACCCAAATGAATAGTGTAAGGAAAGTGACATAGTAACATGCAGAAGATTGGGGCAGCAAAAAACAGACAGATGGGCAAAACCTAAACAAAAAGCAACAACAAAGAAACCATATGCACACAGACATCAGTATAATGCTAATGTTAATTTGTTTGCACAAATGTATGCACATGCCTGGATTTATGTTTACTTTGAGCTAGTGTGTTTGCTGTTTCTGAATATGTGCACGGTCATATGCGTGTGTGTTGTTATATTAA
The DNA here is from genome assembly GCA_030674185.1 of Monoplex corrugatus. Lineage (NCBI taxonomy): Eukaryota > Metazoa > Mollusca > Gastropoda > Littorinimorpha > Ranellidae > Monoplex > Monoplex corrugatus. The sequence goes on along the minus strand of JAPXFY010000014.1, from coordinate 52,789,312 downwards.
TCGCATATATCATCAGCCATAATTATGAAAATATATGTGCAGACATGGCAATGACAAGGAATACTCTTGTAAAGGCATCAAGATTTGTGTGGATTATTTTGTGAAACGAGGGCATCGAGTCAAAGTGTGGGTTCCTCGGACGAAAACATACAAAAACAAACAGGGACGATGTCCAGTCACAAATCAGAACATTCTGGAAGAGCTAAAGGAGCAGGGATACCTTGGATACACCCCTGCACGCACACTGAACAACAGACACATTGTCAGCCATGATGATTGGTGAGGCTTTCTGTTTTTCATCATGAATGTGTTGTGTTGCGTTGGGTTGGTGTTGTGTTGCGTGATGTTGTGTTGTGCTGTGTTGTGCTGGGTTGGGTTGGGTTGGGTTGGGTTGTGTTGGGTTGGGTTGGGTTGGGTTGGATTGGGTTAGGATGGGTTGTGTTGGGTTTTGTTGTGTTGTGTTGAGATGATGATAATTTGTCAGGATCTAGAGACCGTTCAGCACCTATATATTGCTCAGGACTCTGTACAATGTTCATATGAAGTTTTGTAGTTTTGATACAACATGTAATTACTTTTTATTCATTTTTAAGAAGATACAAAGACAAACAGTATTAGCAAAGCACAATAATATATAGCAAAGATTTAAAACATGAAACACAATCTTCAGCAAGGAGTCTGTGTTCATGAAGTACTGTCACTTCAACAATATGAGAATAAGTATACATAAATATAGGGTAAAAAAAAAAAAGTGTGTATATATATATCATGAACATGCCAGGTGTTATCAGTTTTCTGGAGCAAGGAAAAGATATTAAAACCAGTTATGGTAGATTGCTGTACACTCTCATTTGTTTTAAAATCAAAATTGTTTACATTCTCAAAAATCATTCACATTGTCAGAATTGTTTTGGTATGACCTCATGTTTCATTTTCTCATCTTTTCCACTGATTTCTCACAAAATCTGACATTTTTAGATCAAAATCACCCTGTGATTCATGAGAAATATCTCTTCAACTCAAGAACTTGCTTGGCAGTGATCTGTTGAATGTTTCAGTTTCAGTTTTACTTTCTCAAGATGGCCTCCACACTCAGAATAACTTCCATATGTACTGACATGCTGATGTCATGTGATGAATAAGATCCAAAACGGTCATGGCATAAGCCTTATTCCTGCATTTAGACCCTTTCTACTGGCAAAGTCATGGGTGATGTTTATTGACCACACACGCACACGCACACGCACACACACACACACACACACACACACACACACACACACACACACACACACACACACACACACACACACACACACACACCACACACACACACACACACACACACACACACAACACACATCACACTCACACACACACACACACACACACACACACACACACACACACACACACACACACACACACACACACACACACACACACACACACACACACACACACACACACACACACACACACACACACACACACACACTCACACACACACTCACACACACACACACACACACACACACACACACACACACACACACACACACACACAATGCACACAGAGGATTTGGAAAGGAAACCTGGACCAGAACATACCCCATCCCTTTCATTCACTATCACCATCCGCATAACTCCTCTCCTCCCCCAAGCCACTCATCCCCTCCCCTCCACACACACATACATGGAATGACACACCACACCACTGAGCTTGCTGTCTTCAGGAAAAAAAACAAACAACAACTGTCAGTCAAATCTTTAAACCCTGAGTGTTTACATATCTGCAGTGCTGACCGATTTTTATCAGTATCACCAATTCATCTGACATACATTGTACATCAGTATCATATTACTGATCATGAAATCATGATGAATCAGCAGCACAGCCGAGAGTTTGATGTCTCTTTTAGAGATTAGTATTTTGACCTGTATTTAACTGAACTAGCATGATTACATTGGATATTGTTTACAGGTTTATTCTGGAGCTGGCACAGAAAGAAGATGCTGTGATTGTTTCTAATGACAACTTTCGTGAATTTGTTGATGAATTCAAATTCATCATTGAAAACAGGTATGGTTTCATTGAGTTCTTTTTTTTTTTTTTCAATAATGGTGCCATTTAATTTCATGCATTGTTACATAAGCATTCATGTATTCCGTGTAGATTTGCAGTCAGTCCATATTAGTTTGGAAAATAGCACTAGACAAAACTGACTCATTATCGTTATTGTTTTTCACCCCTCCCCACTTGGGGCCATACTGTACACTTGGGGCTATACTGTATACTTGGGGCCATACTATACACTTGGGGCTATACTGTATACCTGGGGCTAGACTGTATACTTGGGGCCATACTGTACACTTGGGGCTATACTGTATACTTGGGGCTAGACTGTATACTTGGGGCCATACTGTACACTTGGGGCTATACTGTATACTTGGGGCCATACTGTACACTTGGGGCTATACTGTATACTTGGGGCCATACTGTACACTTGGGGCTATACTGTATACTTGGGGCCATACTGTACACTTGGGGCTATACTGTATACTTGGGGCTATACTGTCTACTTGGGGCCATACTGTACATTTGGGGCCATGCTGTATACTGGGGGCTGTGCTGTACACTTGGGGCCATGCTGTACACTTGGGGCCATACTGTACACTTGGGGTTATACTGTATACTTGGGGCCATGCTGTACACTTGGGGCCATATATGCTTGGGGCCATACTGTACACTTGGGGCCATGCTGTACACTTGGGGCCGTATTATATGCTTGGGGCCATACTGTACACTTGGGGCTATACTGTATACTTGGGGCTATACTGTATGCTTGGGGCCATGCTGTACACTTAGGGCCATGCTGTATACTGGGGGCTGTGTTGTACACTTGGGGCCATGCTGTACACTTGGGGCTATACTGGATACTTGGGGCCATACAAATCTATTCCTTGTCGCGTGAGAGTTGTCTTCCTTCGCCTAACAGGCTGAGCATTTTTCTCTCGTTTGTTTATATGGATTACTGGTGACTGACTACGTTATTTGCTCTGAAAGTTGTATCAGTGTATTCGTGATGGAATGGACGTTATTTTGGTGTGTGTTTTTGTGCCTCTCTTCCCCCGAACCTGCGTTTGCTATGGTTCCTGTTTTTGGCCAGACTATCAGGTACAGTTGCAATATTTGATTACACTCGCCCGCCAGTTTATTCCTGCCATGCTTCACACGTGCGTTATCTGGGTCATTCCCTTCCTTTCTCTCTCCCTCCTCCTGCGCTTTTCGTGCCCTCACCATCCCATTCTTCCATCCACCGACAGTTTCGCCCTTCCCTTTCTACATTCCAGCGAACTCACTCACATCGGTATTTACACCCTCACCCTCCCACCTGTCAACGTCCTGCCTTGTCGGCTGCTCATTCACCCCTTCTATCCTACAGCTGCAATGAACTGCTAGCAGTGCAACCTGCACCCCTTGATCCAACCTTGAACCTGACATTACGAAGGCTCCGCATCGGTGTGAATCTTCCTCATGTTCGGGGATGCAGGGCGGGGAGAAGAAAGCATAGAAAGATTGCTGTTGCCAGTCGTGCTCCCCCTATCTCTCATGGATCCCCACCTCGCTCTGCTGTTCCATCAAACCTAATTACTGTGCCCCTTTTCAAGCCTGGTTGCTCTGTTAGGTGCCACAAGAAACTGACCCTCTCTGTGTTCAATGCCCGATCAGTGGGTACAGCAGTGAAGAGAACCGCCATCAACGATTTTGTCATTGACAACGATGTCAGTGTGTTGTGTCTGACAGAGACTTGGTTGCTGCCCAGTGGTGATGAGGCCAAGTGTTGTGACTTGTCCCCTCCAGGCTTCAAGACTCTCAGCTTCCCTCGGCAGACCCGTGGTGGAGGCATCGCTTTTGTTGTGTCTGATGCCATTACTTCCTCCATTAGTGCTACCTCGAACTTCTCCTTCCCTCACACTTCATTTGAACTGGCCCAACTTACTCTCTCCCTACCCCAGCTTCTACTTCATGTCTTCTGCTTGTACCGTCCCCCTCCTAACAAAAAGAACCATCTCAAGGACTCACTCTTTCTCGACGAGCTCCCCGATCTACTTGAACATATGAACATGGTTAGAGGCAATTTCATTTTGGTGGGAGACTTTAACTTCCACTGGGATACCCCCTCAAATACATATCCGTCGCGTCTCATGGATCTTCTTGAATCCTTCAATCTATCCCAGGCTGTCACCTCCCCTACCCACAAGTCTGGCCATATCCTCGACTGGATCATTCACCCTGAAGGAGAACTGGTTGAGTCTGTCTCGACCAGCCTGTCCCTGACTTCGGACCACTACCCTGTTCTAGCCATGCTGAACCTCCCTGTTCCCTCTAAGCCTCCCCGCTACATTGAGAAGCGTGACTTGGCATCCATCGACTTTGTGGCTTTTAGATCGGATGTGCTGGCCGCTCTTCAGTCGGCTCCTGCCCTATCTGCCGGGCTGTTCAACAGCCTTCTTCAAGACGTCATGGATCGCCATGCTCCTGTTCTTCGACGGAAAATCTCCACCCGACCACCGTCGCCCTGGTTTCCAGCTGCTGGAGAACAAGTACTGGATGCTAAGCGTGCGAGACGAAGGGCTGAGAGACAATGGCTTAAAAGTGGACTAGAAATTCACAAACAGATAATGCGTGCTGCTAACAATTTAGTAAATACCTTAGTACAACAAGCCAAGTCAGCATATTATAATTCAAAAATTACTGCATGTACTACAACAAAACAACTGTTCAAGGTCACCAATGCATTCATGGGGAGAATAAAATCCTCCCCACTTCCTTCGCCTGTCTATCCCTCTAATCTACCACAGAAATTTTGGTGACTTTTTTAGTAACAAAATTGAAGATCTTCGTTCAAGCCTCGACTCTCAGTCAGCAATGTTACCAGATGTTCCCTATGACTCTTTCACTGGAAACCTGTTTAATGAATTTAAGCCTGTGACTGAAGCTGTTGTCAGTGAAGTTATTCATAAAACTACCATAAAGACATGTGCACTTGATCCCCTTCCATCTGTTCTTTTATCCCAATTGATTCACGATTTGCTTCCCTACATCACTGTCATTGTAAATGACTCTCTCACTTCTGGATGTTTTCCTTCTATTCTCAAGACAGCTATTGTTCAACCTCTTCTAAAGAAACCCTCCCTTGATCCTGAAAACCTGAAAAACTACCGTCCTGTTTCCAATCTGTCCTTTCTTTCTAAGATTATTGAAAAGATCGCACTTCTCCAACTCCAGGAACACCTGGATTGCAACAGCCTTCTCTATCCTTTGCAATCTGCCTATCGCTCTGGTCATAGTACAGAGACTGCTCTTTTGAAGATTGTGAATGATCTGCTATCTACTCTAGACAATGGTCAGGTGTCCCTTCTCTCTCTTCTTGATCTCTCTTCTGCCTTCGACACTATTGATCACAATACTCTTCTTTCTAGACTTCAGAATATTTTTGGTATCTCTGGCATTGCTCTGTCATGGTTTCAATCCTACCTTTCTGGTCGTGTACAAGTTGTCTCCATAAATGGTGTCTCTTCTAATCCTACCATCTTGAAGTACGGTGTTCCTCAGGGCTCTGTCTTAGGCCCTATTCTCTTTATTTTGTACACTCAGCCCATCTCTGACATTGTAGCCCATCATCACATATCCCATCACTGTTTTTCTGATGACAACCAAATCTACATGTCTGGCCATCCCTCCACTATCCCTTCTATAATTCAACGCACACAGCTCTGCATTTCTGACATAAAGTCTTGGATGACATGCAACAAACTCCAGCTGAATAATGACAAAACAGAATTTATATTTATTGCATCAAAGCGACTTCTGTCTACTGTGCCTATCCCTGTTTCCATCCAGCTTGAAGACTCGGTAATCCACACTTCCACATCCGTGCGTAATCTTGGAGTTGTACTGGACCAAACTCTTTCCTTCCACAGCCAGGTATCCTCTGTCTGTCGTGCTTGTTACTTAGAACTTCGACGGATCAGTTCTGTGCGTCATCTTCTATCTGAAGAAAGCACTATAACTCTCATTTCTGCACTCATTCTTTCCAGACTCGACTACTGTAACTCGCTTCTTGCTGGCTGCCCCCAAACACTCTTATCCAAATTGCAAAAAGTTCAAAATAACGCTGCTCGCCTTGTACGGAAATGCCCAAGGTCAACTCATGTTTCCCCTCTGCTTCGAACTCTACACTGGCTTCCTGTTCGAAAGTGTATTGACTATAAACTTTCCCTCCTATGCCATAAGTCTCTGGCTGGTCTAGCTCCCCCCTATCTTTCTGATCTCCTGACTGTCTACACTCCCTCCAGAGAGCTACGCTCTTCTACTGATGCCCACCTACTTAGAATCCCACGCTTCCGCAACAAAACTCTTGGTGAACGTGCTTTTTCTTATCAGGCCCCCTCTATTTGGAACAAACTTCCCTTTCCTCTCCGCTCTACCTGTACCCTTTCTTCGTTTAAGTCCAGTCTAAAAACCACTCTTTTTAAATCCTAGCCTGTAGTTCTGTACTCTTACTTCAGCTGCCACTTTGAAGTCTGTGCCCGCGCGCGTGTGTGTGTGTGTGCGGGTGTGTGTGTGTGTGTGTGTGTGTGTGTGTGTGTGTGTGTGCGCGGGGGTGTGTGTGTGTGTGTGTGTGTGTGCGGGTGTGTGTGTGTGTGTGTGCGTGTGCGTGTGTTGTGTGTGTGTGTGTGTGTGTGTTTACTGTAAGCGCTTAGGGCTTTTTTTAGATTAAGCGCCATAAATGTTCACTATTATTATTATTATTATACTGTACACTTGGGGCCATACTGTATACTGGGGGCTGTGCTGTACACTTGGGGCCATACTGTACACTTGGGGCCATGCTGTACACTTGGGGCCATGCTGTGCACTTGGGTCCATACTGTACACTTGGGGCCATGGTGTGCACTTGGGGCCATGCTGTACACTTGGGGCCATGCTGTACACTTGGGGCCATGCTGTACACTTGGGGCCATACTGTACACTTGGGGCCATGCTGTATACTTGGGGCCATGCTGTACACTTGGGGCCATGCTGTACACTTGGGGCCATGCTGTACACTTGGGGCTGTATGCGCTTGGGGCCATACTGTACACTTGGGGCCATGCTGTACACTTGCGGCCATGCTGTACACTTGGGGCCATGCTGTACACTTGGGGCCATATACACTTGAGGCAGTACTGTACAGTCGGTGCCATACTGTACACTTGCTTTTATGATATTATATGCTTGGGGCCGTACTGTACACTTGGGGCCATACTGTACACTTGGGGCCATATCATACACTTGGGGCAGTACTGTACAGTCGGTGCCATACTGTACACTTGCTTTTATGATATATTCTGGTGTCTTATAGTATTTTGACAGTGATTGTACCTTATGCACATCAATTCTCTCTGAGAATGTAGAAGTGTTGCAAATGTTTTTGAACTTTAACGGAAGAGCATATGTAAAATGGAAAAACTCATTTCATGTATAATTCTTTTTTTTTGTTTTTTTTACGTATTGTGTTATTAACTTGTTGGTGTTGTCATTTGTGAATGGTCACCTAATCCTGTTCAAGGTTTGGGTAAGGTAAAATGACGAAGAAGATGAGTGGGACTTACTGTCTAAAACTGACCTGAGAATAGTGAGGCCTTTACCACCTCACTCCCAAATGACCATCTTTACCTTGACCTTTCCACTTGATCCAGTCAGGGTTATGCCAAAACCTTTATCTTGACCTTTGTGCTTGATCCATTCTGGGTCATGGAAAACCTTCACCTGAACCTTAGCGCTTGATCCATTCTGGCTCATGAGAAAACCTTCACCTTGGTCACAAAAATGGTATTTTGTTGCTGTGCAGAGTGCTGTCCTTCGTATTTTCCAACGACCACTTCATGCTTCCCAGGGACCCCTTGGGACGCTACGGACCAACACTCGAACAGTTTCTGCACAAGTCTCCAATGAACCCTCATAAACAGGTTGCCACAAACAGGTAAAACACTTGGAGTGTCAGGGCTTAAAACGTTCTGCATCTGGGCAGAATTCCGCAATTTCGGTTTGTCAAAAAAAACCCAAAGAAACCCCAACAACAACAACAAACAAACAAACAAACAAAAAAACGAAAGGAGCAAGGCATCCGTGATCAGCTTGCAAGCGTTCATAGCAATGGCGCGCAAGTTATGGCCTCTGATTTGCCCCCGGAACCCACCTAGTTTCAGTAGTTTTTTCCTCCTCCTGTTTTAAGCCCTTAGTGTAGAAGATTGGAGATGGGGTATAGAAGATTAGAGATGGGGTGCAGAAGGTTAGAGACAGGGTGTAGAGGAGTACAGATGGGATGTAGAAGATTAGAGATGGGGTGCAGAAGGTTAGAGACAGGGTGTAGAGGAGTACAGATGGGGTGTAGAAGATTAGAGATGGGGTGCAGAAGGTTAGAGACAGGGTGAAGAGGAGTACAGATGGGATGTAGAAGATTAGAGATGGGGTGCAGGTTAGAGACAGGGTGTAGAGGAGTACAGATGGGATGTAGAAGATTAGAGATGGGGTGCAGAAGGTTAGAGACAGGGTGAAGAGGAGATACAGATGGGATGTAGAAGATTAGAGATGGGGTGCAGGTTAGAGACAGGGTGTAGAGGAGTAGAGATGGGATGTAGAAGATTAGAGATGGGGTGCAGAAGGTTAGAGACAGGGTGTAGAGGAGTACAGATGGGATGTAGAAGATTAGAGATGGGGTGCAGAAGGTTAGAGACAGGGTGTAGAGGAGTACAGATGGGATGTAGAAGGTTAGAGATGGGGTGCAGAAGGTTAGAGACGGGGTGTAGAAGAGTACAGATGGGATGTAGAAGGTTAGAGATGGAGTGTAGAAGAGTACAGATGGGGTGTAGAAGGTTAGCGATGTGGTGTAGAAGGTTGGAGCTGGAGTGTAGAAGGTTAGGGATGGAGTGTAGAAGTTTAGATAGGGGGTGTAGAAGGTTTGAGATAGGGTGTAGAAGATTACAGATGGGGTGTAGAAGGTTAGTGATGTGGTGTAGAAGGTTAGAGATTGGTGTAGAAGAAAGGGGGGGTTGTAGAAGGTTAGAGATAGGGTGTAGAAGGTTTGAGATAGGGTATAGAAGGTTTGAGATAGGGTATAGAAGATTAGAGACTAGGTTTAGGTTAGAAGATTAGAGACGAGGTTTAAGTTACAGATGGGTGTGTAGAAAGTTAGAGATATGGTGTAAAAGGCCAGAGATAGGGTGTAGAAAGTTAGAGATGAATGTACAATGTAAGAGAGAGGATGTATAAGATGATGGGTAGAGTGTATAAGAGAAGAGATGAGTATAGGTATTTAGAAGCAGTTGTAGAAGGTAAGAGATGGTTGTAGAAAGTTAGTTGTGGAAGGTTAGAGATGGGGTGCAGGTCAGAGATGGGGTGTAGAAGATTAGAGACAGGATGTGGAAGGTTAGAGATAAGAGTTTAGAATTTTTGAGAAGGGGTGTAGACATTAAAAGATGGCTTGCAGGTTAGGGATGGGGTGTAGAATTTTAGAGATGGACGCAGGTTAGAGATGGGGTGTAGAAGATAAGAGATGGGGCGTAGAAGGTAAGAGATGGGCTGTAGTAGAGAGGGGGTGCAGAAGGTAAGAGATGGGGTGTAGAAAAGAGGGGTGTAGAAGGTTAGAGATGGGGTGTAGAAGGTTAGAGATGGGGTGTAGAAGGTAAGAGATGGGGCGTAGAAGGTTAGAGATGGGGGTAGAAGGTAAGAGATGGGGTGTAGAAGAGAGGGGGTGCAGAAGGTTAAAGATGGGGTGTAAAAGGTAAGGGATGGGGTGTAGAAGGTAAGAGATAGGGTGTAGAAGAGATGGGGTGTAGAAGGTTAGAGATGGGGTGTAGAAGAGAGGGGGTGCAGAAGGTTAGAGATGGGGTGTAGAAGGTAAGAGATGGGGTGTAGAAGAGAGGGGGTGCAGAAAGTTAGAAATGGGGTGTAGAAGAGAGGGGTGCAGAAGGTTAGAAATGGGGTGTAGAAGAGAGGGGGTGCAGAAGGTTAGAGATGGGGTGTAGAAGAGAGGGGGTGCAGAAGGTTAGAGATGGGGTGCAGAAGGTTAGAGATGGGGTGTAGAAGGTAAGAGATGGGGTGTAGTAGAGAGGGGGTGCAGAAGGTTAGAGATGGGATGTAGAAGGTAAGAGATGGGGTGTAGAAGAAGAGGGGGTGCAGAAGGTTAGAGATGGGGTGTAGAAGGTAAGAGATGGGGTGTAGAAGAGAGGGGGTGCAGAAGATTAGAAAAGGGGTGTAGAAGAGAGGGGGTGCAGAAGGTTAGAGATGGGGTGCAGAAAGTTAGAGATGGGGTGTAGAAGATAAGAGATGGGGTGTAGAAGATAAGAGATGGGGTGTAGAAGAGAGGGGGTGCAGAAGGTTAGAAAAGGGGTGTAGAAGAGAGGGGGTGCAGAAGGTTAGAGATGGGGTGCAGAAAGTTAGAGAAGGGGTGTAGAAGGTAAGGGATGGGGTGTAGTAGAGAGGGGGTGCAGAAGGTTAGAGATGGGGTGTAGAAGGTAAGAGATGGGGTGTAGAAGAGAGGGGGTGCAGAAGGTTAGAGATGGGGTGTAGAAGGTAAGAGATGGGGTGTAGAAGAGAGGGGGTGCAGAAGGTTAGAGATGGGGTGTAGAAGGTAAGAGAGGGGGTGTAGAAGAGAGGGGGTGCAGAAAGATTGAGATGGGGTGTAGAAGGTAAGAGATGGGGTGTAGTAGAGAGGGGGTGCAGAAGGTTAGAGATGGGGTGTAGAAGGTAAGAGATGGGGTGTAGAAGAGAGGGGGGTGCAGAAGGTTAGAGATGGGGTGTAGAAGGTAAGAGATGGGGTGTAGAAGAGAGGGGGTGCAGAAGGTTAGAGATGGGGTGTAGAAGGTAAGAGGGGGGGTGTAGAAGAGAGGGGGTGCAGAAAGATTGAGATGGGGTGTAGAAGGTAAGAGATGGGGTGTAGAAGAGAGGGGGTGCAGAAGGTTAGAGATGGGGTGTAGAAGGTAAGAGATGGGGTGTAGAAGAGAGGGGGTGCAGAAGGTTAGATGGGGTGTAGAAGGTAAGAGATGGGGTGCAGAAGGTTAGAGATGGGGTGTAGAAGGTAAGAGATGGAGTGTAGAAGGTAAGAGATGTGGTGTAGAAGAGAGGGGGTGCAGAAAGTTAAAGATGGGGTGTAGAAGGTAAGAGATGGGGTGTAGAAGAGAGGGGGTGCAGATGGTTAGAGATGGGGTGTAGAAGGTAAGAGATGGGGTGTAGAAGAGAGGGGGTGCAGAAGGTTAGAGATGGGGTGTAGAAGGTAAGAGATGGGGTGTAGAAGGTAAGAGATGTGTAGAAGAGAGGGGGTGCAGAAAGTTAAAGATGGGGTGTAGAAGGTAAGAGATGGGGTGTAGAAGAGGGGGGGGTGCAGATGGTTAGAGATGGGGTGTAGAAGGTTAGAGATGGGGTGTAGAAGAGATGGGGTGTAGAAGGTTAGAGATGGGGGGTAGAAGAGATGGGGGTAGAAGGTTAGAGATGGGATGTGGAAGAGATTGCGTGTAGAAGGTTAGAGATGGGGTGTAGAAGAGTGGAGACAGGATGTAGAAATTTGAAGATGGGCATAGAATGTAGATGTGTGGGAGACAGCGATGGGTGTAGGAGGTAAGGGATGGATGTAGAAATTAAGAGATGAATGTGGGAGTTAAGAGATGGGTATGGTCCACCAGTTTTTAATGAGCAGCTAACCCTGTCCATGGTTGGTCAAAGTAAAGCAGTGAGGAAAAGGAGAGATAGGCGCTGCTCTCCTAATGCTAACCTCAGGTCTCTACCACCTCATTCCCCCATGATGTCAGAGTCATGGGAGAAATTTTCGCTTCTTCAAATTAAAAAAAAAAAAAAGAGATTTTGCTTTGACTAAGTTCGGCAGTGAAAGAAATATGTCTCTTTTTTCAATAATATAGTAAAAGGTGAAGATTATTTGTTTTGATAAGATAGAGTTTTGCTTTCACAATACAGTGAAAAGTATGTGTCAATGTTCCAGTCACACATTGTCAAAAAGTTACGCCCTTGTCAGTGTATATGCATGCAGAAGGAAGAATGTAGAAATCATTTGAGTGGTTCAGCAACATATTCAAAATGTATCATTCTTTAATCTCTTTAGTACAGTGAACAAATCAGTACCGTATCATTGTTTCAGTTATGCTGTGAGACAACCTCCAACAAACACAACGCCATCTCATTCCAACGCTTCAGCAACCTCACAAATGGGCCCACACCAAATGGGATCCAGAAGCTCACGCCCTCTTTTCAGAGGAGGTGGAAAAGGAGCAGGAGGAAGGGTCAGATTCCCTTCAGGAAGTCACAGAAACCCTCGTCCTGCAGCCGTAGTACAGCCCGCGGTTTCAAAACCCAAAGCGGCCAATTCCCGGCACCCGAACGTGACTCAGCAGTTGTTTGAATCCTTGAAGATGGTGTTCCCAGAAAAGGATCAAGAGGAGAAGATCCGTCAGATTTTGGACAACCACTCTGAGGAGACGGACCTCAACAAGCTCACCAACTACTGCATCAGTGCTCTCAGTTTGTAGCTTGCACTTATGATGTTGTCCTGCTGCGTCAGCATGTTTCTTGGGATGTGGGCTTTACAGTCCCTTAGAATTCTAAAATCTGAATCAAAGTGACTGCCGGCATTCAAGTAACTACAAACCAAAAAAACACAAAAATAGAACATGTATTTAACAATATTCAACTAAACAAGACAAATTTTCAGCTAACTGGTCTTTGTCAAGCATATACAAAAGGTGGCAAAGAAAAATGCACAACACTTTTTGTCAAGTGTATGCGAAAGGCAGCAAAGAATACATGCACAACACTTAGCTAAAAAAAAGCAACAACAGACAACTTCTGCCATTTTCTTCTGCCGAATGCCACGTTCGGAAGTTGTCTACTGCTTTTTTGTGCTAAGTGTTGTTCATTTGTTCTTTGTGGTCTTTTGTGTGTGCTTGACAAAGGTCACTTGGCAGAAAATTTGCACATGTCTTGTTTTGTTGTTAAATGTGCATTCTAATGATATTTTTGTGTTTCTCGTGGTTAGAATTCTGAGCTTGTATTGACGCTGATCTGTTGCACTTGCCCCTGTTTTCCAGGTTGATACCTGTCTCCCCCTTCTTATAAATTCCTCTTTTTCCTCTCCCGTGCAACGCAACATGCTGACTCTTGTTTTCATATTGGAAGCAGTTAAAATCAAGAACATGTATAGTCAGACTTGTTTGCAGGCAGCAAAATAGCTAGACATTGTGTTTAAGGAAAAAAAAATTGTGAACTTTCCAATTCGTGGTGGTTTTAGAGCCGTCATCCTGAAGCCTATGTCATTTTTACAAACTGAATTAGAAACACTCATGGTGATGGAATGATGTACAGATTCAGAATTATTGCTTTGATGTGGTCTCAGCCCTATGTCTTTATTAATCTCCCCTTTAAAAAGGGGAGCATGTTCAGTGATGGTGTTGATCAATACATACAGGAAAAGCTACTGTTTGCAAGAACAGAAGCCTTGATGCTTTTTTTGTGTGTTTTTTTTTTTTTTTTGAGCTGCTGGTCTTAGGGACCGGTTTTATTTTTCTGGGACTGGTAATTTCAGCCACCAACCACTGTCACATGATAGTTTGCACTGCTTGTTTTATTTGCCTGAATCATCACTCTGTATTACAAGGCAATTGGCACAAGTGATTGTGTCACTGACGAAAATAGCATCCCGGATAGAATGCATCTGTTACGATTTTCATAAACAGCAGATATGTCATGTACTAACTGATTTTCAGTATATTATAAAAATGTAACCTCTGGTTCTTATGTCCCTGGGACTGGTTGTGATGCTGGTTGTTGAGTGACAGTGGGGGTAGTGAGCGATGAAACCTTTTTGAAAAATTCCCAGTGTTAATACTGTTGTTTTTCATTGTTTTTGTTCTTTTTGTTATGTGTGTGTGTCTCCTGTGAAATAATTGGGAAGTATGCTCTGGTGATGTACAGAGTTGATGAAAAAACAGATGCTGTTATGTTCATGAAATGGTGTCGTACTCAAGATCCTGATCTTCTTCTGTCAGTAGTCTTCATTTCTGCTGAATTCCCATTGATGCCATGTGTTTGTATAAGCCTGATCAGGAAGTATCTCTCTGTCGAAACAACTGCAAAACTTGTTCTCTCCTTCATAATGTCTCGCATTGACTATTGCAATTCACTCCTGTCTGGTCTTCCTGCCTCCACCATTCACATCCTACAGCACATTCAAAACAATGCTGCACACCTTGTACTCAAAAAGAAAAAAGCTGACCACATATCCCCTCTCCTGGCACAACTTCACTGGCTCCCTGTATCAGAGCGCATACAGTACAAACTAGACACCATGTGCTACAAAAGCCTCAATAACGCAGCCCCTGATTACCTGTCAAGCCTACTTGAAATCTATGTTCCCCCACGTACCCTCCGCTCTGCCTCCAATCCTCTGACTTTTCGCTTTCCACACACTAAGCTCAATACCTATGGTCCACGAGCCTTCTCTGTTTCTGGTCCACTCTCTGGAACAAACTTCCTCTCTCAGTCCGTCAGCAACCTACTTTTGTCTCCTTCAAGTCCGCTCTCAAAACTCACCTTTTCTCCTCTTCATAAAATCCTGACCTCACTCAATCCCCTCCGCAGCCTGTCTCCGCTCGGAGGGGAATCACATTGTAATATATAATTGTATATAATATGCTCTCTATAATTTTCCATTGCTTTTATTCTTTTTCCCCATTTATAGCCGTGTGCGTGTGTGTGTGTGTGTGCGTGTGTGTGTGTGCGTGTGCTGTGTGTGTGTGTGTGTGTGTGTGTGTGTGTGTGTGTGTGTGCGTGCTTGCGTGTGTGTGCGTGCGCGCATGTGTGTGTGTCTGTTTCAGCGCTTAGATTTGATTTTATCAAGATTTTGAGCTATATAAATATTGTAATTATTATTATTATTATCATGGTTTCCATGTAGACGCTGAACTCATTCTGAAACATCACATCACCAAAATTGACCAAGAATACTTGTGTGAATTCTCTCTTAATCTCTACCAGACTTTCCTTATAGAGCAGGCCATGAAAACAGTGGTGTCTTCTTGAATCCATTTTAGATTGTATTACTGTTAGGTTCATCTTTTAGATATATTTGCATCCATACTCCAACCACGGCAATATGTAAAAAATTCAGTTGCCTGCTATATTTACAAAGCACCAAAACAGCATCAGTCGTCAGATCTTTTAAAACAGCTACACTGGCTCAAAATCAAGCATAGAATTCAGTACAAATCTACCCATCTCTGTAATGAAATTATCACGGGTGAATCACCTATCAACGAGAATCTTTCTTAACTCTTTGAAATGTTCGCTTCTGTCCGATCCCTACCTCTTCCCCTGTCACTTGGATATTTTGAATTCTGCCTTCTAACAGAAAGAAACAGTTAAAAGACATTCTGTCATTCTGCTGCAACATTCTGGAACTCACTCCACTTTATCTGTTTTATGCTTCTTTCTTTCCAACCATCAAAACATGCATTAAAAAACTTGTTTCTTCAAAAAACAGGTGCTATACTCCACTTAAGATTATTGAATTGTTATTTGTCATGAGTACTTTTTGCTTGTGTATGAACATACATGATTGCCTCTGTTTTGCTCTTTGTCCATATATGTGTATTTGTTTGTATGTGTGTGTGTGTGTATTTATGTGGGTGGTTTTGTGTGTGTGTGTGTGTGTGTGTGCACAGATGTTTGTGGTGTGTGTACATATATGTGCGTGCATGCATGCGTGCGTGTGTGTGCGTATGTGTGTGTGTGTGTGCTTTCGGCTTGATGTGCTTGTCTGTAAAGTGCCTAATAGCATAGAGAAGTAGAGTGGATGCTATCTAAAAGATACACATTATTGTTATAAATTGAAGTAAATTCAGATGTTTATAATTTATACAAGACGCACACAGAAAGGATTTTTTTTAATGTAATGGAAACAAATGAGTAGTAATATTATAAATATTGTGTTTATTACGTTTTCTGAAAGAGTCAAGTACTTTGGGACTTGCTTCCTTGTTTGTAGCACGATATAAAGATTCATTGTTAGTAAAGTTGAGTGAGTGTCTCTGTATTTACTAATATTGTGTGTGGTTATGTGTGTGAGTGTGTGTGTTAGGACTTTAACCCTTCACCGTGGAAAAAATGTATTTGTCAGAACTGTCTTCACTGGTCATGATGTGGAAGTAATAATACCGCATTTCATTGAGCGAAATGTTTACAGGGAGGCTACTGTGGTTGCTTTAAAGCCTTTGGTAATTTGTCATGGTCGTGTCCCTTGCACCGGTATATTCCCTCCCTCGGTTGTCAGAGGTTCATCTGTGTAAAAACTATCAACCTTTTGGCCACGTGAAGAGTGGTAGGCAGAGGCAATTCCAACAGTCATCCATTACACCAGTTATAGGTCTGAAGTCGAAGTACTGTTTCATGCAGCAAACATCAGCAGCAGCAGAGTGGATCATAACACCCAGGTCGTCTTGACTGACTTTGTGTTTGTACTGTAGGCTTTAACCAACAAGAGGCAACCACAAGGCGCTGCACAAACTCAGGTGCCTTAGGGCAATTCTTTGTTACCTTTGCAAGTTTGCTTCCTTTATTTAAGTTGTGCAGCCGTTTATAATGATTACTATAAAGAAAGGGATAGTATTCAGCATATTTGTTCGCATACTAAAAGAATGTTACAATGTTGCATGTTATTTAAAATGTTCAGAACTCTGTCCTTTTTGGATTACAACACCCAGGTCATCTTACTGACTGACAATCTTTTGTTGCTGCAGGCTTTCACCAACAACAGGCAGCCACAGTGGTGTTCTTTCACTATGTTTTGGAGTAAACATATGTCGTTGGAAACAAAGATGTACATTCATAATTGTGAAATAGACAAATGTCTATTATCACTTACTGTATTTAAATGATTTGTAAGTTTAAATAAGAAAATAGGAAAAAAATGAACACATATCTGACCACGTAGCATCTGCTAATTTCAAATGAATGAAAGAATGTTATATTTACAAAAAGTTACGAGGGTAATTTCCCACAGAAAATTGCATGGTTAAGTCCTGCCTTTTTCTGTTATCCCTGACAACAACCCAAACTGAAAGTGGTGGTCATGGACGGCAGTTTGTTGGTCGCAGTCCTCGGATATTCTATTCATGCAATCAACAAATTGTAGGAATTGCAGTAAGAAATACATGTTAATGCCACAGTAAATTTCCAAATGTATGATTTCATACCAAACAGATGGCCTATTTTAGATAATGTATGCCTGTTTTTATATGTTTTGGTGTCTTTTTGTATGCTTATATTTGTATTCAGGCGTGTTTTTTAAATCCCCCGTGTGATAAATTGTATGGAATGGTCAACACCAAGGGCATATCCTTAGATTATGTGCGCGAATGCATTGATATGTGTACTTAATTTTCTTTTCTTTTTTTTTTTTTCTGTTGTAGTTTTATATTTTGAAGCAGTTATAGCCCTGATATGGCTCTACGCAGTCAGCTGGGCTTTGAACAACAACAACAACAACAACAATAACAATAACAATAATAAACAGATGGCCTGTAAGAACAATGCAAGTGAAGATGTTCATCAAAAAGTCAGACAGTCTTAAATTTCTATATCTACAGCTTGTGATTGAATGTGCAAAAGTCATTCAGTTTGGTTTGGATATAAAGATGAATGACTGCAGGTGAGATGAAAAATTAATATGAAAAAGAAAATGTACTCAGGACTTGAAGACTGTTCACACTAACACAGACTTAGACAAAATACCCGTGGGTTTTGTTGATACATCTTTTTTCATACATATACTGATTGATTTAACCTTTTTACGTGATCATTTCATTTGTTTACATAACATAACAAACAGTGTAATAACAAGGATGATATAGGTTCATACAATAGGAAAAAGGTAACATTGACAAAAAATAACATGTACAGAAATACATATATATAATATATATATGTTCCAACGTAGAAGAACATATATATAATTGTTCCACTGAGCATACATAATTCATATCTGTTGGAAAAGTAGCATGTGTATTGTCAATTCACAATGTATGTAATTTGCATCTTTCAGTATTATTGTTGACAGTTAACAAATAGTTCTGTAAAGAGAGTCATTGATTTGAAGTTTTAATGATCATGACTGTGTAATTGGAACTGATTAAATTTACACAAATTAGTCCTTTTTTTCTCTCTAAAGATCGGCTGACAAAGTTGAACCAGCATGATGTGTTTTATTCTCATGGCCCAATTTTTGGGTTACAGTTACCCCCAAAATGAAAACATGGCAGTAATTTTATTTGAGCTTGTTTGCTTTTTGTTTATGGATGGATCTTATCAAGTCAAGGTATGAGTAGAATTTTGACTACAAATGTTTTGTTTTGTTTCATTTTCATGTGTATGGTCAGTGAAACTGGCTTTTTTTGTTTTGTTTATGTTTTTGCTGCATTGTGGTGTTAGGTGGCATTGATCCCATGCAGCTCATTCTAATTGCTCAATATACCAGGCTTGGCTGATATGTAACAACCATTACAAACACATTTTTTGTCTCTGTTCCACTTCCATGATGCTTCAATAGCCAGTCTGCGCACATGTCTTTTTGTTGTAATGTTATGATGATTCATGACAGTGGGGATTACAGTAACGATACTGTGGAATTCCATTTTGAGTTGAGACTGTGTGACAGGGCTGCACGTCATGCTCTTGTACAAACAGGAATATCTTTTGTGCCATGCCAGTGGATGATGGAAAGTGTCTGGCAAAGACAATATTTGCTATGGTTCAGTCTGTAATGTATTGTTGTTGTAGTTTTTTTATTTTCCTATGTGAATGTCTATAATTGTAAACACAGCCAAGTTTTGCTGCATGTGAATTATCGTTTGTCAGTTTGTTATACAAGCCTTTTCTCTAAACTCATTTGGACTTACTGCACATTTCATATGTTTGCTAAATGTGAATTATCATTCGTCATATTAATCAAAGGACATAACTCTTGAGAATTATCTCCCATGTTGTACTTCTCAAATCTAACAGTTTGCGCTATCCATTCAGCTAGCATAGAAGCAGAAACAAAGTACAAAAACAGTAAGCTCAGAGGAGTACTGCTTGTATCTGCTTCTATGCTAGCTGAATGGGTAGCACAAACTGTGTTAGATTTGAGAAGTACAACATGGGACATAATTCTCAAGAGTTATGTCCTTTGATTAATATTATAAAAATTCTCCCTGCTTCCCTCTTATTTCTTTGGTATCATTCATCAGTTTGTTATACAAGCCTTTTCTCTGAACTCATTTGGACTTACTGCACATTTGATATAATAAGACTTTTTTGTGAAATATGGAGAACTCAAGCCATAGGGCATGCTGAGCAACACTCCAGTGTGTTGTTGCACAGTCTGCATCTCTACTGGGTTGTGCATGCTGGGTGTTTTCAGGTTTCCATAAGCCACCATGATACATACTGAAACGACTTGCAGGATCTTTAAAGTGCGTAGTCTGCATGTGTGTCTGTGTATAGGCCTACATAAAGGGGTTTAAGCACAGTAGGTCTGCATATATGTTGACCTGGGAGATCAGAAAACTCTCCCCCCCCTCTACCCACCAGACAGATGTGTCCAGGCATTCAAACCAGGAGTCTCTGATTGAAAGTCTGACATATAACTACTTGACTACCATACCTGATACCCAGCTCTTGCCCTACTTTGTATAATAAAAGGGATTTCCCATGGAATTTGGTTGATCATCTAGCAGACACCGTATGGGTGCTTGATTGCTGATCCTAAACTCCTATATATTGGGATTCCTGTTACTAAACAGAAATAGTTGTTTCATGAAATCTTTTTCTTCCATGTTTGTGGAGTGAAGTTCCTTCTTACAGGTAGATCCTTTATCATGCGTATTGATTTTTTTTTATGTACTGTGTATTTGTAGTATTCAGTTTGAGGATATTTAATTTTTTGTCATTTATGTAGCTAATTTTTGTTTTGTTTTCTTTGTCTCAGATTGTTCATGCAAATTGTTTTCATCTTGACTTAATGTCACTTGATTTTTAAGTTACTTTCAGTAGTGGCTAATGGGCTTCACGATCAAACATCTGAGTGAGTGTTGCATTAAAAACAATGCAATTGATATAAATGCATTCCTACAGCAGTTTCAGATGTGTTACATCTTTGGTATAATAGAATCAAGACCTTCTGTCCTGTGTTAAAGTTGATACACTTTTGTTCCATTCTACTCAATACCAATACCAGCGTGTCCAGGACAGACAGGAATTGCCATGTGTGTGTATGATAGCACAACTGATTGTGCCATATTCTTTTAAACACTTTAATGTGACTGTATTTCTCCATGATTTTGGTCAGTGCTTGTTTGACAGAATTTACAGTTTTGATGGCCCAGACTTAGCGATGACATAATTTTACAAATTATTCTCAGATCTTTAAAAAAAACATATAGGTCTGAAAAAAAAAGTGAAACACATCCTTATCCGCATGTCTTTTGAAATCATGTGTTTAGGTAATAGAGATGTGTTTCATATAATTTGAAGAAGCCGGCAGTTTATCTGTTTAGTGTAATTGAGACAGATTGTAAGGGTGAGCTTGGAGAAGATGATGATTCACCCCACACTGCACACCACTATGTATTCATTAAATTCTTTTTTACCACTCTAGTACAAAAACTTTCTTCAAATACATTGTGATTGTTCAGAACTCGCTCATGAGTTGGTAATCTGTGCCATTGTCTCCAATTCTTTAATTTCCTTTTTCAGTTTAATTTCTTTTTTCAATTTGCCTTTCAATAGAAAAAAAATCAAGGGGAGATTGAGTGGGGATACTGTTTCATATCGACCAGAGGGAGATGGTGGCTGTGTGTGTTACCAAAACTCTGAGCAAGATTTATAAGACTTTCTCAGTTGTTTTTTGATAGATCTTTACCATATTTTGGGCAATGGTGTAAACAGTCGAAGAGTCGCAAATGTGTAAATTTGAAAGTAACGGCGCTATGGTCAATGAGTGGTTAATCATTCACTAATCATTCGTTAATCATTCAGTCGTTTTTGAGCAGTGTGTGAACAGCACTTTTTCAGTAGCTTCTAATTACGTTTACATTTTGCTTTCATTTTTGTGACAGTCTATCGTTGTTCTCACTTAACGTAGATATTGACTTCATCTGACTTTTCTCCAAGAACGTTATAACCGTATGAGTTCAAAATCTGTGTCGTTGTTATTGGAATATTTTTGGTTTTTTTTGGAGGGGAGGGGGGTGTTAATGATCTTGTCATAAAAAGAAAGATTGTTACAATGGCTTGACCATCCTATTCTTCTTTTTAATGGAGAGACTGAAGCATGTATATCTGATATTTAAAAAGACATCTGTATTTCTATCTTTGAGTCTGTATGTTATCATTTGGTTTTTGTTTCTTTAGGGGGAATTTTTTGTTTGTTATTTTTCATTCATTTGTAGTATGTATTTATGTAGAGATAGACTT
The DNA here is from genome assembly GCA_030674185.1 of Monoplex corrugatus. Classification (NCBI taxonomy): domain Eukaryota; kingdom Metazoa; phylum Mollusca; class Gastropoda; order Littorinimorpha; family Ranellidae; genus Monoplex; species Monoplex corrugatus. Next base: position 52,767,744 of record JAPXFY010000014.1, on the reverse strand, counting down.
TTGCATATTTTTCCTGTATGTTTTTATTGTTATAACATTCGTTGATTTTATTTTGTAGTTGGTTTGGTTTTAATGTAATTGTTCTTTTTTTTTTTTTTTTTTTTTTTTTTTTTGATTTCAGTGATTGTTTCATAAAAATGAGTCTGGTTTCAAGGTGGAATTTCACTGAAACAGAACTATGAACCACAGAATGAATACTTTGAGTTATGGCAGCAGATACCTATTGACTTAAACATGCTTCTGTATAATGATTGCAGTTACTGACCTCATGGTATATGTGTATGGCAATTTTGGATTGTATAATTCATATTAAACATTTTTCAAATGCTTGGTACCATTTTCGCTTTCTGAATTACATGTATGCACATTGTTCTGCCTACACTGTGCAGGCAGTATGTTGCTGCACAGTCTGCATATTCTGTCTTCTGTTGGCGTACATGCTGGGCATTTTCATATTTCCATGAAATAAAAGAGCCACTGACGTTGTTTCACGATGTTTTGTATGCCACGGCTGTGCAAAACTGGCCAAATCGTTCTCTTTAGTTTACTGCGGACGGCAGCTGTAGGCCTGCAAAGCCTGGCATTCCAGAGTGGGGGAAGGGGGTGGGATGCAGGGTCGAGACGGGGTCACGACAGTAGCTGCGGACGAATCCCTTCTTTGTCTGTATTAAAACTTGATCATTTTACCCGATCTTCTCCTGTCTGTAGACACGGAACCTAAAATATCTGGATGTTGATTTTTTGTGATTTACAAGTTTGTTCTAAGTGCCCGCGTTACGTCTAAGAATTAGAATTTGTACCGTTGGCTGAAGTTTGTAATCTACAAACTTTTGCAGTGACTATGTGTTCAGCTGCTGTGCTTTTTTGTTAAAACGTGTATTGTTCACGTGTTAAAACTTCTAATTCCACTGATGCTGATTTTTTGTTCCCCCCTCCCCCCTTTTTTTTTTTTTATCGTTTTCTCATCCTTTTGTTCTCGTTTTATTTCATCCATTTTTTTTTTTTTTTGTCGTTGACTTGGAGACTGGTTTCCAAATATATATGTGATGCTGAAGTATTGATGTATATGAAGTTAAGTGAAAGTCTAAGGATAAGTTACTCACTATAATCTGCTTTGAACATCACATCATTCAGTCTTGTACTCAGAGCACTGTTGTGAGAGAACTGAACAGTTTTGTTGTTTTGATCGTAGTTCTTTCCTTACGTATTAGTGTTAAGTGTTGTGTGTATAATTGAACAATGGCTGTTGTTTATGAACACACTGCAATTTTGCACAATGAGAGACTTCAGTCTTTGTGTCGAGCATGTGGTGGGCGTTCCAGCAAAAAAAAAAACAACAACAACAAAAAACAAACAAAGCCCAGGGCTCCCATTCTCTGTCAGTATGTGCTCAAAGTGCTATGCATGGCTGAGAAAACTGAAGATGTCGTCTGTTCCATCGAAAACAATAATGAAAACCAGTCTGTCTGATGTGGAGAAGGCGGCACCAATGTGGGTTAACTTTGATGCAGTTCAGTGTACACTATTCATTACTGTGTTAAAACTTCAACCTGCATTCAACACGCACCCGGCAGTGTGTGATGACCAACCTCTTGACCCCAATTCAGTGGAGTAATTAAAACGCGCACCTCTCCTCTCAGGTTCAGGTCGAAAACTTTCAAGTAAGTGGAGGTGCACGCTGGCATGCTGTAGTTTGTGTGGCATGTTGTTCTGTGTGCATGGAAACTGTCAGGACTGCATTAACGGCGGTTTAAAACAGCAAAATTTTGTGAAATCGGAAATTATCCGTCTCCGTACTTGTGGTTGTGCATGTATTTGAACTAACACTGCAGTCTGCTTTGCCAGTCAAACACATTCGTGTTTGGTGTCATTTTAAAGCTCGTGGTTCTGGCCATCCAGCTATCTACAATACACTCTAGTTTGGCCAAAGCGCTTTAAAAAATGTAGCATTTAAAGTCATACCCATTTCCCCCAGTTAAACGCCAGATGTCAGCTATGGCTGCTGACAGGCGATATATAAACAATCTGCCCAGGGAAGGCAGGCATCATGGTCGGGTCACGCATAGGTCAGCGCGCTCGGCTCAGCAACTAAAGGGAAGGGTTGGAACAGCAGTGATGCGTATTTGATAAACTGCATGCTTATACACGCGAAAACAGTTTAACCCTTTGACTCCAGCAACCTGTCCCATCATCATCAGGTGCCTTGCCGCATGGCGTTGGCGATTATGGACTTCCATCTGTCTCTCTCTTGTTGCCTCAAGCATCTCTTCCACACTCCGTGTCTTCAGACACTCTGCAAGTCCGTCTAGTATCTTCTCTCTGGGTCTACCCGGTGCTCTCCTTCCCTCCAGCTTTCCCATTATGACCAGGTGTTCCAATTCCCCTTTCCTGATAAAATGGCCTATGAATGTTGCCTGCCTTTTCCTAATCTTCCTTATGAATGATCTACTTGTGTCTGCCTCCATCAAGACTGTCTCGTTTGTTTTCTTTGCTGTCCATGGAACTCTCAACATCCTTCTTAGAAACCACATCTTGGCTGCCTCAATATTGTTCAGTCTTTGCATGTTGACTGTCCTTGCCTCGCAACCGTAGAACAGTATTGGTTCTATATAACATTCAAGAACTCTCTTCCTTATGTTAATTGATAGGCTTTTGTTGGTAAGAATGCTTTCCATCTTCTTGAATGTTGTTTTGGCTTGGCCGATTCTGCTGGTTATTTCTGATGTGCATCTGCCGTCTACTAACACCAAAAACTTAACTCTTTGATTCCCTCACCCTATCCACCAGCTTCCTGTTGGAAGCTGGTGGATAGGGTGAGGGAATCAAAGGTTATGTTTTCGCTTTGCTTACATGGTTGACAGTGCTGGATGCTAGTGAACAGGGTGCAGGAGTCAGAGGGTTAAAATACTGGCTGGTATGCCCACACACTGACCCAGGAGATTGGAAAAATCTCCACCCTTTAACCGCCAGGCGGAGGTGTCTTGGGGGACTTTCCATTGTTTAATTGATTGAAATGTCCATGATAGTGATTTATGTTAAATTGATGAAAATGTCAATGATAATGATTGATATGAAATTGATTGATATGTCAGTGGTAATGTACTGGTTGATGTTAAATTGATCGAAATGCCAGTGGCAATGGTTGATATTAATTGATTGATATGCCAATGGTAATGGTTGATTTTGATGGAAATGTCAATGGGAATGGTTGATATAAAATTGATTGAAATGTCCATCCTTTACTTTCATGGAGTTTTCATTCAGGTCTGGGTTGCTTTGGTTTTTGGGGTGTTCTAGTGTTAAAAAGTATGCAGTTGGTATGTTTATTTGTGCCAGTAAAGACGCCCAGAGGCTATGGTTTATAAGTGGTTGTATACTTCTGCAGAGTAGCCTTGTTTATTTGTTGAGTAATGAGTGTATTTTTTGAGTAATGCAGCGTATTTGTCGAGTAATGCATTGTATTTGCTGAGTAATGCAGTGTATGTATTCATTGATTATGTCTGTGAACGTCCGTTCATATAAGTGTTTTCAGACAACCAACTAAAAATACCGTGTTTAATACAATCTTCTTTCTTCTTCTTCTTCTTCTTCTTCTTCTTCTTCTTCTTCTTCTTCTTCTTCTTCTTCTTCTTCTTCTTCTCTTCTTCTTCTCTTTTTTTTGTTGTTGTTGTCTTCTTCTTCTTCTTCTTCCTCTCTTCTTCTTCTTCTTCTTCTTCTTCTTCTTCTTCTTTTTTTCTTCTTCTTCTTCTTCTTTGTCTTCTTCTTTATTATTATTCTTCTTCTTTGTCTTCTTCTTTATTATTCTCTCTCTTCTTCTTCTTCTTCTTCTTCTTCCTCTTCTTCTTCTTCTTCCTTTCTTCTTCCTCTTCTTCCTCTTCTTCTTCTTCTCTTCTCTTCTCCTCCTCTTCTCCTCCTCCTTTTCTTCTTCTTCTTCTCTTCCCCTCCTCTCTCCTTCTTCTTCTTCTTCTTCTTCTTCTTCCACCTCCTCCTCCTCTCTTTTTTCTTCTTCTTCTTCCACCTCCTCCTCCTTTCTTCTTTTCTTCTTCTTCTTCTCCACCTCTCCTCCCTTCTCTTTCTTCCTCCACCTCCTTTCTTTTTCTTCTTTTTCTTCTCCCTCCTCCTCCTTTCTTCTCTTCTCCTCCATCTCCTCCTCCTTTCTTCTTCTTCTTCTTCTTCTTTCCACCTCCTCCTCCTTTCTTTTTCTTCTTCTTCTTCCACCTCCTCCTCCTTTCTTCTTCTTCGTCCTCCATCTCCTCCTCCTTTCTTCTTCTTCTTCTTCTTCTTCCACCTCCTCCTCCTTTCTTTTTCTTCTTCTTCTTCCACCTCCTCCTCCTTTCTTCTTCTTCGTCCTCCATCTCCTCCTCCTTTCTTCTTCTTCTTCTTCCTCCACCTCCTTTCTTCTTCTTCTTCTTCTTCCTCCACCTCCTCCTCCTTTCTTCTTCTTCCTCTTGCTTAGCTCCATGAAGAGTCATCTGGGCGCCTTACTAAGCAACAGTCCAGCTCTGTCGTTTTGTGTGTGCCAAAGCCTGAGTGTCTGCATATGGTTTCTCTGTCCATTCCGCAGTGATGTCAGTTTATCGTCTTTTCTGTTTTCTCGACCATCACCCTCCCTCAAATATTCCCTGGAAGATTAATTTACAAGGCCATTGGATCTTGTTGCGTGGCCATACCAAAGCAGTTTTCTTCTCTTAACTGAAGTCAGCAGATCTTCATATGATCCAGAGTGCTGGTTGGCTTGTTCATTGGAGACATAATCTGTGTACCCTACGGTTAGTATCTTGCAATAACACTCTATTTCATGACTCGGTTTGAAAATAGTACTTATTAGAAAAAAAAAAATCTACATGACTGCACAATAAATGGCTCGCAGTTTGCAAATATAATGTCAGATCAGTATCTTTTTTTTTAGTATAAATTCATAAATGATGCCAATTCAGTTAATATTGCTTATAGCCCAGCCGACTACTAGAGCCATATCAGGGCTAATAAATGATGCCAAAAAGTATGGTTGTAATAAACCGACGATAAAAAACTGGTTTATGAAAAATGTAATTATTGCTAAGATGCTAGGGGCAACGAGAGATAGTGACATGGATGGAAGTCCATGATCGCCAACGCCATGCGGCAGGGCACCCGATAATGATGATGATGTAATCATTGCAGATGCATTTGATTGTTTAGCTATATTAAGTTCTAAGTGAATTGAGAGATTTATCTGTGTGCTAAACTAGTTTAAGTGTGTATAAGTGTTTGTGTATGTGCGTGCGTGTGCGTGTGTGTTTATATTAGCACACCTGCGCGCACGCGTGTGTGTTAGAGCGTGTGTGTATATGTAGGCATGAAAGAAGATGGGGGAGAGACGACATATCGCAAAGGAATTGTAAGTTTTGTTTAGTTCAGCTTGCAATCAATTTGGTCTCTTTTCTCTACTTGCTCTCTTTGCTCTCTCTCTCTCTTCTCTCTCCATCTCTCTTCTCTCCCCTTCTCCCCCCCCCAGATTTTTTTGTTTTGTTTTATTCCACATCGTATGAAAGTCTTCCCCTATATATTCTCCATGCCAGCCTAAGAATAAACTATCACATGCTATATATTATGTTTGTTTTGTGGAAAAGTTTGTCCGTGAACAGCTGATGATAAATCATTGGTGGCGTGATGTCTGTGTGTGTGTGTGTGTGTGTAAAGAGATGAAGATCAAGTGTGTGTGTGCGCGCATGTGTGGTGTGTGTAAGTGCGCGTGTGCGCATGTGTGTAGTGCGTGTGTGTGTGTGTGTGTGCACTAAAAGTGCAGGACTGCTATGTATACTTCTTCCCCCGTCTCTCTCTGTCTCTCTCTGTCTCAGTTTCTCTCTCTCTCTCTCTCTCTCCTCTCTCTCTCTCTCTCTCTCTCTCTCTCTCTCTCTCTCTCTCTCTCTCTCTCTATCTATCTATCTGTCTCTCTGTATTATTTGTTTGCACGCATACAAACAAACAAATACACGGTGTCTCTAGAATTCTTTCTCCCTCGCAGTTTCTCTCTCTCTCACATACACACACACGCGCGAGAGCGCGCGCGCAAAGCACGCGCACACCTGTACACATATATGTACACACATATGCACACACATATACATTTACTCACAAACATGTCCACAAACATACATACGCAGACTCTCAAATCTTATACTGACTAGTAGTAAATAATCTCAACTTCAGAGAGAGAGAGAGAGATATTTAAAAACATGTACTTATTTAATCAAAAGTATAAACAAATACACGAAGCAGAAAAAAACACGTAAAAAAGAATAAGAACGCGTATTTAACACAAGACAAGACAGGTGCAAATTTTAGGCCAACTGGCCTTTGCCAAACGTAAGATCACAAACAAACAAACACCAGATACAAAAATTAGGAGAAAAAGACTGAAACTTCCCTGTTGCTCTGTCCGGTGTGAGAAAAGGAATCCACGAAGGTTAGCGTACATATATACGCATACAATAATGATGATAATTCCATTTATACATTGCAAAAAGTCTACGTCAGAGAATGCTTGATGCGCTTTAATCACCACCACCACCCCAAAAATGGGGGGGGGGGGGGAAAAGAGGGGTAGGGGGGGGGGACGAGGAGAGCGGCAGGGTTGTCATGTCAATGCACAGTGGGATACATGCACCAATACTTCAATGCAGCATAGACATCATCATCATGTGCCCTGCCGCATGGCGTTGGCGATCATGGCCCTCCATACGAATCGATCCCTTGTCGCTGCAAGTGGCCCTCCATACGAACCAATCCCTTGTCGCTGCAAGTGGCCCTCCATACGAATCAACCCCTTGTCACTGCAAGTGGCCCTCCATACGAATCAATCCCTTGTCACTGCAAGTGGCCCTCCATACGAATCGATCCCTTGTCACTGCAAGTGGCCCTCCATACGAGTCAATCCCTTGTCACTGCAAGTGGCCCTCCATACGAATCAATCCCTTGTCGCTGCAAGTGGCCCTCCATACGAATTAATCCCTTGTCACTGCAAGTGGCCCTCCATACGAATCAATCCCTTGTCACTGCAAGTGGCCCTCCATACGAATCGATCCTTTGTCACTGCAAGTGGCCCTCCATACGAATCGATCCCTTGTCACTGCAAGTGGCCCTCCATACGAATTAATCCCTTGTCGCTGCAAGCAATCTCCCACCCTGTCTGTTCTCAGCCACTGCGCAAGGAAGAAAATACTCGACGGACTTGCAGAGAGGCTGAGCATAGACGTAATTCATCATAACGAACTGGCCTATGTTTTTCTCTTTTTGTGTGAGGTTCGTATAATTATGTACGCACGTATGAAAATACTAGCACATGCAAGCATACGCACACATACGCAGAAACGCGCACGCTTACATGCACTTACACACACATGCACACACACAGACACACGCACAGACACACAGACACACAGACAGACACACAGACACACAGACAGACAGACACACACACACACACACACACACACACACACACACACACACTCACAAACTACTACACGACTGGACATAGAAGAGACACAAGCTCCAATTTATGAAAGAGATGTGTTTTATGTGTTTTGAGGTAGTTTTTGAAAGTAAGCAGACAACTTGCTTTGTCTTACAGACACTGGCAGTGAGTTCCATGTTGTTGAGTCAAAAACAGAGGAGGACCACTTTAACTCAAAACAAGTACGTCGTTTTGACAATAAGACCAACAAGAAATATGATCTAACATAACTGCCACAATTAAAGCAAAAAGAATTCAGAAACAAATGAAAATTGAATAAAAACGCCTATTTAATCCTTTGACTCCCTAGACCTTTCCACCAGCATCCTGAATTGTCATTCATGCTAGCAAAAGCAAAAACTTGACCTTTTGACTTCCTCACCCTATCCACCACACACACACACACACACACACACACACACACACACACACACACACACACACACACACACACACACCACGCACGCACACACACACACACACACACACGTACCATGCGCTGATACTAACCATTCTCCACCACAGTAATCGGAAAACATGCCACACATATTAATCATTGTTATCACTAACAAAGCAAGT